>RSEF01000005.1:42881383-42938396 GCA_003993805.1 Himantopus leucocephalus | reverse complement strand
CACTTGTGACCAGCCGCCAACTGGATTTAACTCCATCCACCACTACTCTTTGGGCCCAGGCATCCAGCCAGTTTTTTACCCAGCGAACAGTACACCCGTCCAAGCCATAAGCAACCAGTTTCTCCAGGAGAATGCAGTGGGAAAAGGTGTCAAAGGCTTTACTAAAGTCTAGGTAGACAACATCCACAGCCTTTCCCTCATCCACTAAGCAGGTCATCTTGTCATAGAAGGAGACCAGGTTAGTCAAGCAGGACCTGCCTTTCATAAACCCATGCTGACTGGGCCTGATCATCTCATTGTCCTGCATGTGCCACATGATGGCACTCAAAATGATATGCTTCATAACTTTCTCTGGCACCAAGGTCAGTCTGACAGGCCTGTAGTTCCCCACATCCTCCTTCTGGCCCTTCTTGTAGATGGGCATCACGTTTGCTAACTTCCAGTCAACTGGGACCTCCCTGGTTAGCCAGGACTGCTGATAAATGACATAAAGTAGCTTTGTGAGCACATTTTCCAGCTCCATCAGTACCCTTGAGTGGGGCCCATCCAGCCCCATAGATTTGTGTGTGTCTAAGTGGTGTAGCAGGTCACTAACCATTTCCCCTTGGATTATGGGGGCTTCATTCTCATGATATTAATTCTTCATTATCAACACGATTCAAACAGTTTGATATGTATATTTAATCTCACACTAGAAGTGCATTTACATGTAGCCATTTCACATATATCTTTATTTGAGGCATGTTCGGGTTCATATGTGAAGTATCACATACAACTATACCACATTCTCAGAAAGCAGATGTGTCCAGATCCACATACTATCAAAAACTGTTACCCTCAATTATGCTAAAGGAGGACCTGTTTTGTACTAAGAGTATTTTCTATCTGATTATTTAACCTCATAAATCAATTTAGCTGTGCAATTACATTAGGTAGATGCTTAACATAGATGCACTAATAGGAAGCAGCGGCATGACTTCTGAATTAAATCTGACTTGCCGTCAGTCTATGGGGCTGAGGAAATCCCACCAATGCCTCTGGAGCAGGAATTGAGTCCATGTTGCCACAAGGACAAACATCCATCATCCATCCCATGCAAATCAGATCCTTATGCTTCGTAAATACCACCTAAGCTAAAACAGTTTGTGCAGAGATTTAAAACACAAGGGTTCTGGGCTGAGTCCTGACAGGTGGATCGGCACACAAACCTGGCAATGAGTTGACTTACAGCAGTACCCAGAGGCCCTAACACGTCTGAGGCTTGCCTCCAACCATCATGCCAGACACTGGTTAGGCCTGCTCTGAAACAGCACATGCTCACAAAGGAGGAAGCCAGACTAAGCAAGTTTCGAGAAAGCCCCCGAGGATGAACCAGACAACCCAGAGCCTATTTCACAAGAAGAGACTAAGACAACATGGCACTTTTAGCCTAACAAGACGAAGGCCAAGAGAGATGACTACTATCTATAAATACTTAAAGGACAGGGAAGAAGAGAGATTTAAGCTGAAGAGCAATACTGGCACCAGAACAAAGGTGTATAAACTGGCTATAAGTAAGTGTATACTGTGAATTAAAATAGCATTTCTAACAAGCAGAAAAGAAGCAGACATCACAAAACCAATGGGTTTTATTTTCTTTCGAAGATATACAGCTGCATGTCGTAGGACTCAGGAGATCCTCTGCAGTCCTGTGGTCCCTACCCTGCTCAAGGTAAATGTTCTAAAAAAAACCACATGATGAGGCACAGTCTGAGCCCCAAAGGGCCAACAAATATTAGAAAGGATTTAAGGTGAAGCTGAAGGATGGCGGGGGGAGAGAAACTGCCCCCAGCATACTGTTCCTAAGAATGTTTTAAGTCTCCAAAATAGCTTCACTGCATATGAGCATATGCTGTAGGTCATACAGCTTCCCCCATTATGCAGGCAATTGGAGTAGATCATTATAATGGCCACTTCCGGCCTTAAAATCCATGGACCACAAGGCAAGGTAAAAATGATACAAGCATCAACAGCAAACCTGAAATTCTACTCCCATTCACTCAGCACTTAGAACCCGACAGCTGATTTAGATCTCAAATATTTTCCTAGCCAGGAAACACAGCCTGACCTAGGGCTCATGCAAAGGTGAAATGTAAACTCCAAAACATCTGATCTGTATTTTATAAGAGCCCAAAGACACCTTCACAGCACTCGTTTTTTGCATTTCTTTGTCTTCATTGAACATGATCAGGAGAAACGTTGGTCCCTAGATAAAAGAATACACCACTAGAAGTCAAAGGTGTGAAGTAAATATAGTAAACATAGTTTAATATGAGGAAAAGAGTCAAAAAGCACTTATCCTAAGACAGCATGGACAGACTGTGTAGTTGCAGTCTTTCGGACAACTTTCAAAGCAAAACCATAACTACGACTTTTAGAAGCCCTTCCACAGTAACAAACAAGACACAATCCCTGCCGCACCCACATTTCACCTCCTGCAATTATGCTCCATCTTTCCAACTGCCCTCCGCGTGTTCAGCTGGCATGCTCTTCAACCAGTCAGCCTTTCTGACTGCCCAACGCCAGCAACAAAATACATTGAATCCCTTAAAAAAGAGTACAGTGATCACTGAGCTTCCTCTAGAAAATACCCTCAGAGAAGTGCAGTCTCTAATGTGGATGAAGTGGGCAAAACAATCAGGATGGGCAAGGGCCAGAGCACACAGATGACATTAATTCGGTGCACCTTTCTTTTTGAACTCCCAGATGAAATTCAAACCTTCCTTGCCTACGGGTAACCAAAGAGAGCGCATTTAGGCAAGTGTAACCAAAGAGAGCGCATTTACGCCAAAGGAGAGCTGACTCCTACAGCAGACTTTACAAGCACACAAGTCCTCTAGGTGGCTGAACAGATGCCAAGACTGAAAAGAACTTTGGCGATCTTCAGATGAGAAAGAGTATCTAAAACCTGCACAAAACAAATATTTATGGTCTATAAATAAACACAGGCACATTCTTCCTCCTCCAGAGCAGAGACTCCCACTACAAAGTGTCTTGCAACATGTCAGACATACTGACAAAGCAAGCAGAAGTTTGGTTTTTTTCCTCTTCTCCGCATAGCAAGGCCATGTTCTTTATTCCTACTCCTCTGATATTTATCCCTGCCTTTCTTCTCCATCTTCTGCCTCGAGCCAGAGGCTTGTCTGCTGTCTCTTCGTATTGGAAACATGCAAGCTTGTTTGGATTAAAAGGTCAATCACAGCTTGTTTGTACTAAGTCTCTGATGCAAAAATCTCTTACTATAAGCAAGGAAAAACACCGGAGAAGAGACATTGTTGGATGGAGGAGTATGAGTTTTGAGTAATATATTAGGGGCATAGATACACAGTTAAGGCACTGTGGCTTACCGAGACAGCACCCATCTACTGAGGAGTTCACAGGTCTATTTTCTTGGTCAACAGCAAATAATTCAATTTAATTCAACTCATAACATGAAAGGCTCAAGCCAAAGGAAGTTACCCCATATTCCCCATAAGCTAATAGCAGCCATAAGGATGGTGACCATCAGACCAACTGATGCTTTATACGTTAATCTAAAGCAATTGACTGTGCATCACAAAATTTAACTCCTCAACATCAGGAAAGGGGCTAGAACAACACTAGTTCTGTTTTACAGAAGGGGAATGGATAAAGCTATTAAGGCTCACACTTCCATGATCACGGGTCACGTTACAGGCCAGGACATTTTAAAGATGTCCTGTGATTAGTTTAGGGGCTTTTTTTTTAATGCATATAAAAAGCTTTAAAAATGCAACACAAAATTTAAAAATGTATGTTATCAATGGGATGTCCTCCTTAGTTTAATGGCAACAACTATCTTTCAAAATAAACTGGACAGAGTGTGTGGTGCCACTACTTAATTCTATCCAATTTGGCAATGCTGAACTATGTGTCATAAGCTCTCTATAGGTAACAGAGCAATGCAGTGGTCAAAAGTGGTTCAAAACTGAAGTAGTGGATTCTATTCCCCACTTGCTTTACCAATGGTTATACTGTGTAGCTACAAACTATCTGCCACATCTTTCAATTTGAAAAAGAAAAAGGTTGCAGTTGTTTCCTCTTTCCTTTGCCTGCCAGGGTACCATTGCAGAACCACATATTACTGTGTTGATAGCTGACAGTACCGCTAAGGCAACTCTACGAGTATTACTTCTTGGCCTACATCAGATGCTGTGAGGTTGAACATTATCCTCCACCACTGGAGGAGACCCTGAACCCCAGAGCTGGGTATCAGCAGTAAAAAGCCCACCAGGAAATAGAGTAAGCGTTCCTTCGTGTCACACACACCACAAACCACTTTACATCCACATTTCTGTGCTCTCTGGGCTGTAGGCCATGGAATTCATTTGCTCTTTCCTCCTCCCCTCAACTGTCAGAATAAAAAGTATTAAGTTCCTTTTCCACTCCCAGGCCTGCCCCTCTGCCATCTTCCAAACCAGTTGTTTTCCATGGCATAGCCGGCCACCCTGGTCACTCCAGGACCTTAAGTGAAAACCTAACCAAACCACAAACTGTCAATTCAAAGACTAAAAACAGGTTTTGCTTTTAACTGGGTTTAAGAGGGACCAGCTCTTGGTACGTTACTTACAGCAGTTATTGATGGCCTTTCATAACACACTTAAGGACTCCACTCTGCTCTGCCACTTGAGAGTTACAAGACCATCAATAACCACGGAAAATAATGTAGCCTGAGAAGGGCCAGAGCAGAACCTCCTTCTCCGAAATCTTTCTTTACCTATATAGTCTGTGGTGAACCACAGCACTGAGTAGCTCAGTAGTACAGGCTTCAGCTGACACCCACGCACCAGAGAGGAGCAGCACTCCTCTTCTGTAAGTCAGCGTGTTCACTCCAAAAGAGGAAAAAAAAATCCCCAAGAAAAATACTACTGTTTCGTTTTTCTTCTGTGTGAAAAAGTGCAAGTCCTTGTCCTGTATAATCAGAGACAGCCTTGGAGCAAACACCCACATAGCACCCTGCTGCTATTCATTAATCGCTCCAGCAGCTCATAATGAAATCCCCAAAGAAATTTTATAGCCTTTCTGTAACTCTACACGTCTGCTTGAAGAGACCCCAAACAGATACACACAGAGGCACTTGTCACATACTACCAGATATTTGAGAGCTTAGTCCCTGTGGAATATCAGAGAGGTGCCACACATACCTGCTCCCATAAGAGACAAGAAGTAGAAAATCAGTGACCTCCACTTACTCACGGCACATGGTGAAATACAACTGTACAGACCGTACCTGCCTGCAGAGGCTATCAATATATTTATTGCACAACATGTCTTGGGAAATTCCAGTGAGGTACATGGCATTCGAGGAGAAATGCTTCAGGAGCTATATACCTAAGAGCAAAGCAGCCAACAGGGTGCAAAGAAAAAAGGACAGATGTTCGTTACTCCATCAAGACAACAGGAAAGGCCAGAAGTCATGGTTGCAGCAGATAATAGATCCTCCCTCAGTTACCGTTGTTCTTCTCAGACACACACAGTTCTAGTGTAGAGAGTCTACATTTTGTTGGGGGAAGAAGGTGAATGTTATCCAAAGAATTAGGGGAAATAAAGTAATATTCGGGTCTACTGAAGTCAGAAGCAATATTCGTTGATTTCAGTAAGGCTAAAAAGTACTTTTTTTATCCTAAATTGTTTATTAGATGCTTAAAGGAGGGGATATTTTATAATCAAAGACACCAACAAGCCCTGAAGATGGAATTTTAAGCTACTCTTTGTCTTTTTAAGACAAAGCCTCAAGGATGCCTGCACCACAGCAGATGCAAACTGCCACAGAAACTCACACTTTTCATCTCCAGTACAGCACCCTCCTGTTCTGGTCCACATCAATCCTCTGTGTCCTGTTTCAGAAACTGTGATTGTAGATAAAGACATAAAAACCTGGTTAACTCTATTAACTTTACAACATCATGTCATGAAATGTCATCTCAGTTTCCACTGCTGTCAATTTATGCCACAGCCCTTCTGGCCTGGGTTCCTCTTGCTGTTTCCATTCAGATGTGCACTGCAGGCTGCAGCCTTTTTGAGCTATCCCACCTTACCTGTGCACATGCACTCTAGAATAATATGAATATTACATGTAGCAGCATTTGCAGCAAAGGATATATTAAGTCCTATATTTTTAATGCCACTTTTAGTATGCCTATAAAAAGACTCTATGCAAAAGACTGGATTATGTATTTTTGTGCTGTATGGGAATACAGTACAAGTGAGAGACATGGCAAGCGGGAATGTTCTCATCCAGGTGCAGCAGCCTTTGGCAACCAGCATCTGCATGGGATTTGCAAAGAATGCTGCAAAACTTATCTTCCTACAAGGACCACAGCTAGTTGAGCCCATAGGATTTTTACATCTCAGAAGGTTTCCAATGGTATATCATATGAGAAGTGCTGCTGAATGCTGTCCCTTGCAGTGAGTGGATTACATGCTGCTCTTCAATTTCTCTGTAACCACTCAAAAATGTGACATCTTTACATGTCATTGTATGCCCTCCTACAGCTCATATTAGAGGGCCAGAAGGAAGAGGAATGCTTGCCAGACACTTTTAACAAAATTTGATGATATTTGGAGCCTTCTCTCATATTTGTCCTTACTTCTAACTGAATTAGGGCACAAGTAACAATTACAGCTTCACAAGTATCTTACCTTCCTCTGCATTACCCCTGTTACTGTACTTCCATTCTGGCCTGAAAAGACTTCCCCAGCAGCAAAAGAACATTTAACCTCCATGATCCTCGCAATGTTTGGTTTCCTTGAGATAGCAAATGTACAAAACAAGGAGGACTTGGTCCACTTTAAAGTATGGATAGCTGAGATTACTGCAAGGCTGCTTTTTTTTTTTTTCCTTTTTTTCCCCCCCTGGCACGACATTCCTATAAGAGGCAGGGTTTCCTAGCACCACTTCCACCAAATAACACAGAAACTTACCTGGGAATTAGGTCATTAAAACAGAGGGCCTGACTCACAATGAGAGATGGATCGATAAGTGACCTTTGACAGATTGGAGCCACTGATCAATGATTACTTTTTTATTAAATGATTCTTTTCCTGTGCCAGCAGGGAGTCCTTCCCTCATGCACAGCATTAACATTAACCTTTGCTGCACAAGGATTAAAAGAGACAACACCACAGAGGACTGTCACAGAAGGAGTGAGCAGTAGGAAAAAAGGCAAAACAGCAGCTCAGCCCAAGGAAATGTACTCTCCCCCTCTTCTTAAGAGGGTTGGCTCCCACTGCCCAATTTTACCATCACTACTCCACCCTCCTCTATTTGTTGTCCATAAACACTGGCAGGTCAGTTTGAGAAAGAAGGCAGCTCTCAATACGATTAAAAAGGCTGGGAAATGAGGCATACCCAGTGAAGGCAGATGGGGCAAGGTGACACACGACATGGCCATAACAACATAAATTAGCCACAGCACCACAATGAAAATCAAGGTCTACAATTCAAAAGGAAGCTGTGCTGACCCACAGCTCCCAGGCCCTTAACTGATGGCAGACACAACCTGAAGCCTTTCTATTTCACTGTCTGGCACCATCCCAAAACACTTCTGCTTCTATCCATGCCAACCTGTTTGACTTCAAACTATTTGCTTCTCTTGAGTGGACATCATCAGTCACACCAATCTGCGAGAACTATTTTGTAAGACGGGGAAAAAAAGCCCCTTAGGGAAAAGCACAGCTCATCAAATGTGCTGTGCCTGAGACTCGGATTCAATCTTAACTGAGGTCTCCTGGGGTGACCCTGTACACTAATCAGGTGTGCCCTTTGGCACTGTGCCCACAGGAGAAAGACCAGGTGGAAAAAGTTTTTAAAACCTTGAACAGATAAAAGACTACAAGCATGACACAGGAACACGGAAAAACCCAGCAGATGGCAGGGAAGCAGCTCCAGTCTGCTTTTGAGGGTGGCATGCTCCAGCGTGGCTTTTACTATGAAGGCTCTCCTGGCTTCTCCATATACTTCTTTAGATGATATATTTCACAGGAACTGAAGGGAGGATCATATGTTTTCTCTCACACAGTCTGACCTCATTACTCCCAGTAAATGTTGCACCATAGTCCCCAGTGAAGCAAAATGTCTTTGTCTTGGTGCAGTGCCAAAAAACCAAGTGTCATTAGAGCCTCAGATGAGAAGAACATGCTACAGGCAGTGCAGCCCTCAGCAAAAGGAAACATTTGGCTAAAGAGAAAAACATGGAAACCAGAGAACAATATGACAAGAAGTATCTAGTTCTACTTCACTTCATACATCTTGCATGTGTGTAATTCACCACCATATATTTCAACAGCTGACACTCAAGGAGAGCTCAGACAAATCCACAGTGTCTCCCCTCTCTCTTGAATAAAGAGGAGATGTGCTCAGCTGAAGTCCACCTCATCTAGCCGTTACCAACGCAAGAGCAGCTGCACTGCTGGCAAAAAGGCATGCCCTATTCCTTCTCCTCTGGGATGGTCAGTTGTTAATTCTTTAAGCCACCAGCTTGATGTGTGAACCAATAACTCTGCATGAGCCCTCCCTGTCAGAATACAGTGCCTGCTATCTCCAGAAGAGAGACCTGTACTGCCCTCGTTGCTCCATGTTGGGTTTTGTTCATGCAGAAGGAAAGGTAGTATGGAAGAAATGGATAGGAAGGTGATAAAAACAAACCATGCCTACTAAATCAGAGAAGAATAAGACATCAGAGTGCTAATTATTATTAAAAAAAAAAATCTCAATCATTAGGGAGAGGCTGGGGAGCCTGAACAACTACTTTGCAGAGAAAAATCCCACCAGATATGACAAAGCGCTCTCAGCTGAAGAAGACAGTATGCTCTCAAGTATTCCCATAGTCTGGCTTCAAGAACACATTTCTTGGTCTTTTAGGCCTCATTTCTGTCAACATACTTACATGCTCACTGGTGTCTTCAAGGTCTCAATCTGCAGGTACAGTATTCCCTTGCACGCTCAACTTCCTCTCCTCCCTCATCAGAGAAGAGAGGGAAGGGATCACAGGTAGATCTTATATTTTAAATTTACAGAATTGTCGCACAGACTAAGAAATTGCACCATACATACCATTTCCAAGTCATTCCAATTTCGTGCTTCCCTATTATCCTCAGCAGAGTTGCTGGGCCTCACTCCTTTCCCAGTCCCATACCAATTCCCACAAAGCAAGCTTCTACCTCCTCGTCACAACCAGCAGGCATTACCAGCCAACACCAGCTCCCCAAGAAACCTTCCATTACAACACCAAGCAGAGAAAGCTCAGCTCTTACAAGGGTAAGCACAAGCCTCTACCTCTCCATCCAGAGAAGCCAGGGAGGGATGAGGATACACAATTACAGATTCTAGCCTCAGGCTGGCCATTTGATGGAAGGTGTGTTTTTCATTCCTAGTTTTAACCAAAGAAAATGTGATAAGGGACTTTGAAAAGCAGTGGAATCCAGAAGAAAAGGGGCAAGGGCCAGCATGAGTGTTTTGCCAACTCCAGTTTCCCCCAGAGAAGGAAATGAACTAAGAGCAGATGCAGCGAGGCCCAGGAAAGCAAGGCAGGACTGGCCGCAACAGACATCCCACAAGACAGCTGCAGAGACCCACAGTGTGAAATGAAGGAGTAACACCATAAAAATGGTATCTGGAGTCCACACCTGGGGCTGTACCCACAATATCCTCCCTCCCCAATCCATACATCCATGCTTTGTCCTTCCAGTTGCCAGTTGCACATCAAGTGCTTTCCAGGAACTTGGTCAGACCGTAATACTTGAAAAATAGATGAAAGAAGGAACATTATCCTGTCATCCCATACAAACCTGCATCCTCCTCATTTCTTCACAATGCCTGTCCATGTTCTTCATTTTCTGCAAGCTAATTCACATGTTTCTCCTCACTATGAACTATTAGCCTGTCCAATAATTTAAGTGGTCCAAAATGATATGATTCCTCAAACCTTTTGACCACGGACACAGATTTTGGTATTAAAACAAAAAAACAAGAAACAAAACAAAAAAACTGATTGGGATCAAGGCAGTTTATAATAACTGAATAAACAAGTGGCATTGAATAAAAAAATTGGCCTAGAAGGCTTTAAAATTTAGAAACTTGCACTTGTTTTTAAACAGATCTTACACTGACTTTAAGCACATTTAAAATTAACAACAGAAACCTACAAAGCTTTCTTGCTATTTGTCTTGGATCCTAAAATAGGTTGTCATTGGCAAATTATATTCCATTAAAGGATACTACCAATTAAAAAAAATAATTATTGCATTTGAGGACTTTTTTATTTGCTATGTTACAAGCAACACCTAAGATTAATAGAACTGAAGGATTAGAAGGGAAAATGCTTTTCACCTAAATGCTTACTCCATGCATGTGACAGCTTTTTGTGTCAAGTCAGTTACACTGTTTGTCTTGTAAGCAGTCAGATCCCCTGTTAGTTGAGCTGGATTAGACCCATACAAATAGGGAAGGAAAAATACATATGGAAATGTAACTGCAGAAATTCAAATATTAGCAAGTGAGCCCAAGGAGAGTACTTCTTTTTTCAGCTAAGTAAAATGAAACTGCTGGGCACTCCTTAAACAACACACACGCACTGAAAATCCTCTGCCTCAAATAAACACACATTTCCCATCAGGCACAAAAACATATTCAACATTCAGCAGACAGTGTCAATACTGTCTACGGTCTCTTTTTTCTTATTTCAGTAAAGCATGCGATCTGCTTTTTCACACACTCTACCCTAGAAACATGAGACATCTATGATTCATTCTGCAACCTACCTCTCCAATCACACACCTAGGGGGAAGGCATGTTGAATGTTTTGGGGGTTGTTTTTACATCAAAGAATAAAAATATTAAAAGCATTGCATTTCTTTTGGGATTTTATTCCTCCTCAAAAGGAGTCTCATCACTTAATTTTTCCCTTCCACATTTCCCCACGCTTCCCCCCCGCCCCGTCCAACCCACTGCCTGGCAGTCTTTCCCTTCCCAGAGATTGTCTCCTTTCCCACCTGGCTCCTTCCAGACACCTCCCCTCCAGCGCTGCCTCCCGGTTCTCCCCTCTCCCTTTCCATGCCAAGTTTGCCAGGCTCTTGTGCAGTTTGTGCAGATGTCAGTGGGGTCAGCACACACATGATGTTAGATGTACACTTCATAAACCAGAAAGCTGCCTTCTGTTCTCTTTATTCTCTCTCTTCACTCAAAAACTTTTTCTCCAGTCCTCCCTCCCAGCCTTTCCTACTTCCCTATATTTTTTTGCCCTCACTGAAAGCTTGGTAATTTTCTTCACGTTTTTCTCTCCTGCTTCTTCCTTTTTCTTACCTATTTGTCACCCACTTCCTTTGGCTTCTTCTGCTACCAGACCGTCATCTATGCTTTTAGCCCCAACCACGTCTCCAGTACCTCTACAGTTAAATCATTTATTGGACTCCTTTAATTTTCCCCATTGGCTCCTTTGACTCCCAGTGCTGTCAGTTCCCAATCACACAAATGCCAAACCCATACTCTGTCTTCTCCTCCTCTCAAATAGCACAATCTTTCACTGGGAACTGACTGCTCATATAGGAAGCAATTACCAAACCTTTTCACAGGGGTGCGTGATGATGCACCAGTGTTAAGAGGGTGGCTTACTAAGAACTGATTGGAAGAGGTAAGTCAAGCCTTGATAATCGAGGCTGACTCCATTTGAAGTTCAAACAAAGGTTTGGGCTGACTGTTCTGGGGCAACTTACCCCTAGAAACATAAGAGAAAAAAGATTCAGCTTAGACATTGTGGCTGTGGACAAAGCGAAGTAAGGACACCGAGAAGTTACAAGGCAAGAGGAGTCAACCCCAGCAGCCAAATACCAGAGCAGCCATTTACCTCTGAAGAGTTCAAACTTTACACGCAGTCAGCAGGCAACTGTGCAAGGCAACATTCCAGCTGCTTAAAGAAGCTAAGAGCAATGAGTCACAGGGGCAGTATTTATGATGCTAAGAATTTCACCTGGAAAACGAGAGAAGAAAAGGAGAGTAGCACCTGCTCAGTAGGCTGACCAATAAGGCACACCAGCAGACAAAGACACACGCACGCCCCAACCCCCAAGCAGTGAGTCAGGATGGAGCCTTTCAAAGTCTAACGCATGATACTCTATGTGAAAGTTGCTTGCAGTGACCTGTTGCTCTGGCACCTCATAGGAAGGTTGCCTATAGCATCACCCCCAAACTTATGGTAGGTTACACTGTGATATGACATGCTACCCAGCCAGATGCAAAGGTGTGCATGTGGGTGGTAGGGGAGAAGGCAGGCAGAGAAGTGAATGAACATGCAGGCAGCTGTGATTGAAAACTCTGAAAGTCTAAGGTCTCTGCAAACGCCCGAGTTAAAAGCAGAGGCAGTATCCCGGATCGATTATGCATGCACGCCACTGAAAACACAGGCTGCTAAAGTGCCAGAGCCCTGCTGGATAATTTATAGGCTGGTGTTAGTATTCACAGAGCGGTGGGCAGAGTTCAAAGGAACGAGGTGGAAAATAAAAGTTTGAGCCTTATGAAAACACTGTCACAGCCAGCACGAGCCTCAGCTCTACAAGGGGCTTCACTTGTGCTGGGTACAGGCAGAAGCCAGCAGATATTATCACAGCAGGAGCCAGCAAGTGCCATCTTGGCACAGAGGCAGAGAGTTCAGGGAGGGTGCACAACCAGATCATGCAAACGTGCAATCTTTGCGAGTGTCTGAGCACATGCCTGCTTGGCTTTTGGGAAAGTATGGGAGAGCTGTGCGCCAAACAGCCCATTACCCATCCTCTCCCACAACCCGTCCTCACAATCGTCTTGATTCTTCTAGACCTACCATACATCAAATTTCCTGGGCTACTTCTGCCGTAGAGATAAACACCAAACAGGAAATAACTGAGGACCTTCACATGCCTTTTTCAGTTATGGTCTCACCAGGATTTGAAGCCAGAACTTCAGGGAAGAAATTAATCATACTAAGCCACTCAAAATGCAAGCTTTATTTAGGTGAGCTTGAGTTTTCCAGCTTTATCACTGCCTCAGCCTCTTAGCCTTCTAGTTATCAGGACAGAAAGATGGGAAGACAGTGAGGTCATCAATTTACTAAGCCCTACGTCTGCTCACGTTTGAGATTAGACACAACACCAATGGCATTAGAATAAGTACTGTGTGGTTGACTTCAGCAGCAATGTAAAGCAAAGGCTGCCTCACCTGTCTTCTCTTCCCTCACTGCAAGGCTACTATAAAACCAGACCTTACAGACAGACGTACAGGTGCACACCATGTACTGCCACTATTCACCATAACCATCTAGCGCAGGAAAAGGAGTACAAGGCAAAGCCCTGCATACAGACAAAATGAATTAAGGGGTTTAACCACTATTTTCCTATTGCATACATGCCCAGATACCACCTTTAAACTCCTTGTCATAGCACCTTTCCACAGCGCTCAGCATACACCCCCCCCCCCCAGCCTTCTTCATTATGGAAGAGATTTGCCTGAAGGTACAGGTAATTTTCTGATCTAGAAACTTCCCCAAATTGAGCTCCTTGCAACATACACCTGAACTGGAAAGGCACACAGAATTTTGGTATCATACTGTGTGCTGCAGTATACCAACAAGTACTCATCTCACTCACTTCTTCCTGCAGGTTACAGTCTTCCAGGACATTCTGTCTAGGTGCGGTACTTGAAGCTCAATCAATTGTAGAAAGATATCTTTATTAGAGGCCACAGAGGGGCATGCTTTAGAGACACAAATCACTTTGAATAAAAACTTTTTGTTCTACATTTGGACAACACCACAAACAACAAGATTCTTGTATATGATGGGGGAAATACAGTAATATAATTAAATAGATTAATAGTCACTAGAACTAGCCTCCTCTCCATACAATTACAATATAAAGTTGGATTTTTCTCCATAGAGGTTTGGGGGGGGGGGTGTGGGGGGGGATGGCGAAGGGAGTGAAACAAGGAACTTGTGTCTTTACCCTTTTGAGCAATGGCACAGAATCTCTGTGAAGGGCCGGCAACACTGTTACATAGAATATGTAACTTGATTCATTCAGTTTCTAAATACATGGTGATCATCAGCAATTAATCTCTAGTTAGTCCACCATATCATTGGATTTTCAACAGCAATGTTACTAAAAGTCTGAGGATTAAGGTACATGGTGCTGTGGTGGGTTGACTGTGGCTGGACGCCAGGTGCCCACCAAAGCCACTCTATCACTCCCCTCCTCAGCTGGACAGGGGAGAGAAAATATAAAAGGCTTATGGGTCAAGATAAAGACAGGGAGAGACCATCACTGGCAAAAGAGACTCAACTCAGGGAAATTAATTTAATGTATTGCCAATTAAAAGTCAGAGTAGGGTAATGAGAAATAAAAAACAAATCTTAAAACACCTTCCCCCTACCCCTCCCTTCTTCCCAGGCTCAACTTCATTCCCAAATTCTCTACCTCCTCCCCCCAAGCGGCACAGGGGGATGGGGAAATGGGGTTGCGGTCAGCTCATCACACATTGTTTCTGCTGCTCCATCCTCGTCAGGGGAAGGACTCCTCACATTCTTCCCCTGCTCCACCGTGGGGTCCCTCTCACAGGCGACAGTCCTCCACAAACTTCTCCAACGTGACTCCTTCCCACAAGCTACTGCTCTTCACAAACTGCTCCAGCATGGATCCCTTCCACAGGGTACAGTCCTTCAGGAACAGACTGCTCCAGTGTGGGTCCCCCACGGGGTCCCAAGTCCTGCCAGCAAACCTGCTCCAGCGTGGGCTCCTCTCCCCATGGGTCCACAGGCTCTGCCAGGAGTCTGCTCCAGCATGGGTCTCCCACAGGTTCACAACCTCCTTTGGGCATCCACCTGCTCCAACATGGGGTCCTCCACAGGCTGCAGGTGGGTATCTGCTCCACCGTTAACCTCCATGGGCAGCAGGCGGACAGCCTGCCTCACCATAGTCTTCACCACGGGCTGCAAGGGAATCTCTGCTCTGGTGCCTGGACCACCTCCTCCCCCTCCTTCTTCACTGACCTTGGTGTCTGCAGTTTTTCTCACATATTCTCACTCCTCTCTTCTGCTGTTGTTGCCCCATTTGAGGTTTTTTTCCCCCTTCTTAAATATGTTATTCCAGAGATGCTACCACCATCACTGATGGGGTCAGCCTTGGCCAGCAGCGGGTCCATCTTGGAGCAGGCTGACATTGGCTCTATCAGACATCGAGGAAGCTTCTAGCAGCTTCTCACAGAAGCCACCCCTACAGCCCCCACCACTACCAAAACCTTGCCACGCAAACCCAATACAGGTGCACAGCACAGAATTTTGAAGGCTGGCAGCATCTGCTGATGTTTGACAACCATTAGCCGAGAGAACAGTTTGGGATAGAATCTCAAACCAATCCTAAGATGAAGAGTGTACTAAATGTGATTAAATAAATTGGTCTGTTGTCTATGATCTTCAACAAAAAGAATTTAAACTCCTTCTATTGAATTGGAGACCCATTTTAGAGATAAGAAGTAGAGATAGCAATTTGCTTTTGTCATGAAATAACTCAATGGCAGAATGAAAAAAAAAGTTTGTGCCTCCTGCCCTTTCCATTTGATTATTTACCTCTGATAGTATAGAGAAGGGAGGCATTAGGAAAAAAAATGAAGAAAAAAAAAGCAATAAACAAAAAACCCCCATCAAAGAAAGCTCATGAAAATATCCGGACAGAGTCCGACAAAAAGAAGCTATAAAGGAGACAGAGAAGACTTAGAAATAGAGAGGAGAGGTATAATGTTTTTAACATGGAGAGAGACAAAAATTACAGAGAACAACCAAATCTGAAATGACATATAAATCAGTTTACAAACAGAACCATTTTCCAAGCACAATTATGGTGACAGAAGAATCACTGGAGAGCTTTAAGAAATCATTCACTGAGCACTTACATGGGATAATCTAGCAAGGGGGCCCAGGAGACCTGGTTGATCTTAAAGAACAAACTCCTCAAAGCACAAGAACAGTCCAATTCAACGTGTGGGAAGCCAACCGGGTGTGGAAAGAAGCAGGCAGCTGAATGGGAAACTCCTGACAGAGCTCAAACACGAAAGGAAGCGAATGGAAGGTGAAAGTGGGGGTGTGCTCCCCAGGAGGAATGCTGAAACTCTGCCTTGGCATGTCAGGACGAAAACTAGAAAAGCTTGAAAAATAACAAAATGTGAAAGGCAGCAAGAAGGGCTTCTAAATGCACACTGGTAGCAAGAGGATGACTACGGAAACTGGGCCCAAAGCTGAATGGGACATGGGACTAGTGGTAAAAGGAAAACACTTAGGTCCTCAATGCCTTTTTTGCCTTGGTCTTCATTGGCAAGGACTCTTCTCAGCCTTCCTGTTCTATGTGCCCAGAGGAAGGATCCAGTGGCCTAAAAAACTACCCACAGCAGAGGAAGACTGAGTTAGGGACCATTTAAGCAAACTGCGCGTACTCAAGTCCCTGGGACCAGACAAGATGCCCCAACAGCATTGAGGGATGCAATAATGGCTGATGTTACTGTGAAGTTACTCTTGGTCACGTTGGAAAGGTCACGGTAATTGGAAGAGGCTCCTGATGACTGGAAACAGGTAAATATTGCACCTGTCTTCAAAAAGAGCAGGAAGGAAGAAGATTCAGGGAATTATAGACTGGTCAGCCTAACATAAGTCCCAATGAAGGTTATGCAGCAAATCCTCCTGGAACCCATTTCCAGGCACATGAATCCCCAGAAGGTGATTTGGAACAGCCAGCATGGATTTACCAAGGGAAAAAATCAGCCACATTGCCTTCTGTGATGAGATGACAGGCCCAATGAAGAAAAGGACAGCACAGCTTTTGAAAGAATCTCCAATAGTATAATTGTAAACAATGGTATGTAGCTGCGTCAGGGGAAGTTCAGTTTGGACATCAGGAAAAGGTTCTTCACTGAGGGGTGGTTGGTCACTGAAACAGGCTCCCCAGGGAAGTGGTCAGGATACCAAGCCTGTCAGAGTTCGAGGAGCATCCGAATAATGCTCTTAGTCTTGTGAGGAGCAGGGAGTTGGACTCCATGATCCTTATGGGTCACTTCCAATTCAAGATATTCTAGGATACCATAATTTACAGACAGCTGGAACCAGATGGGTATACTGCAAAGCACATGGAAAACTGACTGGACCACTACACTCAAAGACTAGTGGTCAGTGGTACAACAACCCAGTGGCAGCCAGCTACTAAAAACGATCCTTAGGGGTTCTTTGCTGGACTTGCCACATTTTGTCAATGTCTTTCTTGTACTGGGGAGCCCAGAACTGGGCACAGTAAGCAGATGTGCTCCCACAAGTGCCAAGTATGGGGAAATAATCCCACCCCTTGACATGCTATCTATGTTTTTGCCAACACAGTTCAGTATATGATTAGCTTTCACCACTGGAAGAACCATACTGATGGTTCGGGGCTAGAGCATGATATGAAAGAAGCTGCGAGAGCTGGTTATGTTCAGGTCAAGAAGAGCTGAATATTTGTTCCTCATTCTCCATACTCTTCAGCTCTGAACCTGAAAACTCTACAAGCAGCTATGAAACCTCACCATCCATTAAGTGAGCATAAAGGACAAACTGAAGCATGGAGACATTACAAGGCAAAAACCACAGTGCTTTTAATTACTTGTTTCCAAAGGTACACAGAATTCTGTAGTAGAGTCAGGAATAAAACCCAAAACAGCCAGCTCTTATCTATAAACGCTTGCCCCAGAAATGTGTTCTAGCACTAATGGTGCCATAATTCTGCAGTTTCTCTGTATTGGAGGATTCCTAGCAACCACTTCACCCAGAATAACTTAAATAAGACTTGACTGGACAGTTCAAGCTTTAAGTTTCAGACCATTTTAACTACTCACCATTACACACATGCTATAAAACATGCAGCTGCATCTAATATCCCATGATCGCTTCTGGGCTGCTGAACAATAAATGGTATAGCAGGCCAAAGTGGGAGATGGGTGTTGACAACATAAGGGTTAAGAAGAGGTACATTTACAACATGCCTGATGTTGGCATACTGTGTGGTGATAACAAACCACAAAGTAAAAGAGAGAGGACATCACAGCACCACACAAAGTTACTTGATATGATTCAAATTCAGAAAGAAGGACACTGTAAAACTACCTGATGTCTATCCTGCATTTTGTGGCACTCTCAAGGTAACATCCAAAACAAGACACACATGTGAATGCAGCCACTGGCATAGGCAGAGCCCCTAAAGCCAAGTATGCCCAAGTTCCCCAGCAGCATGGTACAGCCACACGTCTGGAACAACTGCTCATTGTGCAGCTGAATCAGAGCCCTCCACACTTGCAGGCACTCTTGCACTCACCAATATACAGCACCAAGAACATAACCTATATGAAAAAAGCTGTTGCCTATGAATGGCATTAGATAGTTTTTGCATCACCTTGGTAAGACACAACTTCAACTGACAAACCTCTTGCATTATGCCACTTACTTTGGAAATTCATCCTGCTGACACCTGTCAGTCTTTTCCCAGCATCCTTTGAAAAACACAGCATCAAAATCCTGTGCTTACTGTGCCATTCTCTTTCCATAATAAAAAACTAGTTTCCCTTAAAAAATGCAGTGGACACTTCATTGCTGGACCAGTGTGTCTCCCTACCTACATCAGATGAATGATGGGAAGTTTTGGAACAGAAAAACCTCATCAAGTGAGAATTACACTGTTTAAATAAAACAGATGGAAGATGCACACACAAAAACACCGAAGCAAAGGCCGCAGCTTGAATTATTGTTGTAATCCTTTGCCACATGCCTACAGAAAGCTTGACAACAGCTAAGCTGTCAACATGCTATCATACCACCCATCCTGCTGACCAATCTTTGTTTTTCTGTACTCCCCCAGTTATCTGTGTCCATCTGTTGTTTCCTGTCTCATCCTTAGCTTGCTAGCTCTTTGGGGCAGGGAACATTTTTTGCCCAGCATTTGAACCAGGATTGTGTAGGTGCTACCACAATAGGCAGGGATAATAATAACAACAATAATTAGGTTCTATCTTACTATCTCCTTGGGTTGGAATGTTTCCCTCCTGACTTCACAGCACTGTTCATAAACAATTATTACTTGGTGCAATACAGGGGCTTATAAACAAATAATTACATCCCAACCTACCTTTGACCATTTCACCAGTCATCCCTTGAGGCCTGAATCTGCTGAGCTCCCCATATGCTCCAAATGGTGAGTGTGCGTGAACTCAGCTCCAGAAGAAGATATCAGCCTCGCAGTGCAGCAGGACTAACACCCTGCATATAACCCTTAGATTTCCCTTGGACAGAACAAGCTTCCTACACACAAACTGTTGCCTCCTACTTTTGTGTGTCAACCCTGACTCACTTCTAGTGCCAAGAAGTAGAGGATAATACCTTCATCCTCCACTCACTCTGAAGAATGGCAAGAGCCTGCAGTTACAAGTTTATGTAAGGCAACAGAAAACGGTTATATTCTAGACTGTGCACACACGTAGTAGCCAAGCCCAACATTGTCAAAGTTCAACAAGCATGCATTCTGGATGTTCTGTTAAACCAAAAGGAAGAAAGTTCCTTCTTTGAGAAGGTTTGTTAGGGGAACCAGATCTCTTCACTGGAGATGCTCAGAAACTCACTTCTAGGCCCAACTGGCTCTAGACAGGCTGTTTGTGTAAATCTAAGATTCAGGAAAAAAAAAGATATAAGTAACACACCACATAGTACGTCTTGGATTACTTTCTTGTAGCCACTGAAAGGTTTTGCTGAACCCTCAGGGAAGAAGAGCCCCATTCCCTGAGTAACATCCTCCTCTCTGGAAGTGCCATGAGCCCCTTTCACAGGTACTGAGTATATGTCTTTACTGAATCAGGGGTTATGCTCCCTTTTCTCAAATCCATGGGGTACTAACGCACCTCCTTGCAATACCTAATCCACACTTCTTCCAGTTGCATAAACCAGAGTAAAGATGTTGCAGAGAAGAAAATCCTTTGCCCTTGTCTGCTACATTTGATGGAAGAGCACAGAAAAATCATCTTGTAGCAACTGCAACACACCATACAAACCTGCAGTGGTTTTTAACAGGTGAAAGCAGAAGTGTAAGTCTTCTTTTCCATCTCCAAATCATATCTCCAAATCTTCCCAGTGTAAATTAATCAGTAACCAGGATAAGAGTCTCAAATAACTTCCATTTCCTAGTTACAAGGATGCAGAAAGCTGGGCCAACCCTCTGCTTGTTTGTTACCTGCAGAAATAGAAAGACTTACAGTGCTGGACGCTAACGTGACACTGCCAAATGCACAAGCTCCCTCAGGCCATTTTTGGGACATGGACTGTAAAACCACATCATGCCAGGGGTATGGAAGGTGCTGCAGGGGCACTTGCAGAGGGACTGTTTGGCCCTGACCCTGCCTCCCCACGCTGCCACCACAACAGCCAGTGAGTGGAGAAGCCTGCCTTTCAGGGAGTACAAAAGTTGTTGGGAGCAGACATCTGAAGTTCAGGCAGCCCATTCCCCTTCTGAACCAGTCAAAACTATAATAGAAGAACCTACAAAAATTTGGTGTCTCTCTGTCTCATCTGCTCTTAAAAATTCCTGTGATGAGGGCACTACCACCTGTCTCAGGAAGCTGTTTTCATGCTTAACTATCCAAATGCTCATAAAGCTTTTCCTAGCACCTATCTCCACATCTTCCTTGCTACAAATTAAGCTGATTACTTCTTGTCTTATCCCCAGTGGACACAGAACAATTAATTATTGCCTTCTTAAAACAAGCTTTTAAATATTGGAAGAATTTTTATGTGCCTCATCAATCTTCTCTCTAGACTAAACCAACCTAGTTCTTGGAGCCTCTCCTCGTAGGTGGCGCTTGCTGCTCTGGCTGCCCTCTCCTCATCCCCTTCTACTGTTCCTGGTTTTGCTGCTCACACTGGACACAGTGCTCTGCTGTGGCTTCAGCAGTGACTGCTAGAGTAGAAAAACTACTGCCTGTGTGCTACACGTGACATTCCTGTTAAATATACCCTAAAATGAGATTTGCTTTTTTGCAATGTCACCACACTGTTGACTCACATTCAGTCTCTGACTCACTGTAGTGCCTCCCAGATCCTTTTCTGCAGTTCTGTTGCCTGGCTTGTTATCCCCCATTTTACATATAGGCATTTCATTTCACCTTCTCAAGTGCAGTACTTTTCATTTGCCATTAATAAATTTCTTATCGAATTCAGACCATTTTCCAGTTTAGTAGGTATATGATCTGTGTTGTGCCAAAAAAGCAGATCAGCTTCCTGCCTCATGTTACACATCGGCAACAAAGAGAGCATGGAATGAAGAACTACTGTGTTCACGCAAACTTCTTAGTAGAGTTACTGTCTTATCAAAAGCCTATCAATTTGTTACTCCCTTCTCACTCTGCATTTCTACCTGATGCACTGTAGTCTTAGTAAGCAAACAGTAGCTCACCCTAGCCTCATACAATACATTTATTCAATGAAATTACAATCCACTGCCAAAGAAGTACTGAAACATCCCAGGCACCATTCCACTCTATGACCCAAGCTAGTACCAAACAGCTGCTAGAAACTCATTAACTAGGTCATATCAACCAACAAGGAAGACAGGGGACACATTTAAAAAATTAATTATATCGAGTAAAATCTTTAAGACCCGGCTCAACAAAATTATGACTTTTGGTCTACTGTTATTAGATACACTCTCAATATGTATTTCATTATCGATATATGAAATTACAAAGATCAATTTGTTTCCTTGTATTTTCCCATAAAGCCCTTAACATTTGATTCCCAGATACAATATAAATGCAGGTATATGCATCTAAAATACCTGCTGTGTATCACACCCTCTTTCAAAGTTCTGCATGAGCTGACCAGACAAGCCAGCAGATTTTGATGCCAGGAATTCAATGCAATATCAGGCACACAGAGTCCCTTGAGGTTTTCCTTAGTCCCACCACAGGATTCCTGCATTCCCCATGTCTGCCCCCCAAAAAAGTCAAAACTATCAATAATCTAAATTTTCTTTTCTTCATGGTCTACAAAAAGATTGTAGTGTGTAACTGGCCATAGTAACAGAACAATTAAAGAAACTGGAATTTCTCTCTCCCACAAATTAAGAAGGATGTTAAGGTACTTGAATGCATCCAGAGGAGGGCAACAAAGCTGGTGAAAGGACTGGAAGGAATGTCCTATGAGCAGCAGCTAAGGACTTTGGGCTTGCCTAGTTTGGAGAAAAGGAGGCTGAGAGGTGACCTCATTGCTCTCTACAGCTTCCTGAGGAGGAGAAGTAGAGAGGGAGGTGCTGATCTCTTCTCCCTGCTATTCAGTGACAGGATGCATAGGAATGGTTCAAAGATGCATCAGGAGAGGTTCAGAAACACTTCTTTACAGAGAGGGTGACCAAACACTGAACAGGCTTCCTAGAGGGGTGGTAAATGCCCCATGCCTGTCAGAGGCATTTTGCACAACACCCTTAATAAGATCCTTTAACTTTTGGTCTGGCTGAAGTGGTCAAGCAGTTGGACTAGATGATCATTGTACATCCCTTCCAACTTGAACTATTCTATTCTATTCTCAGATACAGGAAGCCTTCCTTTCAAGGAACTCATAATGCTTTACAAAAGATAATTTTGAATTTTCAGTGGATGGAGAAAGTGATGACTAGTATGAAAATCTGATTTGACACATTCTGGGAAAGAACTCCAGAGTTCTGCTTCTTAAGTTAATACTTAAGGACCATCCTGCCTGCTCTGCTGACACTCCATACCACTGTAGTGATGTCCTTGGGTCATGCATCAGTACATGCTGAGGGCCACCTGGCTGAAAAATAGCTTTGCAGAAAAGGACCTGGCAGTGATGGAGGACACCAAGTTTGAACATCAGCCAGCAATGTACCCTTGCACAAGAGAAGGCTACTAGTATCCTGGGCTGCATTAGGAGTGTTAGCAGAAGGTTGAGGAAGTGAATCCGAATCCTTCCCCTCTGCTCAGCACTCGTGATGCCAAACCAGGAGTACTGTATGCAGTTCTGGGCCCTCCAGTACAAGACAGAGATGGACATAATGGGGAGAGTCCAACAAAGGGCCATGAAGAGGACTAAGAGCATCTCTCGTATGAGGAAAGGCTAGGAGAGCTGGGATTGTTTAGCCTGGAGAAGAAAAGACTTCGTGGAGGGGGGAACTTATCAATGTACATAAATACCTGAAGGGAGGGTGCAAAGATGACAGAGCCAGGCTCTTTTCAGTGGTGCCCAGTGACAGGACCAGAGGCAAAGAGCACCCAGTGAAAAACAGGAGGTCCTGTCTGAACATCAGGAAACATTTTTTTTGTTGTGAGAGTGACCGAGCCCTGGCACAGGTTGCCCACAGAGGTTGTGGTGTATCCCCTCCTTAAAGATATTCAAAAGCTGTCTGGATGTGGTCACCCTTTCTACATGGCCCTGCTTGAGCAGGGGGTTGGATCAGATGACCTCCAAAGGTCCCTTCCAACCTCAACCATTCTGTGATTCTGTGGGTTTCATCAGCCATCAACAGGTCAAAAATCTTCCTGGAAAATAGATACTCCATGGCTTAATCTGTTCCTTTTCAAATATGTCCTGATGCAGATCCTTCTGTAGTCCGATATTGCAGATGGTACTATTATAATAATAATTTAGGAGCCAGGATGGGTTCCTTCTCAGAACAATGCTGCCATTTTGTTTATTGCATGAACTGACCAAGATCCTTGTGAGATCACTTTAATTCAGACTTATGCAATGCTCAGAAAGGTCAGACAGGTTATTCCCTCCTTTCCATTATTTCCCAGAACTAGAGAAGACAGGAAGCACAGTGGTCAAAATAATACAAATCAAACTGTTTATTGCCATAAGAATATATTGCTCCTATCAGCAGAGAGGTTTATTCCAGATAAGATCTCAACTAAAGCAAGGACTGTGATCTTCCCTATGCGTCCCAAACACCTGGAAGCACAAAAGGAAGGCAGCATAGCCTCCCACTGGCTCTTCCAGTCTAATGAACAGAAGGCAGTTCAACCAAGCAAAGGAGATATCACGATCTTGTCTCACCTTCCAGTGCTCTGAGGACCAGAAGAGAAAATGTTAAGTGTGCACATGTACCATGTTCAGTGACTGACTTATCCACTTGCAGTAAATGAAGGTCAGTTGAGCTACTAGATATCTGCAAGTAATGACAGCTAGTATGCCATGATGACTGGTGCCTTAACTTGCACCACAGCTTAATTAATTTATAGATACAACGGTAACTACAAGAGTAGAAAATCAGGAGAGTGCCAAACTGAACAGAGTGTCTCTCAAATGCTAATATGCCTTGGAAAAAATCTCCCTTCCATTTTGTTTTTTAATAAAAATGAACTATTTTGCTATTTATATTTTGTAAGAAAATACAGTTGACTACCTGATAATTCCTTAGCACACATCAGTTGAAAACTGTGCATTTACAGAAGGAAAAAGATTCCCCTGTAAGCCGAGTGAAGGATTCTAAACTTAAGGCGAACAGCTTTTTCTCCTTTTCTCCAGCCCTTTCCTTGCTTCCCTCCATGACTGGTCATGAAGATAGCTGACAGAAGGTCCTTCCACACACCCCTCACCAGATCCCGTTCCTCCACACTCCATTTATTTTCTGCAGTTCAAGCAGATTCCTTTTTCCCCTGAAATCAATGTTTAATTAACACATTATTGGGAAAAAAAAAAATGGGCTGCAACAGCAGACTGAAACGAAGCCAGCACCTCCCTGCTCTGCAGATGCAGCTGGTCCCATCAGACAGTTACCCCGCTGGAGAGTTCTTCCTCTCCTCATCCTCCTTCAGCTGCCAGCAAACATCATCCTCTTGCTTAGTTACCTTCCTTTCCATCCCCAGGGGATTCTTCCCCTCTTTAGAAGTTGTTCACAACAGCAGGAAAGACAGAAAGTAGAGTGAGAAGAGGAGCAAGCGCTCTCTGGGTAGCCTCACTGTGTGACCAATGCCTCACCTTTAACCCTGCCATGCCCAGGGGAGCAGCACACTGATTCCCCTGATGACACCCCCCATCAACGCAGCAATAGGATCAGCAGTGCAGCGGAAACAGGACAGTATGCTTTGCCATGAGCAGAGGATGCTCCCAGGGTCAAACTTACAAACAGATTCTGGGACTATGCACAGCTATATGTACCCAAAGGCAGTGGAGAAGCTACCGACAGCTTCAAAACGTTTACATCATACCTCCCCCCATCCTCATCAATTATTATTCTATCCCATTCCTTGGCTCTCATCCGGCTGCTGGGAGGTACTTGGATGCTGGGGATGCTGCAGCACTGTCAAGGGCATTATGAGGCAGGCCTAGGCCTCGGGTGCCATCCCTGCTAAATACACAGGCACCCTCACTACAGGGTTGGTGCAGCAGGCAAGAGACAATGAAGTCCACGGACCCCTGGGCTGGGCTGCCCTAGTTATGAAGGAAAACATCAGGATCTTTGAAAAGAGTCTACTATCCCAGCACTGTCATTCCCAGGATCCAAAGCTACCAGTGTTAATTAGTTCCCGTGATGTGACGGATGACAAGCGGCAGGGCCAGGAATGACACAAGCAGATTGTGTTCAAAATAAGCTGTCCCTCACCATCAAGGGCAGAGGAAAGGAATTTAGAAAGGACAGGAGCTGAGCACACTGCTGAGAGACGACAGGTATGCTGACAGAGCCCCCTTCATCCCTGACATCCCCTTACCAACACCCTGGCTCACTCCTGCTGCCAGCAGACAAGAAACAGTCGGAGGAGCGTGCCTGGGAAAGAATTCGGGCACAGGGCTGTGAGAGACTAGGGAAAAGCTCTAAGAGACATAGGGAAGCAAGGCAGATGAAGGGCTAATCTGCTCTGTAGCAAGGGGCTACATTTCAGACAGAGCTGAACTTCTGATGGCTGTGGGCGCAGCTCCACCACCCTCTGCAAAGCCACATAGCAATGCCTGCAGCAGCCCAGAGTCCCAAGAGGCTGCAGGCTTTAGCCCAGACAGAGGACTCTGCCAAGCTGGCTGCGTGGTGTACAGTTCCCAACAGCTGTCCACAGTGCTCAGAGAGTGCCTTTTTCTGTGAATGGCAACAAGAGAAATCGTATCCCTACCTTCCACGAAGGAAGAATGCAGGATCTTCCAACACGACTGACATATTTCCACTAGGAGTCTTACTGCTCAACTTTTCAGCCACTACAGAGATACCCCACTTCATCATTACTAGACCTCAGAAAAACCATACTCAGGCTACTCCAACTCAAAGTCATGACTTTTCCAGGGGAAANAAAAAAAAAAAAAAAAGGTACAAATGCAGAGCGCTAAAAATGCCATCCACTGCCCACAACAAGGACAAAGGCAGAACAAACTTCTCCCATGCTGCCTTTCTACAAACATGTCTTGGTCTGGCTGTTTGGATTGGCAGCGAGAGGTCAAAACACCATCTTTTATTCTCAGAGTCCTTTACACACATGAATTGCCTTTGTCTATGCCCATGTGTGAAAGAAAAGAAAAAGCAAACGACCTGACCCATGATTATGTAGTGTGCTGGTTTCAAGAAGCTACCAATCCCTCTAGTGTCTTGGTTTCCTAAATGCAAAATATCTTCCTCACCACTTGTTGTATGAATTAAGAGTCAACTCTGCTAGACTGACAGAATCTGCTATTAAATAGAAGAGGGCGATGAGGGGGAGAAGAAAGCTGACAAAAATTTCTAAAGCTCAACCAAAATTTGGGTAATTTCTGGCTCCAGCTGCATTGGCAATAGTCCCAAAATAAAGCCCGTCTCCGCTTCATGCTGGTGGGGGCAGGGGCAGATAAAGTTAGATGCATTTTGTTTTTAAGTTAAACACCATGTCTCTTGAATCATCATCAGAGGCCATCTCTTACCCTGGCTTTTGGTCATCACAAAGCTTCTGGCTCCTTCAGTTTGTTCTTGGCCAGATCACTATATGTCCTTATCCTTGATACAGCATATCACAGCTCAGCCAGTATCCAGACATCCATCTGCACATCCTCAAAGCACAGAGCTGAGGAGAGGGCAAGGGAAAACAGATCAAGGGGGAAAAAAAATACACTCCGCTTCTCAAGACAGGTAAACTCAAGAGCCCTGGAGAAGGCTGAAGAAAACAAAAGCAAGAAGTTCAGCAGATCCACCACTGCTGCTACAACAACAAAGGGACTAAATCTCTGTTTCCAGGAATACACCAGACAAGAGCCAAAAGATCTTGTGGAGCTTGAAGGTGTCCTCTAGGTTGAGGGTTTAAATCCAATCCTAACACAAAAAGAGTAAGAGTTGCCTGCACCTGATGGCTTGGTAACTGGCTTGAAAAGGGAATAAAGTAAGGGAGGGAGAAGGCATACTTACTTCCTTTTTGCATAGGGACTTAGGTCTTAAAATCCACCATCATCGCTACCACAAGCTATTCCTGGCACCACCTCTCACCTTCCAAATGCTCTACAGGAACTGAGTTCCCCTCTCACTTCAACGGTGAGGGTCAGGAGTAAGTTCCAGTGCCGTGTGAAGTTTGTTCTGCTCCGTTGGCTGTGCAAGCTCGAGGAAGGACAAAGCACCACAGTCAAGGACTGCTGAGCTACAAAACTCACATTGCAATCACTGAAGTTTACCTACAATAATGCTTTTTTCCAACCTTTCCTATTCCTGCTAACAATTCATAAATGGAGGCTCACTGTGCCACAAGAGCACACTAGTACCTTAATCCCTGGGGAAATGGAGGAACCATAAAACCAGGGCCCACCCTGCAGGGTACCAGGGAGGCAGTCTCCAGGGGGAAACAGGCACATGGGCCCTGCAGCACCATCTGCATCATCTTCGGCAGCAGCCATAGCTGGCCTACAAGCACGGGAGCTGCAGCACAACAACCATTTCTGAAGTGACTGCAGTAAAGGGAAGGGCAGGGAGAGATCAACAAGTAACTACTGGTGAAGCTGGGCAGCTGAGGCAAGATTGGCCCTGGTGAGCACAAAGCAGGGGAGCAAGGGAAACCAGTATCTCTCTGGACATCACCCACACCAACAGTGTGGGGCACTGGACACACCCCTGCCCCATCTTCCTGGCTGTAGTTTACCATTGCACCTCAAGGTCAGCGAGAAAGGAGAAAAGCACAAAGCAAACAACAATAGCCCTGGACAGATCTATTTATTCAGCTTTTGCAATTGCTCCATGATGTGGAAAGATCCAGAAACACGGAGACCTCAGAGCAGGCGCAGCCACACGCAGGAGATGAGAAGCAGCGGCTGGTGGAACCGCAAGAGTGCCTTCCTCCCCCAACTCTTCTCCACCTGGGTGCGAGCAGCCCGTGACCAAGCAAGGCAGTCCTTCACACCCAGAGAAGGAGGGTGCTGAACAGGTCTGCCAGCCTCGGAGAGGGGTCCTGACCTGCTTGAAACCTAGGAAAAGCCTCCCTCTCACTGCCTCAGCTCCCCCACCCCTGCACACTAGCCACCCGCAGCCACCCGCTGAGGCTTGCCAGGCCCTTCCCCACGTTCTAGCTGCGGGAAAAGACGGGAGGGTGGGATCGATGGACGAAGAGACTCTCATCTACCCTTGCTCTCCCCCCCGAGCCTTTTCCCTGCTCTACTCAGACCTGAAAAGCCGTGGCTCTCCTGCACATCCTACAACAGAAACACAGGGAGCTTCCCCCCCCCCACCCCACCCCCAATTCACCACCCTCCAGCAGGGACTGCATGGAAATGGCGATATTCCTGAATCATCTGGATCAACGGCACAGATAAGCTCAAAGAGGGCAAGGGAGGATGGCACAGGAGGATGAGGCGGGAAGGCTTTGTTTGGTCCTGGCTCCAGTGCAGCCCATCCCCTCTCTCCATCGCAATGCCCTCCAGCTCGGACATGCAAGGAGGCGTTGGGAAGGGAGGGGGCCTGGGGTGTTTATGAATTTTGTTTCCCCCATCAAGGGGATGGCTCACTCCCCCGAGCACGCCTGGCTCTGCCGGAGCTCCCTGGAGTAACCTTTATTCCAGTGTGTCGCAAGCATGTATTTCACGGATGGTTACACTGAATCATTATCACCAGACGTTCATTTGACCAAAATAATGTTATTAGCATCGTCAGGTCCATTCNCCCTCCCCAGTACACATACACTCTCTCCAACCCCCAGGCCCCCACCATCCACATAGGGCACACCCCTCCCCGACACAAAATCTCATGATGTGTGACACAATGTCCAGGAAAACAGAGCGGCAAGATGGGCTGGCGAAATGGATGGACATGCCTTTGGCATTTACTGCGTTCCCTACCCTCTGCCAATGTTTATCAGCCGTACGCACACACACACAAAGACGCACACGCAAAAATCAGAATTAAATCACGGCCTGTCCAAGGTACGTGACTATGGGTGTATGAGTGTGTGCATGTGTGCCCAAACTGTGGTTACAGTCCTATCGGGAACCCGAATCTGTGTGGCATGAAGCAAAGGTCATCGTGCCACTGTTGTGATGCACTAAAAAAAAAAAAANNNNAAAAAAAAAAAAAAGCCGCAGAGCCATCAGGATGTAACACAGAATTTTCTCGTCAAGGGACAAGAAACCTTCGGGGGGGTGGGGGCTGGGAGGAGGAAAGCGGGTGTGCGGATGGGGGGGATGGGGGGAAATGGCAGAAAATGGGGAGGAAAACGAAGAATACAAAGCTCCACTTCGCTAATCCAAGATAGACAATCCATCCCTTCCCCCTTCTCTACGCCCTCCCTCCCCCCGAAATGTTGGTGCAGATGGATTTCTGTATCTTGGTTTTGCAGCAGTGGGTCTAATGACTCCCATACCAAACCCCCTCGCTATGATAACCCCTCCCACTATTTTTTTTTTTAGACCGGGCTTAAGAATAACGTGTTTTTAGAGATAATGGGTTTTATAAAAAGAAAAGAAAAAGGGACGCAGCGCAGACATTATGCGAATAAGCTGCTCCCCGCATCACCCCCATCATCCCCCAACCACACATCCCGATTTCACCCCCTCCCATCATTCTCCAGCCTTCCCCCATCAGCTCCCCCAAGGAAACGAAAAAAAACCCACAACACGATCTGGGTAGCCGATCTCAAAATCCCAAGCACTAATCCGCTTGAATTTGTTCTTCCCCTTATATAAGCAGCAGCACGTCAACATGTTCACTGGAAACGCAGCGTAAAATGAGGCCAGGCTACAGCCATGGAACAGGGGTGATATCGGCAGATATCGCTTCTATCGAGAAGCCATCACCACCGGGATGATGAAATCAAGTATTGGGCTTTTAGCCGTTCCTTCCCTTTATTTATTTATTTACCACCGCTTACTCTGATTTTATTTCGTTTCGTTTTGGTTTCGCTCTACTTCATTTTTTAAAGGACAAAATTGAAATAAATAATTAAAAGCCGAGAGACGTACCCCATCAGAAGGTGCCCGAATGCTCCAGAAAGAGAATCCTCACCTCCTAACTTCTTTTTTTTAAAATAAATAAATACAGTCCTGTTGCTCCCGTTATCCCCAAACTTCCAATGTCCCCAGCTGCACCTCCCTACTCCCAAAAAACAGATACTTTGTCAGAGAGACATGAATGTTTAAAAAACTGCCAAAGACCAAAATGAAACTGATAGAAAAATGGAAAATTATGTCTACACAATAATCTAGTTCGTTCAGCTGATAAAGTGCATCCAGTCCCAAAACCAAGAGCGATAATCTTTGCAACCTCCTCCCCCCTAAAATACTACTAACCCTTAGATAAACTTGCCCACCTTAACACCGATGACCGATTTTAACTTAAACCAGTGACAGACGTAACACCCTTCTGGTTCACGTTACAATTAATAACTGACTGTATCATCACAGCAAACAAAACCTTTTGTGATCAATTTTTCCCCCACCTACTCAACATCTCTCTTAGACTTTTCACCAGTCTAGTTAAGAGCTCGTCCCCTCAAAAAATAGCCCCTCAAAATATGCAATAAGCAGGTATTGGTGAGCGGTTGTTTCAATATTCACCTTTTTAGAAGGGCTGTGTGCTTATCACGAACAATTGCGTGCAGTAAAAAATACAGGAGGAACAATTAATATTTAGGAAAACCAGAAAAAAATTTTTAAAACTATTTGCAACGAAGCGTTGAATAGTTTGACGATGGAAAGGTGGAAAGAGAGCTTGGAAAAGCGAAAGGCTGAAAGTGTCCTTTTTATAAATGATTTGATGTTTTTAGCCCAGGTTCTGCCTCCCAGATCCTTCGTTTTTTCTGCTGCTGATCTCATGTCTAATGTTTTTTATTGTTTTCTTTGGGGGGGGGTAGAAATCAGAAAAAAAAAAATTTTTGAAACAGAAAGATTTCAGTTTTAACAAAATGCATCCTCAAAGAGCACTGGTTAAATATGTTACTTCCTAGCTACAAAAGACTGCAATTAAAATAAATTTAAAGAGTAAGCAAAAGACAAGTCACCTGCAAAGCACCAGAGTCAGTGCCCTTAGGTAGGAGAATTACATCACTCCCTGACTGAATGATGTTTCCTTTTAAATTATAAAGCAGGTGGATTTTTTTTTTNAAAAAAAGAAAAAAAAAAAAAAAAACACCCCACACTGGTTATTTCACATACATCTTGCACGAAGAAAGCATTGAACCAACCTTTAAGGTCACTCACTGCCTGAAAACCCACAGCAGTCGCTCACGGTGGAAGTTTTCAGGCAAGACGGCTACTAAATCATTAATACAAACAAATGGAAGGCGGGGAGGAAAGGCGCTACTGTAATAGATCCGAAGACTTGGAAGACGAAAAAATATTAAAGAAAAAAAAAAAAAAACTTTGATCTTCAGCCTCTCTTCTTTCCTCAATATTTTTTTTTTAAGAAATCCTTAAGCTTTAGTGAAACAGCAGGCTCTCTCTAAGCGTCTCCCTGCTGTAACTCAGCGTAGTGTCTTCTTCTGTTTCGCGAGGCCCCCCCATTTTCCACTCCGAAAAGCCCCGCCGTGGGAACTGCGATTTCCCAAAAAGTCGGGCAAAAGGAGCCGGGGCCGGAGCGTCCCGGGGGGTCGGTACGCGCCCACTCCGCCCGGGAGGACAGCGCCCAGCCCCGCCGGGGCAGCGGGGAGAGGGATAAAACGATCCAAAATAGTTGTCGTGAGGGGGGTCAGGAGAAACCCGCCCGCGGAGCTCCGGAGCGGCGGCGCCCAGCGCCCGCCGGGCGGGTAGCCCCCGCCGATCCGTGCCGTGTCGTGCTGAGCCGGGCCGTGCCATGCCGCCCCCCGCCCGCCACCCCCTCTCACCTCCGCAGCCGGGTGGACGCCGGCCGCCGCGCCAACTCGCGGCTCGCCTCCGCTGCGGGGCAGGGGGCTCCAGCGTGGCCCCAGCCGCGGGGGTCCCGGGGAGGCTGGGCTGGGCTGGCCGAGCCGAGCCGAGCCGTACCGTGCCGAGCCGAGCCGAGCCGAGCCGAGCCGAGCGAGCCGCGGGCGGAGCTGCGCAGGGCTGAGCGCGCCGCGGTGCCGGAGCAGCCCGAGCCCCGCGCACGCCGCCGCCGCCGCCCCCTGCCGCCGCGCCCGCCCGGCCCGGCCCCGCCCGGCCCCGGCTTTTAAAGAGACCGCGGGTCCGCGCCCCCGATCCCCAGACGCGGTGCGCCCGGCCTCGGCAGCGGGCACGGCCCCCGGGCGAGAGGCAGCAACGCTCCGCCGGGCTTCTCGTCCCGGGAAAAAGGTTGGAGGTTTTCCTTCTGCCTCCGGCCCCTTCGGCGACTCCTTCCTGGCGCGCTGCCTCCGCCGGCCGGCACAGCCAGGCGCTGGTTTTGCCCCTCTGGTCCCAGGCAAGGGGAGGGGGGAGATACAGCTTCTTTTTACCTTCCAGGGTTTGCCAACACTACCCAAGCAAGCAGGGACCTGCCATCCGAGCAGCAGGTAACGCCTTCCGCAGGCGATCACCTCCGTGATCGCCCCAGAACCCTTAAAGTTCACAAAGATTTTTTCCCCTTCTAGCTCAGAGTTTGACCCAAAGCCACTGGGTGTTTCAAGTCAATTTACACACTGCCTGTTTCATGTAAACCAGCCACTAAGTTTCCTTGTGACCTTACACAAATCTCTCAAACTTTTTATCCACTCTTTTCCTCACTCGTAAAAGTAGAGACGATGCAATAGACACCATTGACTGCGCTGGGGTCAGCACTTCATTCAGAATGTATATCCTAAATATTATTATTTATCATTTTATCACCACTAGCACTTAGCACAGTAAACAACATTATTCGGAGTACCTTCTGTGGGGAACACCTATGTGAAGATTTTTTTAATGTGTTATCATGCTGAAAATTCACCTCAATGAAGACTAGCAGGCAGGAACATTACGTACATGAAGAGCACACAGAACCAAAAAGTGAGAAATCAAACCTTCTGGCTCCTCTCTCCAGACCCTATGATCTTGTGAAATTCGTGTACGATGCTCATACTGCAATGCCAGACACTTAGAAATGCATTTGCCCTAGGGACAGACTGGAAAGCTATTTGCCTTTCCTTCGCCTTCTGATCAAGTATTCAAAGGTTTTTGTCTTTTTCTACATTTTGCGTAGCAGACAGCCTACTCACAGCACTTGATAAATAATAAATAATAATTATTTTATACAGTATGTATTGATCACTTTTCCCACTATCAAAATGCAGCTGTGTCTGAGGTGGATAACAGCCACACAGAAACACTAAATAATAGTTTCAAGTAGTATTAGGAGCCCCCTGGGAAGTTTCTCTAGAAAACGCAGTCCTTCGCATCCCCTAACAAATTCAGATACATGCACAGAGAGGATAACGGAGACCTATTTCAACAAGGTGACAATGGTCCAGCAAAGAGGCATCTTCCTGACTCAAAATCAGCATCCCAAGAGCAAGAATTTATCCCTTTAGATGTCTGTGCAGAGGCAGGTTATTGTTAAGCTCCCTGTTTTATATGGACAACATAACAGCAGTGAGAACTATCAATCCCTCCTCAGGGCATGGGATTAGATCCTGGTCTCAATTACTGTGAAGAAAATCAGGTATTACTTCGTTTACTTCAATAGTTAACTCCAGATTTAAAATGTGCAACTGGCAATAAAATCCGGCTTCTAGTACCTTTCTTCCCCTGCTGATAGTTCTGGCAATCTAGCATTTCGTAGCTTGCAGTTTATCAAAGTAATGATTTGATGAGGTAGTCATCTGAAACTGCACCACCTCTGGCCCTTCACTCTCCAAGGTCTTCTAAGACCACGTACGTACTTGCATCATGTTTTGATCTGGCTGCCTATCATCAGAGTATCTTCCATGTAAAATCAATGACAACAGCACAGTCTCCACTTCTAGTCCCGAGCTAAACATCTTCCGTTTGGCAGACAGAAAACAGCACGTACCCTGAGAGAAAAAAACAAACTAGCAATGGCAGCTTATAGCCAGATTAATCACAAGTGAGCCCAAGAAGATTTGGGGAAAACAAGCTAGTTTTCATCCACACACTGTTCTTTCAACTCAAAAAAAGAAAAACCTAGGACCCTCACATATGAAATATTTGCAAATCAGAAAGGGGGATAGGAGACTTCATCTAACCAAGGAGCTTCTATTCAGAGGGCTATGTATGAACCAAGGAAGATAACTACTTTGAAAAAAATTTTACTGTGCCAAACTCGGACACATAGACCTCTATTTCTGAAAAATTGTTACAGTTAGGCACCAAAATAGCAGACATCATTTTATAAATAGGTAGAGCATAGTGAGAAAATATTAGAAGAGCAGGGAAGTTTCTTTAAGGTTGTGAGACACATCTTTGCTGGGGTGTGGAGCAAAACAGAGGCAAGAGGAAAGCAGTGCAGTACAAGGAGAAGTTCTTTGTCCAGCAAACAATACTCAAATTACTCAATAGGAGAGTGGATTTTTCTAATTCCTCTAATGCTTTCTTTTACATCTCTTGCTCTAGCCCTGCAGTTTGCAAACAAGATGTATGGAGATGAAGGAAAAAAAAATCGTTACCACAGTGAGGTTCACACCAGCCCCCTCAAATACTGCTCCCCTCCCCAGCATATGCCACTGGCATTGTGGTGAGACTTTTAAAATGTATGACATGCTCTAGATAAAGTATTTTGTCCCCATCTATTAGATGATCAGAAGATACATCAGCTTTTTCTGGTGTCTTCATTAAGAAAACAGCCAGTTCCCTTTCCAAGGTGCCTTGTAAATTCGTAGTGGCACAAATTTATACACCTGGGCACCTGGCCACTCCCTCCCGACACAGGCACTGCGCTCTCTGCTTCCACCACCGGAGAGAAGAGGCAAAGGCAAGAATACACAGGCAGAGATAGACATGTTATTCATCTTCCTTTGCTTGCTCCCTTTAGAATAAATTTCCAAAACTTTACCAAGCGCATGTGCTTGTTTTAACTAAAAGACATAATACTGTCAACAAACTGGGATAATTCAGTTGGTGCAATTTTCAATAAATTGAAAAGCGGGACCATTCATCTTCAAGGCACTTACTCTGCTCCAAGATCTGGGCTTGCTAATTCAGGGCAGTGGCTGTAGTACCCACAAGACATAGCTTTTGCTTACATCTTGCTACAGGAGTGAGCTGGCTCACAGGAGCTACCTAACCCCCGATGCAGTAGAAACTGTGTGTGCCATTATCATCAGTTCCTGGTCCCACTCTCCCCCGCCCCTTTTTTCTGTTAAGCAGGGGTGATGAGAGAGAGGGATCAGAGCCTAGAAAAGGCTCTGGAGACAGAACAGGCAGGAGTTAGAGGCATCATCCATCACACCAGGATGTCCAAATGCTGTAACACAAGATCTAGAAGATTCCATCTAAACTAATGCCCCGAGTATGGCAGCAGGGGATGGGGAGAGAGGCTGCACTGCAATATTGTCCCATAGACTACAATCTCCTGGGCTTTTCCCTTAGGTTCTCTGAATGGCTTTCACCAAATCCTTAAAATCAAGCATTTGTATGGTACTGTTTAACAGAAATGAGGCTCAAGGGGAATTTGCCATTGAAACAGTGGCAGAGAAGTCTGTGCAACAAGGAAAGAATGCAATTTATCTCTCTGGCTTTTTTTTTTTTTTTTTNTTTTTTTTTTTTTTTTTTGTCATGTTAGCACTTTCAGTGTCTTTTTGCCCAGAAGTTAATACCCAAGGTGAATTCAGAAGCTGCAGTCCAAACTGTGATCAGATCATCTTGGTTGTGCCAAATGAAGCTGATCTTATCTCACTAGTGACCTTATCCTACTTAAGAGAGCAAAACTCATTACAATAATAAGAAATAACAGAGATGGGAAAAGAGCAATCATGACAGCACCTGGTCAGAACTCCCTTTACCATCATTTTAGAGGATTAGTTCTAAGCCCTTCTCCTGTAAACGTCATTTTTCACTCCAGCAGGAGGTTCAGCCTCCAAAGTTATTCTGGCCACTTGCAGGACATATCTGTTTATTCTTGATTCACAGACCTTCTCCTCCTTCTCCTCATGTGTTCCATTGCATTTATTTAATAGCTACAGAGAAATTCTACAGTGTATACAGGAAATGAACTTCTGAGCACCACTTTGTTTAGCCGAGTGTATAGGGGACAGGAACTATACAGACACACATTTGAGTGTGTGGCAGTTTATGCATAGGAGAACACGTGCGAAAAAACCTGATGTGTGTACCCAGGCATGTAAGGATAAACCCATTCAGATGAGAGGGTTCCTTGAAGGAGGAGTGCATAAGAGGGCTTGAGTAAGAATAGTGTGTGTGCAAATGTTGCAGGAGCACATTCAGGGCAAGGCGTGTAGGGAAAGGGAGTATGTTTTGTTACATCAACTAATATATTTGGGAAAAAATTATTCAAATCCTTCTCCAAGTCTCATACAGTATTTTCCACTATCTTTAAAAGCATCATTGTTGAGAGGGTGTCTTGTGTGTGTATTTATACTTAGGTATACATAAGCACAACAGCAACAGATGAGACAGATGTGTGTGCACACTTGAGTGTGCAAGGGAGGAAGAAAAAAAAAAAGTGCTGTACATTCTTTCAGCAATATAAGATTTCATGGTTGTCCCTTTGGCTTTATGACCTCCACTACCAGGTATTAATACACATATCTACACCTCATTCTAAGAGACACTCTAAGACAGAAAAACATCCATTACCATCTCTCATTGTCAACAATCCCACTGTGATCCTGGCTCAGTGATGGCCCAAAAGGAAGAGAATCACTTCTACGAGCAGCAGGTAGCATCCAGTGAAATGGTCAAAACCAAAGCCACAGTTCAGAGTTCACACACAGCCTTCCAAGTATTTCCACCAGTTTTGCACTCCATCCTTTCTTGCTTCTTGAGTCTCCTAACTCTATGGGATCACTCCAGTTTCTGAGATGCCATCAGCCCCCTCCACAGTAACGCTCAGCAAATCCTTATTGCTTACTACCTCCTCCACTTGAACTCTGCCTCCTCTTCTTATTTCTGAATCTTCAGATGGAGTCATGAAAACGAACCAGTGACATCACAGTGTCCTTTCCTGGCAACAAATACCATGTCATGCCTGCTTGCCCATCAGCAGGGTTGGGTAAGAATAGGAATTGATGCATACTAAAAGAGGAAGTGCATGGAAAGACCTGCGATCAGAAAAGCTAGTTTTAACATAAGTGATAGATAAACCTCTCTTTAATCAAGTGCTCAGCCAATGCATCCACGGGAGCTACTCCTTGAAGAGCTCCAGCGACTCCTCAAGTAAGATTAAATATTATTTCCTCTTTGCCCTTGATCCCTTCAGCGGCCCTGAAGTACAGACACCTTGATTGCTCAGGACCAGTGGTACAAAATAGACACATTTCCTGCTGTAACCACTAGATAACATTCCTAACAATGTAGGAAACATGAATAGTTTGCGGTTTTGTATCTAGTCTTGTGTTTGTTCTTCAGCAATCTCACATTAAACATTTACCTGTAGCCGGCCGCTTATCCACACAAGACAATAACCCTCCCTCAGCCAACAAGAGCAGGTGGAATAAGGACATCAGTGCAGAACAATGGCATCAGCGCAGGACAAGATAGGCTGTCCTCTCTTTCAAAAAGCAGCCCCCTCACACCAACTACAGCACCCATCTCATGACTAAGCTCAGATGTGCTCCACAGCATTGAAGTGTAAGTTTCCCAAGCAGAATTTCTTTTATCCCATGAGCTCCTGGCAAGATGCTTGCAGGCATCTTTATGTAACTAACTGATCAGTTGGGAACGTCTCCAGATAAGGAAGATTTGGCTATCTCATTTTAAAACCTTATGCATTATTTTGAAAAAACACAATGAAATGAAACAATGTGTTATTTTCTCTACTCACATGCCAGACAAACACAGTGCCACCAAAGTTTGTTGTGTCCATGTGAGGAAGTACTTCTCATTCACAATCAGCTGATGATAAACATCTTTGTTTTGCATGAGTCTATAACTTGAAGATTTTAGGTGAGATGAGGAACCCCAAACAGAACTCCAATAAAAGTAAGGTAAGGGGGAAAAAGTCTCTCCCTGCTACTATAAAACACTGGATGGGTGAGAATTTTCTAGCATAAGCAAAATCCTCCAGGGAGACAAAAAGAGCAAAACATACCTTCTTTCCACTTAGTGGACGCTATTTTTGACAAAAGCCTTTTAGCCTGTATTTAATGATAGGCGGGGTGTATCTCCAGGGCAAGCTTAAAGCACTGCTTTTGACCTTTAAAGCTCTATATGTTCCTTTTTCAAAGTTAATAGGCATTAGATACCCACACTATTTAAATACTTTCCAAAAATCCTACTGGGTACCTACCTTGGAAAATCCAACCATAACTGAGTTTTGAAAACCCGACCCTAAGTGGTTTGGGTCTCATCACCTGTTTTCTCAAAGGAGGTTAAGCCAATACTGGCTCCCAACCACACAAGCATGACTATAACAAACTAGCAGCCAAGGTTCTGCCCTACACTGCTTGCAGGACTGTGTCCTTCTACATGTCTCCCCTCCAGACCCAGTGAAAAGCTCTGATTGAGGCTGTGAGACTGGCAGCAGGTATGTTTTGTCCAGTAACAGATTCTGCACCCATCACTGTGTATCAAGGCACATTCTTGCATTTCCTGAGCTCAGCCTAGGCTTCAAGACAGGCAAGTTGGAAAGCTAGACAAATGCATATATTCGAAAAAGGGACAGCAAAAAAATGGAGAGCAGTTCCCCTTCTATAGCCTGGCCCCTGTGTCCCAGAGCAAATACAAAGCTTGCTTTAGGGCACTATATAAATTGGTATTATAAATTCAGATGGTGCACCAGGGAGCGCCTCATTCTGTGTGATTGGAGTCATTCTCAGGAGCAGTTCAGGCACTCAGCCTGCCACATGCGACTGCTGCCCCAAGGGCTGCCATTACAGATGCATTATTACAAAGCGCTGCAATAAAGCATGAACTAAAACAACTTCATTGAAATGAAGATTAATACAGAACATGTGTTCACCTCCGTACACTCAGAAGGAACAGTCCAGCAAACACAAGCACCACAGTGCTGGCACTGATGGGCTAAGAGAGCAACGCAACTGGCCAACCACCGCTATTGCTGAAGGCAAGCAATACATTTCCATAGCATCTTTTAAGTGTCCATGGATGGATTTAATGCAGCAGCTGTGAAGCAGAGAGTGAGGCAAGCAAAACATGTGGAGTGCTGAAACATGCAGAAAAGTGAGCTGTCTGTGAGGCAGAAAACAGAGAGATACTTCAAACCTACAGAAGCAATACCACTAGCTGCAGAATGATCCATGCCTTTAGTTATCACGGGCTTCAATGGATATTGATGGATATTTTCAGCACTTCAAAGTGTCGTATCCACATGAGAGTTACAGGGGAGAAAGATCAGCTAAGGTGATAGTTCATCCCTTCCCCTCACAATCAGAACAGGATTATTCCCCATGATCTATTTGTTGGTGCCATTGCTGCCTCGCTTAAACTCTCCCATGCAATACAACACTTACTACCTCCCCCTTCTGATGCCCTTTCAGAGCCTCATAAATTTCACCATTGGCATAAACTGAGGGCCATTACATCTATTTCTTTCCCTGCTCAGATTAAACTCATGATACCCTGTTATGGTTTAATGGCCCAACTTTCATGCTTCCTTCTCCTGCTGTAGGTACTTCATTCTTCCTTTCCTTGAAATCGGTGCAAGGGTCCCATCAAAAACTGGCTATGGCTACTGACTACAGGTCCCAGTGGATTCCTTCCTTCATTCTATCAACCAATTCAGCCCTGAACTTACAGTAGTAAGCATAAAGGCATCCAGGACAGATGCAATCCATCACATCCAGAATAAATAAATGCCTCAGTCAATCCTAGAAGTTACTGAGTACTCCTAGATCCCTTTGAAGTCTTTGAGACATGATCCTGTTTGAAGGCATTGAGGGTGAAAGGTGGCACATCAGGTCTTCCAGTTAAGAAAAAAAAAAAGCACAGGGGGAGGGGACATGGCATTTCATGACAGGAAACAAAGGATTGGAGTTGTAATATAGCAACCAAGGTAACAGATTCATGATTAATCTGCATGATGGTATTTGGCACTTTAAGGAAAAAGCAACAATCTTCTCTCAGGGTACACCTCACTGAACACAGACTTTGACCCTTGGGAATAAACTGCATGCAAGGGCTTTTATGTTTTAGCAGCGCTTAAGACCTCATAGGTGGCCTGTCTTTGGCATAGCACCCAGATAGGTACGTTGTAATGGATGACATAGGTAGGGGTTGTTTGGTTTTTGGTGTTGTTTTTTTTTAAAAAAAAGTCATGCATCTCTGTATATGGGCTGGAAGTGAGTGGGGGAAAAAGACTAATTAAAAGTAGAGAACAGATGCCCCCATGATGCTGGCATCTCTATTGCTTTCTGTTTCTGGAATGAAAAAATCATTTGTCATAAAAATAAATGAACTGACATCAAATATTTAAATAAATAAAATAGAAAAAAAAAGAAAAAAGATTGAAGGGGAGATAAAAATACACAGTAAACAAGCAAAAGCTCCAGTTAGCAGGTTTGCCTTTCCTCCCCAAGCTGACTGGCACTGCACCAATGCAACTCAGAGAGAACGAGGTCTGCTGCATGCAAACGATTCCTAAGAGAGCTGAAACTCTGCGCTGAACATGGATGAGCAAAGGTTGGGCAGCTGCCTTTAGACAAGGCTGCCATGTCACTGCCCATTCAAAGGGCAATACTGTAAAGAAATGGGTATGAATTACATTATTTCACAGCAAGGTGCCATCCATTCCTCCTTGCACTGCAATTTTATATCCCAAAAATAGAGTAGCCTTCACAGCCCTCCCACAGCGCACCTCTCACACCACCACAAATACAGCTCCACAACAGTCCATTGCCATCAATATTCCCCTGACTGAAGATGACTTAATAAAACATTCTTAGAAGCCAATCAACACAACTTATAATTAAAAAGGAGCCAATGTTAAGCTCCGTTGAATTATTGCTTTCTCTCAGCTCTCCACACTTCTACTAAACCAGACATCACACTACATCCCAGGATGGATCTATGCTTAATGTCCGGCTCTCAATGGAGAGCTCTGCAGATCTCTGAAGTGACAGGTTATCTTCTACAATTTTAAAACACAACTTTGCAGACTTACAGACTTAGATTTAGACCACATATAGAACCCAACAAAGCTCCATATGTTGATGTCCAAATGCCTGCATAGACCTGACTCCCATCATGCAGAAAGACATGTGAATCCTTATGCAGGCTTAATACAGAATGATGATTAAATTTCTGTAATGAGCAGATTTCTATCAGGCAAAATGCTATTTGGATGCCTATACTTATCATTGGAGGCACTGACACTTCCTACTCTTCAGATCGAGGATCAGGATGTGAATTGCAATAAAACAATGGGTGTACCTGGTTAAACAATAAGGCGGTGCCTCTCAGCATTGGCTGAATCCTATGGGAACTTATCCTGCAACTGAAGGACAGAAATAGAGTCAGAAGACCCACCAGCTCTGCAGTTGCTACGTTTCATATTACCATCTTAATAAAAGAGAAGGTTTCCAACAGGTTCTTATTAACAAAGTTCTGCCTAGACTGTCACTGTCTCAGCAAGAGGCCCCAGGGCCTAAGTCGAGGGGACTATTACAACCTGAACACAGCTAGGCACATGTCAGTCACAGATGAACTGCAGTGTCTTGAACAGACTGTGCTCAACTCTTTGCAAGGAGTCACAGTGATCATATAAAGCATGCTTACAATCACCCCATGCACAGGCAAATTCACAACAACAGAAGACCCATCCTTCCTCTGTCCAGCTACAAACCACAGGTGACTGTTAAGATACTGACCTGCAGACAGAAGACATTTATTACCTTGTACCTTTTTGCCAGGCACAATCCTAGGACTATAGTTCAACCTACTTGCAGCACTACTGATCACCACTGCAGAAGCCACCATGTCATCTCTAAGTTCATCACAGTATCTGCAAGGATGATGCAGAAAGTGCTGCATCCCAGGTGAATTATTCTAGGTTTTGTATGAAACAGTTTTACTGGGCTTATCAGTACAACTTCAGAAATCTTGTTAAACAAACAAGTGTTATAATTCCCTGTATAGATGCTTGCTGCAGAATAGGAGCTGCTTTTTTTGTTTTCCTTAGCTTAAGCTCCTTCCAAAGTGATGCAAGCTGACCTGTGAAAAGTTATCTTATAAACAAACAATGAAGTTATATCAGCATACCCATTTAAGTTCACGCTTATACACACCGGTATCACTTCTCCAGGCAGACAACATATTAGATAAGGGACTTTCATAGCATTATCAACAGCAAAGGGGAAAGAAGCTACATCAGATACCAGCACTGACAGAGAATTGGGGTCATCTCCTGGGTCTTGTCTCCCACCTCTAGAAGGAAACCGTGGTTTGGTGTCAAGCTGAAATGACTGAGAGCAGGAACTTGACAGTTCAGACACCTGCAACCATGTCTATAAGGCAGCCTCCTTTCTTGAGCCTGATCTTATCCAACTGTAAAATCACCTCTCCAACCCCTTACCATGTATTTTACAAAGGTTAACTATTTAATACTAAAAATAGCTTCTACAAACAAAAACCAATGGAACACTATACATGAAAAATCTTTTGAGGAGACATATGAGTTACTAGCCTGACTGTCAATTTTTTTTAGTATTCTTTTTCTAAGTAAGTTACTTACAGATACATGCACCAGTTTTACATGTTGTGGGCCCTTTGGCAGTTTTGGAGCCAGAAGCGTGGCTACACTCCATCTCTAAAGACCACAAAAAGTTTCCCTATTGTAAAACATTCAAAGTTACTCCTCCTCTCTCCCTNAGGGAAAAAAAAAAAAAAAAAAAAAAAAGGCTCTTGCAAGGGGTTATGATGCATCTTTAATGATGCAGCCGAGAGAAGCGCCTGCCATACAAAGAAGCTAATCAGTCAATCAAGAGCCAGCTCACCAGACAGAAGCCGTCAGTGCCTAACTGCTCTGTCTCCACCTGTCCAGGGAACAACAAAACAGCATGGGACATGCCTGACAATTGAGTGCAAAATAGCACACGTATTTATATATTTCTAAGCTTCTAACTTAAGGGTGCAAGCTGTTGGTGCAAATTAACATTTTCAAGAATAAGAATAACAAACCCAGCACCACACATGTACTGATGTGCATTTGAAATAAGGCTAGTGATTCTCTTATCCTTTTGAAAACAGCAGCCATAATCAGCATACAGAAGGGCAGTAAGTGAGAATTGCTATAATTAGTCTAGCTGGAAAATCCCTTACCAACCTAGATCAGTTAAGTGAATGGTAGTTTAGAGAAGGAAACATATCTCTTAAAGCCAAAATGGGAAGAGCTACAGGAGTTGTATGGCTTTGTATTAACGACAGCACAAAGGTCATGGTCCTTATGTCCCGGGTCTGATACTGGCTGACTGAACAGGCTGAGAAAAACCACATTATCCTCATCTGCCTCAGTTTCCCCAGTTGGAAAAGGATAATGAAATCCACCTCGATTATAAAGGGATGATTGGTTTTGCAGCTGGCTTCATTAATATTCATAAAGTGCTTGGAGACCCTTGCATGAGAAGTGCTGCCCAAGTACTGACTGTTAAACTTTCCATTTTCATAGAATCATAGTGCAGTCCACTTGAAGACCCTTGCACGAGAAGTGCTGCCCAAGTACTAACTGTTACACCTTCCATTTTCATAGAATCATAGTGTGGTCCACCAAGTGGTCCATCCATCAAATCCGTGTCTCTCCAATGTAGAGGCAAGGATGTTGTGTGGGACAGTGTCAAATGTTTTGCACAAGTCCAGGCAGATGACATCAGTTGCTCTTCCCTTATCCACCCATGCTGTAACACCATTGTAGAAGGTCACCAAATTTGTCAGACACAATTTGCCTTTAGTTGAAGTCATGTTGGCTGTTGCCAATCACCTCATTATTTTCCACATGCCTTAGTACAGGTTCCAGGAGGATCTGCTCCATGATCTCACCGGGCACAAAGGGGAGACTGACTGGCTTGTAGCTCCCCAGGTCTTCCTTTTTCCCCTTTTTAAAAATGGGGGTTATGTGTCATGTCCCCCCTCCCTTTTTTTTTTTTTTTTTTTTTTTTTTTTTTTGCTGAGTGCTCTTTTAAAGGACTTCGAAATTTTTTGCAATTCTCTTCAAACGGGTGGGGTTTTGGCAAGCACTTGGCATAGAAAGAGTTTAAAAAAAGCATCTAGTGGCTTAAAGTAACACGCACGTTATTCCGCGGTGGCGCGGAAGGCTGCAGGAAGCGCAGCGCGGAGCCGGGCCGGCCGCTCTCCGTGGTGCTGAACGCGAACGGGCTGCCCGGCGGCGCCCCTCGCCGCCCTGCGGGGCGCTGCTTGGTGCCGTTCTCCGCGGCTCCACCCGAACGGGCAGGCTCCCACCAGTACCCTTTCTGTGACTGGGATTTACTCCGCGTTATGTGCTGCCTGGGCTGCATCACAGAGACACTGCGAATATCTCCGCAGTGCGTCGTTGGATTATTTCAACAGGCAAACCTGACCTACGGGTCTAGGTTCCATTGCTTGATAGTGTATCCCAGCCTGCCCGCACTCACTAGTCTGATCGCTCCCTGACGAGAGAGGTGGCTCAGGTCATAACTGATCTGTGATCTCACCAGACTTCACAGTACGGGCATCTTTTCTTCCACTTAAGTCACAGACAGTTCTGTGCCTGCATGGGTCTAGAGCTTCCTGGGCACAGAAGTCTGCTGTGGAGCACTTTGAACACAACTTTATGCACCCTGAAGTGTGGCCTTATTTACAGCCTTACTCATTGTCCATTCCTATGGCAGGGAAAGGCAAGAGGAATAACTGTACTCTGGATTGCAAAATATATATAAAAAAAAAATATTACTCGGGGGGGGGGGAACAGAGAGGGATCTCTGTGTCCCCAGCTTATATACCTTTTCTTTTTATTCTGAGTCACCACTTATCTAGTTATTTCTATGACCACAGGGGCTTGGGCCAGCAGCAGGCCTCAGAGTAGCTGTGCAGCTCTTCTGCAGGAAATAGCCTGAAAAACAAGGGGAATGGTATCTCCTCCCTTTCATCAAAAAGCAACACTCAGGTGAAAGGAAGCACAGGCTTTGCAGGTGCACTCCACAGGTAGGGCTCGCATAACAGGAAAACCTGCCTGAGCAGAGAATCCTACTGCCAGGCAGGAGGGAGAGGGGACAGGCCAGCTGCCTAACATACAATACCCCATACAAGAACAAACTTGATATTTTGTTCATGAAATATACAGCGACTGGCCTCTTGTTCTGCCTGATCTCTGCACTCACCATGAGCAAGGACAGCAGTGAGGGGAAATGCCCTGTTTCCCAATGAGTCTTTTGAGCCTCATTAAATTACCAATTGTGTACTAACCTGGATATTTATGCCCTTTCCTTGTGGAAAAGGACAGCAACTAAAACTGTAATCCCCAGTGCAGGAGCAAACCAAATCTCCCCAGTCTTGTACTTCTCTCAGGGACCGCTTCTAGGCATGAAGAGGCAGCTGGGAAAGGAAAGTTCTTCCCGGCCTCACAGAGGTGATATTAGACTGGATTAGACATGTTTGTAAGGCTCAGATATTACGAGAATGCAGGTCATCGAAAAAGCTTATCAAGAAAATTAAATACAGGGTTCTCAGTGCCTAGCTCTAATCTTAGGAACTCTCAGGATGGGGAAGAGAGATAAATAAAATCATACTTGCTCTGAGGGTTAACTCAGTGTCATGGCTAAAATCCAAATTGAGTAATTACATTCTGTCTCCTGAGCCTGCCCTTGAAGTTTCTGCTAAGCATGTGACTTCCCTTCACTTCCTGTTGCCAAGTTTTGTTACGTGTGCCTAAGGATCAGCTCTACCCACCCCTATGACCTGACCCACACTGCAGGAAGAGGAAGTGTTTGTCCATCCCTCACTATGAAATCTTTGTCACATTTTCATACCTGACGTAGCTCACATGAGTTCCAAAGGCATTTTGTTAGGGCCATTTCACTATTAGCAGCAATACTGTATTTGCTCCATAGCACATTTTATAAATACGCTCTCCTGGTGACAGCAGTAGCATGTGTGTGCCAAACCTCTAATATCCACAGCACACCTCCCTTATTTAACAGGGATGCTGAATAGGCTGAGAACATGCTGGCTGTTTGTTTTCAGCATGGGGTTTAAAGGTAAGGTTTAGCATCACAGTCATTCTCTGAACTACAGCAAGGGCCCATAGAAACCCAAGACAAAAATCTCCCTGTGATACTAACAGAGCCATGAATTGTCTCTCACAGACACTTTTATACATCTCCTTATTGTATATTTACTTGGGCTTCCTTCTTTACAGCACATTTTCTCCTAACGGGAAACATGTTTTATACCCCTCCAACATTACTCCAGAGAAACCAGGAAGAAGATGAAGTGAAGACAGAATCTACTTCTCACAGGCTGCTTGATTTTCCTGGAATGCATCCTAACCATAGAAATGCTGGTTAGGGTCTGCTGAGATCAGGAATCCAGGAACAGAGAAACCATAACCCACAAGATTTTAAAATGCCATAGGGACAGGAAAAAACAAACAAACAAAAAACCAAACTCACTTCCCCCAACTAGATCCAAGATCTTAAGGATATGCAGGTATCTTATTCAAACCAAAACAGACTACAGTTAGTCACTTGAATATTCAAGTATCCGGGCCCCAAAGTCTCTATTCCCTTTTTTACTTCACATCCTCGACCCTGATAGCCAAGATACAATATCATCTTATAAAATCCTGAAACTCACAAACAGAAGGCTTCCAAAAGATCTAAAAATGCACACATCCAAACAGACTACCTACATTTCCTGGAAGCCGCAAAGCAAGAGAACTTCATTCTGAAGTTAAATCAATTACTAAGGTCCTTTTTTTAAAAAAAAAAAAAAAAAAAAATCCAATATTAAGCAGCAGTAGGAAAGGTAGCTTTTCACTACGAGAAAAATAATAAAAATAATGAAGTGTAGTTCTTATTAATGTTTTCCATCCACGCAGTCTGTAACCTCCATTAGCAAAAGAGAGGTCTGTCTTGTAATGTGACATTCCAAAATGCTGAAACTCCATTTAACTTTAATAAAAAGTTGTGCGCAACAAAACAAAAATTGGTCCGCATCTGTCTGATCGTATTTTGCTATACTGGGGGAAGTAACTCCCTTCATCCATACCAGAAAAGAAGCCAACTGCCATATGTAACCTGGCATTCCAAATGATTTCAAGCTTGAGCTCATGCACTAGCTACACAGAAGGCTGGTCACCTGCTCTTGAAAGGAGCAATATGAACAAGGTACTTGAAATCCACCCTCTGAACACAGGCAGAGCAACAGCTGCAAAAGACCAATCAACACGCTTGAATTTCTTACTTGTGGGAACAGATATGAAGGAAGAAGGGGCAGCTAGTCCTCTGTGGCTCTTGGAAGTCTTCAGCTGAAACCAGTCAAGGGAGACACTATCTGGACTGTCAAGTCTCTATAGTGTTCACTTACTGACTGGAAGATGGATACTGCTGGTGACTAACCACAGTGATTCAGGAGATACATAGGCAGCTGACTCCAACACCTCAGCAGGAAGTCCTACTTCTCTGAATTGCACCTAGTTTTTAGTAATTTCACCCCCAGGTCAAGGTGCCTGTTCATACAATCCAGACTCACCACTGTGACCTGTAAAAATGAAAGCCATCTCCCCAGGAAATTCTGGAGAAGTCCCACACAGATGAAGTCCTTTGGCAGTGAGAGTAGAAATACTCAAATGTTCTAGGACAATAAAGCACAATGACAACACAGACTGACATGGAACATTCTCTCTCCAAGAGAGCATTTTGCTGCTTTACACATTATTTTTTTTTCCCCTATTTGCAATACAATCCACACTCTCAGTAAATGACCATTTTCCATGCTTGACTCAGACCAGCTACAGAAATGAAAAGGCAGGAGCTACATAAAGAGTGACATAAGCGAATGAGCCATCTGATGACTGCTTACTAAAAGAGAACAAGGAACCTCATGATCCCCCCACCCCCCAGTTTTGACAGTGTACTATACAGAAGGATAGGATAATAAAGTCATAGCACCGTACACTCAGAGGATTGACGTAAAATCCTGCAAGACATCATACACTCTGTTCATACAGGATAGCTTCCTAACTAGCTAAGATGGGCTTCATCCTTGCTTTGTTCCCTATGTTGCCTCATCTCCCCTGTTGGACTTTGCCTCAGTGAACTCCCATTGTTCACAGCAGAACATGAAGGTTGATGAATTTATCCTCACATTACTCTCTGGAAGGCAGAGAAGTGTCAACTTCTCATCTGCAAAAGGGTGATAATTAAATGCTGAGAGAATAAATGACTTGCACAAGGTCACTTGGGAAGTATGTGGCAGAGCTGAAAATTAATGCAGATCTCCAGAGCTGCAGGTCAAGGCCCGGAACACAAAATCTTTCTGCCCTGCTAGCACAGCGAAGATCAGACTTCCCGCATATCATAAAGCGCTCTGTAGGAATGCGTGTATTACAGGAGATGAACTGAACTTCCTGTGTGCAGTTTATCTGTAGGAAGAATTGGATAAATTTCAAAGAATCAGGTAAATATCAGAGATCAAGGAAACAGGAAAGCAACACAGAATCTACCTGAAAAGCTATGAAATGCCTTTTCAGCATCTTGTATAAGACAAAGATGCCCTTGTAGGCTTCTTCTATTGGACATACTACCAGTCCAGGGGAAGATCAACACCATGTTTAATGTGCAGAAGTCACAAAACTCAGCCATGGAGATCTCTTTCCAATTTAACATGAGGCTTGTTAACAGATTAAAGATCTTAGTAGTGCTACAGATTGTGTCAGGGTTACAGTTTAATAACTATGTATCTGCACCTTCTTGTCCTCTGGCTTGCTATGCAAACTCCTGCTAAGTACCCTCTTTTAACCTCCCTTCTCTTCTTTCATTTGCAGATGCTTTCCACTGATCCATATGATCAGATTTATCCCCTTCCATGCATGTAACATGTTTCCTTCCTATCTCTCCATAAAAAGCTGTCTACCCTAAGGTTTTCAAAAGGAAACAATCATCTTAGGTGGTAGTTACATGGATCCTCCTTCTTGTGTTTTTTGAAGCTAGAAGTGACACAGCACATATTCCCCACTGTCTCCACAGAACTGGAGGGGAAACGCAGGGGTACTGTAACCCAAAAAGTCTCCTTAGGAAAGCGATAGGCTGGCTGTCAAGAAGATGGCTGGGGAGCAGCACAGGGCTAAGCTGCTATGAAAGCAGCACTGAGCAGGCAGGAAGTGCTTTTGAAGGCACCAAGAGAGGAGCAAGTAAAAGAAATGGTGGAGAGCTGGGGGAGAAAGGAAGAAACTCATCCGGGTGGACACCTGCACCACATGGGTCCCACCCCCACCTTTGACTTCAGAACAACCATGCAAAGCACAACAGTATTCTGCAATTCCTTGATTGCTGGAACTGCTTTTTGAGAGGTATCAGCACCATGACGGGTTTTAGTGTCCCTTCCCATCATTAATCCCAGGTGCCTGCCTCATCTCAGCATTGAATCTTCCTCATGTCTAATGCATGTAGCTGCACTGCTTTGCTGCTGCCTGAACTCCGCTGTGAAGTCCCAGAGTGGCCCTTGTTCTTAATGTTTGCACAGAAGAAAGCAGATGGGTAAAGCTTAACTCTGACAATAACAATAATAGTTGCGCTAATAATAATAAATCAAATACTGTCACCACAGTTCTGGCAATTTCTACCAATTTCACAAAGTTTGTGTTTGTATTAAAAAAAAAAACCCAATTCACAAAGTTGTGGCACTAATTTCCAGCTTCACCTCGACAGCTCAGCATTTCATATTACATCCCAGTTTCTACGTAATTTCATAGTGTTTCATCAGACAAAATATATGGAAAAAATTCCAACTATAGTATTTTTGATCCAGACACACTCCACCATCAAAATAAGTGGGTATTTGTTTTGGGTTTTTTAAAGCAATATAAGCATTCATGGTCAGGAGAAGTATCTGGAATAAAGATCAAATCAAATGGCTATAAATTATAGCCCAAAGGGGTTTTTAACAACCATAGTTCAATTTTCCTAGTAAATTAAAGTATTGAGGAAAATTTTCACCCTGAAACAATGCGTTTATTGCTCTGAAATAACAGAAAACCACACATTTTTATGTTCCTGGACTTTTTTTTTTTTTTAAACTGTTGCTTAATGCTCTTAACCAGGTCACTAGAGGGTGTCATCAAATTACAGCTTTGGAAATAAAATCAAGTTTGGATCATCCTAAAGACTTAATTCATCCTAAAAAGCATCCCCAGATGAGACATCCAAATTTGCCCTCTATTCTTGCCTGAATATTGCAAAGCGTCCATAGACAAAACTCTGCTTTACTGTCAGTTGAAAGTACATGCTGCTGCCCTGTCTTGCTCCTGCATTCACATAGAGATTTTGGTCAAAAAGAACAAAAACAAAGTCAATATCCCTAAAGTTCTTCTTGCCCTGTTCTCAGAGTATGTATATGCTGGTACATGAGGATAATCTCAGACATTTTTATTAATATCTCAGCAGTACAGCACTGTATCCCTATCCGTTCTATGTAACCACTGCACACTCACTCCAACTGATTACATCTGTTTACGGTACCTATACACAGATAACTTTAGAGATCTTACAGACAAGAACTGCCAATGGCCCAAAGGTGATCAGTGGATTTTGCTACTAGAATCAAAGCTGCGTACCCCCCTTCACAGCAACATCGCTCCTAACGAGAAAGGGAAGAAAGGCTCACCAGGCTGGTATTGTTAGGGAACACACCCATTTCCCCCCCCAACAAATATTTCCTTTTTGTCTTTCTTCCTTCTCCTCCAAATCCACTGCTCTTTGCTCTAAGAGGTAAATTGCTATAGGACTCCATGTAACAGCTATTCAAAACAAATAGAAAAACCTAAATCCAGTAAGACTAGATCAGCAGCTAGGTCAGAACCAATAACATCCATGACAGAAGACAACAAAAATACTTTCAGTATTGGTAGGGGAACTATGGAAGTAAGGACTGCAGAAAGGTCTCAGTTGCAGCAGATCTCTGTGCACAAGCCACAAATAACAGTTCTGGTTGCCCTGCTGCAGACACTACCCCAGTGGACCTTACAGCCATGAGTTGACAGTAACAATAAAATGGGACATCCCTCCCTGCAGGCTGCTACTCTAACTCTCCTCTGAGCAACAAGTATGCATACCATAATGGGAGAGCCTAAACATTAACAAGAGAGGAGCTGCAGGAGCAAGGCTGAACACAGGCATACACTGCCTGAGAGACCACCAGATACGATGCAATGCAGTGTCCTGCTCAGTTCAGAACGAAGTGTTCCCCAGCATGTGAAACAGACCCAAAATGCCCCTGCGCAGCAGATGCACCCTGCGTGGATGCACCAGTTTTGCAACTATGAAAACACTTGCACCGTGATAAAAGGAGGGAGATGCTGCAGATGGGGAAACAAAGTCTCTGCATTTCCATGGAACATTAGTTTGAGGGGTCCCGCAGGGCAGCGCGGGGAGCACGCATCATTTTCAACCTGCCAACCCCAAACATGCAAGGCATTGGTGACAAAGACCCAAAATTAGGCACATAAAAGTGATTAAGTTTCAAATCCTGGGCATTTCTCCCTCTGGTGTAAATAGCTCTTCCTGTTGCTGCAGCTTCATTTTTCTTTGCATTTGAGGGAAACAGACTTTGATGACTCCAGTGAAAGAACACCAAACTTTGGATGGGAGTCAGAGCTTGGAAACCAAAGTAAGCAATGTCCCTGCAAAATTAGGTACAAGCACAAGCAGAGTCACAGCTCCCTTTTCTTTTGTAATCTTGCCTTCAACATGCTCAACCTTCCCAGAGACAAGGGAAGGCACACAATGATGGCTTCACCGTGGTCTTCGCTGGGATTGGTAGCTTCATGCTACACGAATACCACCTTCCTCTCTCCCNATTCCGTGATCTCCCATTTTCCACCCTCTGGTTAAACATTGTCCCCGCTCTCCCTATCACACTCTCTCTCTCAGATGCACTTCACCATCTCAGCCTTTTTCCCACCTTTTGTCACGTTCTGCCCTCCATGCAAGCCCATTCCCAGCCCTTCTCAGCTGCTCTCACCTACACATCTCTTTGCTCTCCCACTCCTCAGCCTTAACCCCTCTCTTTCTAACCCTTTAGCCCTAACACCTTTCTCTGCTCTCCTCATGCCCACAGCCTTCCTCCTCCCTTCAGCTGTACTCCATTCCCCAATGCTCTTGCTCTCTCAGCCCCCGTTCCCCACCCCACACCTTGCTTTCTCTCCTCAGTTCCCATGCAGGTGCTTGTCAGGCTCTCCCCACTTCACCCTGGGGCTGTCCCTCCCACTAGGTCCAGTTTGCTGCCTTTTGTTTACACACAGTCAGGTCTTCTCTCCCTACCTTTGCATCAAGATCCACCACATTTAGAGAGTCACCGTGACCTACTTAGGTTCCCTGACCTAGTTATGGCAGAAATACCGACTCTAAACACTTGAGAAAAAAGGGCAGCAGGAGGAGGGAAACATTATTGTTTGAAATGAAAACAAACTCACCAGCACAGGGCTGCTGAGTTATTCCAGCTCTGGCCATTCCTCAGGGAAGCAAGATCAGCAATTCAGTTGATATTGCAATGCTAGTGTGGCCATGGATCATCCAGGTCTAGAAATTATCTGGAAAGATGGTCTGTAGTCTCTTGTCAGCATCCTGTTTTCTTTTATTTTCCTTATTCCAGTCTCCTTCAGTTTGGCCTTGTCTCCAGCTCCACCCAGGTATTTCATAGCAAATCTGCCTACTACTCTCACCAGTCCTCCTTGCCTGTGAATCCAGGCTACAACACTAGCTCCCATTTGCTCAAGAATAGCATTTTCTGCAGCTGAGCTTCATTTAGAAATCAAGTAATGCTCTGCATCTGCTTGGTTGACCTCCTCAGCCCTTTTATCCTACTTCAACTATTGTCACAGCTGCCTTCTCTTTTCCCTCCCCCTCCAACCTGTGTCATTCATCCACCTTGCTTCTCTACCTGGCTTGGTGTTGCAGTGCTGCCTCCTCTTTTCTTTAGCAGCTCTGGAGGTGGTGTCAGCAGTGCCAACACTGACACTGAGCTAGTAAACCTGACTGGAAGCAGCAGATGTTCTCCAGAACTAGTCAAGAGTCTCTGGCTTAGCAATGCCCATTCACTTGGGTGCTGTATACTGTACTCAGTGGCCAGTAACCACTGCTCTGTGACAGCTGGGTCTGTGATTTGCTCCCAGCTCAGCTTTTATTTTAGTCACTGTTAATGGATTTCCCTCTAGTGTTTGTATTTTAGGAGTTGTATTGGCCTTGTAGTTCAGTGGACGAGTTCATGAAATCAAATTACTTCTCCTTACAGCTGATGTTTTCTGGTGCTGCCCCTCCCTGTATAGGGCCAGCACCCTGGTTGACACTGCCCTGCACCCTGAGCTCTCCAGGTACTCCCACCACCACTACCTCAAATCCCACCAAATATTCCAGCAGAGACTTCCCCTCCATTGCCAAAGCCCCATCAGAAACATGTAGCTGACTGCACTGTAGCCTTCCTGCAATTCCACCAGATGCATTTGTACAGACATTAGAGGGTAGCTCAAACTGCATCTGTGAAACAGTCAGTTTTCTGTGTCAGCCACAGGTGGTTCACTAGTCGTTCTGCATCCATTTACCGTGATTTTGTACCTGTTAGCCAGCTTCAGCATAAAACGCACTTTTTGTCTATTGATTTCCTGGGTCACGCACTAATCTACTGTGCAAATGGCTTTGGAAATTTACTGTGGAGCCCCCAAATCCCTATGTTGTCATCAACCACTGCCTGCTAAATGCACACTTGTGGATATATTAAGCTGCAGCTTGGGCTTCTGCACTTCCTTTGTAACTTATTTCTCAGACCTGACCCCCTACCTGTTGGTTTTCTGCTCCTCACTGTGCTGTATCTACGTTTGGGCATGGTCCTACATAGGCACTGCTAACGCACAGGAAGTTCAGCCACCCTCAGTTGCAACTAACAGCATCACTTGCCTCTCTGCTGTGTCTCCCATACATTTAAGTATGTCTCCCAGCCTACATTGCCACCAGCCAGCCCAGCCACAGGCCTCCACACCGCTCTGATAATGCCTCTCTCCCCTGACCTGCCTCACATCACGTTTAGTCAGATCAATACTGAATTCTTCTGGCATGCAGGACTCACATGTAGGGTCTGCGATTTCAACAAGTCCTGAATCCCGAATACACTGAGAAAGTGGCTCACACCTATAGCCACGGGCAGGAACACCTTGCATTAGCATCACCCCCCACATCCATTTATAGACGACCAAGAAGGGGTAAGAGGACTGAAAAAGGATACAGTTGTGCCAGCACCAGCTATGTGCTGAGGATCCCTGCCAGCTTCTCAAGACAATATAAAACCAATGAATTAAGACAATTCCAGACATGCTGATTACATTTGCCATTGCAATTTCTGATGGGATTTTCAGATGTCTCTGAGCATTCTCTACCTGGCGTGTGTCAGCCACACTTCACTGCTGCCTTTATGTTATTAGTATTGACAGCCACTCAGTTTAAATGGAGGTTAGGATTGAAATCCTGTCTGTTTGCTTATCTCTGCCTTTTTATCTTGTTTGTTTCCGTTCATTACGGAGAAATCCTCCTTTTCATAAAGGCCCTTTGAATACCTCAGCAAGCATGCAAACACAATGCTAAATGGATTAACTGGGAGGTATTGGGGTCTGAAGCCTGCCTGAATAGATGCTCCTGGATCAATCAATCAGCTCTGCCTACCAACACTAATGGTCTAAGTTCCTCCTGATCTTTCTGGGGGTCTTTTCTGAGCGGCATGCTGGGTACAACTCTTTCCTTTCAGGGAAGGCAGAAGGGGAGAAGAATATCTGGTCTGTAAGAGGGAGCCAGTTACTCAGTAATATTATGAAGCACTGCTGGATTTTAACAGATGGCAATGGCAAGGGAGTGGGTGTGTCACGACTGCAGATTATTATACCAAATTTTATCATTCTACTCTTACCTTGTCCTCTCCCCCATTTTCTGGTTAATAGCCACATGTTGGGAACTGTCATTTTGTTCTTTTGAAAGGTGTTTGGGGTAGGGACTACCTTTCCCTTATGTGCATAGAGAGCTTAGCAGAGTGGCACTCAGGTCCCAAAATGAGACCTCTGATATGTTACTGCAATATCAATAACAGCAATAATGCTCTTCCATCTTTAGGTGCTTAGAGCACGTTTTCCAGACATGAATTTAGCCTCCAAACATCCCCTGTTGGTTGTTATTGTCATATTATCCATCTATATTACACCAGTTATTTTAGTATCTAGTTCATTGTAAAGCTGAGACATCTGAGGCAGAGACTAAAGCACCCCTACGCCACAGCACCTTGCACAACCAGAAAAAAAATCCATGTCCACACTGGCACTGAGCACAGGTTCATATGTCCAGCTGGCTGGGAGGGCTTATGAGCTGGGCTGCAGTGCCCTGCTGTCAAACTGGAGCCATGCTCTCCACAGAGCTCTTCTCTGCCCCAGACCAAGCAGCACAGGCCAGCTGTGCTTTCGGTGGCTCTGTGCCCAACACCCCGGACAGCAGAGAACTGCCCTCAGAGACTCACACACATGCTGGCAGCAAACAGCAGAGCCAGGGGAGGCATTACGATTCCAGGACCAAAGACGGGCAGTAGGATGGCCTCTGCTACTTGAAACCTTCTCTGTAGACCAAGAGCAGTGTAGGAAAGACCATCTAATTTTCTTCACGGCAACAGAAACCGTTCAGAATGAGCAGCAAGGTCTGTTCAGCCCTTGACCTTTGCTAATACGGACAAGGAAGTTACCACAGAGCACTACAGTTTGTGAGGGCTTTGACACACTGGAAATGGGATGAGGCACCGCTCAANATGGCAACAGAAACCGTTCAGAATGAGCAGCAAGGTCTGTTCAGCCCTTGACCTTTGCTAATATGGACAAGGAAGTTACCACAGAGCACTACAGTTTATGAGGGCTTTGACACACTGGAAATGGGATGAGGCACCGCTCAGTCAGGTGACTCCATTCATTCTGACGGAGTCTACAATAACAGCTGGGCCCACGGCTTGCCTTGGCACATGCCACCTATATTTCTTGTTGGGACATAGTAAGGATGGAAACCCTCACCAGAGCCACTAGGTTAAACATACAGTCTCATTCTGTGCTAGGGTGGGTGACAGACCAGAAATTCAGCTTTTCAGGGAAAGGGGAGAGAACAGTGTCTCTGGTTTGCTCAGCACCATGATGGTAAGTCAGATGCGCAGCTGCCTACTGTGACTGGTGGTATATTCCACACTCCAAGTGCTCACATATGATGCTATCAGCCCTAGCAGAAAACAATTTTGCCTCAAACTACACA
>RSEF01000005.1:42840753-42881283 GCA_003993805.1 Himantopus leucocephalus | reverse complement strand
GGGGGGGGGGGGGTTGTCAATTAATGTAATTTACTGTCAATGAACAATGTTCTAATTATTGATTCTGGTACTGAAACAAACAAACAGGCACACAGGGAAAACACTCCTTGCATCTGCCAAACATTTCTTCCCTACGTTCTGCGCTGCGATCCCCTCCCCACACATTATACTCTGTCTCTCTGACAGACACTGCCCCTGAGCCCAGGGGCAATGCAGGAAAATGATGTCAGTGCCTCATGCCTCCTCCAACAGCAGCAGCAACAGCCCCTTCAGAGCCGTACCTCCCAGCCCGGCTGGCTGCCTCGGCTGCTGCTCTCCTCATCCCACCTCCTCCAGCGTGGTGGTCTCTGTCTCCAGCCTCCTCTCCCCTCCTGCTCTGGCCTCCTTGTTCCCTGAGCACGGCGCTTACCGCCCTTTCTAAAACACGCTTACACAGAGGTGTCCCAAAGTGACCTCAGGCTGCCACAGAGCTGCCACCGCCTCCCCTCAGGGCCGAGCCTCCTCCTGCCCTGGGGCTGCCGCGGTGCTGGTTGGATCCGGCTGGCACCGGCTGCGACCGGTATGGGGCAGAGCCGGCCCCCACCCACAGGGGGCGCCATGCAGCCTCCTCCTCCCCCATGGCCCAGCAGGCCGCTGGCAGAGGCCCGCAGGCCACAGGGCAGAGGTGGCACTGCCACCGGCCCCTCTGCTGAGCCCTTAGCGACACGCCACCCTGCCCTTTCCCTTCCCGCACAGCCGCGCGTCCCCGAGGGGAGCTGCCAGCCCCCACAGACCCGCTCACCTCCCGCCCCCTCCGGGCATCGGCAGCCCCCGGGCCCGCACAGCCACCTGCGTGGGTGACAGCGCGGTGGGCTTCAGGAGCGGCCCCCTGGGCCACCGGTCACTCCTGCTTTGACTGATACATACATTTTCTGCCTGTTATACGTATATATTGGTTTTCAGGGGGAAAAGCATTTATTGCTTTTAGCACACTTAGGAGTTTAAATAAAAACAAATATATCTATATTGACTGTAGTTATTATGCTTGGTTTCATACAGCGTAAGTGGTTCAAATAAAAATAGATTGGTTGGAGTGAATGTGCATCAGTTCCAATAATAACACAGGCAGCTTCAAGAAGCATATAAGTTTCATTTAATGTGCACAGGGCTTACAAAGAAGAGGGAAGAAACATTGGTTTAGAGCAGCTTTTAGTCTACATTTTCTGTCTAAAGGCTTCTGCATTTACCAGATTTCTGAAACAGAATGAGAGTCCATAAACAAGTGGAGAGAAGGGTTTATTAGGAGGCCCAGAGGGGTATTACAAAGGGAGAAAGTGATCTACACTAAAACATGACTCTGAAGTAAAAATTCCCAACTATATTACCTCTCAACAGTTAGTCCCCTATGTGTGGTATTATCTCCCCACGGGAAGGCTGGGCTTCAAGCTGGAGCAAACAAAAAGTTGGTATTACAAAGGATTGCGCGTTCTGAGTGAGCCACACTAGCCGAGGGCTAGTTTTCAAAGGGAAAATTAAGAACAAATAGGAACCGGGAGCTTAACAACCTTGTTGGGTCTGGGCCATACGCCTGGAGAAAAGGCTACAGGAAACCAGCATAGAGGAGGAGAGGGGGTGCCTTGGGCAGGACACGGCCAGGCTTTCTGCCCCCAGTGTTATGAATCCAGCAGCTACTGTGATCATAACAGCTCCAGGGCAGATAAACAGAAAAGGAAAATACATCTCTTTGAGATATCGGATGTTCTATGGAAAGGATCCGGGAAACAATCACGGAGGCAGTGATTCATTTCCAGGAATTGTTGCTGATGATGAAGGGATCAGTTAAATCCTGCACCTCTGTTCTCCAAGGTGGTAAGACAGAGCAAAGCTGGGACTGTAACTTAAGAGCAAATATTGAAGAGAGACTTATTCAGAGATCCACGTTGACTCACAACATACTCTTAAAGCCATGCATTTACACCCCAGTCTCCAGCTGTGATGGAGATCCATGATGGTCTTACCCTGGGTAATGTAGGAGGCATATCTGGGGGCAAGAAGCCTTTTGGGAGGTACCAAAGAAAAAGGGCCTTTGTTCATGGTCTTTAAGTCTATGCGTTTCACCTATTTCCTTCTTCACTCCTCAGATTTATTCTATGTCCAGCAGAAAGGAGGACACTGCCTCTATGTTGGAACCGGCTGCTTCAGCATGGGCTACAACGGTGACCTACCCACTCATGCCTGATGACAATGAAGAGGGATTTTTCATGGGACTAGAAAAGTACCAGAGGAGAATGCACTGCACTTTTAGGACTGGTCTTTGAGGTAAAGGGTGGGATCCCATCTCCCACCAAAAGTCCCTGGAAGTTCCCAGCTCTGGGGCCATCTGTCCCCTATGGGACCATCTGTTCCCAGTGAGCAACACCCCAGGAGAGAGTGTTTATTAAGCCTAGCAGATTGAAGCTTGGCAGGGTCTGCAAGAAAGCAACAGGAGGCCTTTAAATGCAGACTTTCTATTTGCAGTATTTGAAGCGTGCATGTGTGTGTTTCCTTCAGCCACCCATATACCACTGGGGAAAGCATTCAGAAACAGGACCCAAAAATAGAAGAAATTGTGTGAATCACAGCCCTGCCACCCTGAGTTGTATGCTCACCAGAAATCCCAGGCAAAGCAGCGTTAGGTACTACACACCCTCCGCACTCATGGCTGCAAGTGACCCCAAAGGAAAACCTACACTGTATACATACAAGAATACATCATGTGCTAAAAGGCATCTCACTCAGTAGTGCTCTTACCTCCAAGCAGGCACTGCTGCAACACCACACTAAGAAGGTTTGGATCTGCTGACTGTGCGGGTCTTCTGGTAAGAAACAGCTGAAAGGACCAGCTCCCTCTGGTGTGCAAAGCACAGGCCTGGATGCCTGCAAGGATTAAGGCATGACGCATAAATATAGAAATATTGACACTACTGTCCTTTGCCACATTTCTGTTTCCCTGGGATTTTCAACTAAGAAAGCTATTCTTTACTTCTGCTCTTAAAACATGTTGTGTTCAATAGTCATCATGGTCCTCCCACAAGTGTTCATATTTCAGAGGTCACTGAATAGGATTTTTGTCTATAGAGACAAAAAGATACATGAGAATTACCAGGTTTTGACTGGGTAATATCCACTTCCCTGCCAGATAAACAGCAACCAGCTGAAAATTTTCTCCAGAAATATATTTCTAATAAAATATTTTTGACAAGTTTTTTGATTTCTTTTGCAAGACTGTCCAATATTTGAATATATTTTAGCCTCTACTGAAAGAACTAAAAACAATATATTTTTAAGCAAGAATGAAAAAATTGAGGATTTTCTTTGTCAAAACCCAAAAGTTGTGAAGACAAGCGTCAGTCAGAAAGGGTAAATAAAAATTTTAGCATGGGAAAAAGCTCATTTCATGATCAGCTCCAACCATTCCCTTTTGCACCATGTTGGCCAGGTGGACTGTGTGATACAAATAGCAAACAGGTTTTCTGTGTGTACTCATGTCTCTCTCTAGTGGATAGCCCTCATCACTGCACAAACACAGATAAGAGGCATGGGATCTTCAGTTCAAGCAGGGGAGACCTGCTCCCCACCGATGCTCTGCATCTCAGGGGCTGATGCTGCCCCATGGTTGGGGCAGAGCTTTCCTGCCTTGCACAGGAACCCATTCCTTTTGCCCCTTGCCCCCAGGCAGGGCTATGCTATGGCTTAACATAACCACAGTATTTTGGAGAGGGGGAGAAGTTAGCATCACACCCGGAGCTAAATCACTACCCAAAAAGTGTTGGCATTTAGGGATTTGAGTCAGATCCATTTGCACCGTGAAGAAGGACAATAATTAAGAAATCTTCAAATGCCTTCTTAAATGCATTTCCAGGTAGTAGCTACCTCACAGAAAGAGAGACGCATCATCCAAATTCTCATAGCAAACCCTTGGAAATGCAGCCAAACGCCCGTCACCTACCAGCCCACTCTGCCCAGCTCCTCCTATCCCCTATGGACAGGGAGGAGACGTGCCCCCGCAGACCCAGCTTGCCAGTCCCTGCTCACATCCCTACGCAGCCACCCAGAGGCTTTGCTTTAGGTTGGGATGCAGCAGTTCTGAGCCCACTGGCAGGAGGCACGCACAGCCCTGACCCTTAATTCACTGCGGCCAGCGCTGCCGCAAAGCACCCAGGGCAAGCGGCGTGGAGTCCAGCAAACAGTGACATGCTGCGTGCCGGCGAGTGCCAAGCAGAGGCAGCCCGCCGAGCAGATGTCCGGCTTGCACATGGCTGGGTTTTCCCTTGCCGTGGCAACAAATAAGCACCATTAGACTGGCGGAGATGGGAGCTGTACAGCGCAGAGGGTGGATCATGCTTCACCCTCTCTCTCTGCAGAGCCAGGGGAAGCCAGGCGCTCTCTGCTTGCCAGGGAATTGCTCCCTGCATTGCCGGGCCCAGCTCAAACATGCTGCCCGCATTTATTCATAAAGGGACAAGCAGCCCTGTGTTGCATTTGCACAGTGTAACTGTGGAGCACTATTAATCTGGAAGCCGTAGAGCCAGCAGAAGGCATCCAGGGACCCTGTGGGCAGCCTGCATTTGGGCTGGCCACAGACTGCTTTCCAACACCCAGAACCTTCTCAATGGCAGCACCAGGGTCCACGCCTGCGTTTGGGCTGGCCACAGACTGCTTTCCAACACCCAGAACCTTCTCAATGGCAGCACCAGAGTCCACGCCTGCGTTGTGCTGGGCCTGAGAGCATTGTCCTGGAGAAACCATGGGATAGGTGGAGGCTGCAGGAAACTGCAAGGGCTTAGCCGTACAGCCGGAGTGAGCAGCCTGTGACAGCACCTAAGACCCAGGTTTCCTTAGGAGTACCAAGTCATCCAAGGTTTCCCTGCTGACGTGTAGTGTGAACAGGCTATTCTGGCCTGGAGGCTTCCCGCTAAGCTGTTCATCTCCTGCAGCGTTGCCTCCATTTCACAGAGATAGAAACTGAGAGGTGCTGAAAGCCAAAAGCCTCCATTATAACTGAGATGCCTAACTGCAAGCTGGCTTGATGAGCAGATGTGCAGAGCCTTGCTAGGTCCTGCTGATGGAGGGGCATCTGCAGGTGCTCCACATGTTAGTTATCACTAATGAGGCCCTCCAAATAACTGGGCACTTTTGAAAAATCTGGCCTAAATAACGTGCCTGTCGTGGCAAAGCGTGTGTGAGGTGTAGCTGGGAGCAGCAGCAGTCTTCAGGCAGTTTCCGATGTCTAACCACTAAGCCTTCTTTTCCTGTGAATCCACCTTTGACTGAAGACCATGTTGTCAGTGGTTTCGATGCTTACACTAAGCTTTGTTTTATTTCTAGGTTAATATAAATATAAATATATATTTATATATAAAAGAATATATAAATAAATATATATATTTATATATGTAATATGTATAAATATATTTATGTTAACATAGATTCCATGATAGAGATCAGTATCATGTTTCTAAGTAATTGTATGTATTTCTAAGTATTTGATATATGTTGGGAAGAGGGCAGTGGGTGCAAATGGGCAGTATGGGCACCGAGGCCCTTGAGCTAAGCAGCACCCACAGTGCCCTCTGCTTACGCTCAGCAAAGCCGAAGACTGTAATATACTTTACATGGGAGAGATGACTATCACGTATCAAACATGAGCTTTGCATCAGGGAGTAACAAGCATAAGGCTATTTACTCATTTCGTTTGAGATACAACGTCAAGGGGCTACTCAAAACAAGATAAAAACATTTCAGAGAAGTCTTGAAACTCCCCTTGCCTCGTCTGTCAAAAATTGGCAGAAAATCTAAGTGGTACCTTTGATTGCCTAATTTGTAATAAGCCTCTAACACAGGATGACAGCAGGGACTGTCAAGGCGGGTGCCTCATTTTCTTGAATGCAATATTTGCCTTTTACTAATAAACTAATTGATTGAGTTTGGCTGTTGGAAGCCCTGAGTTTTGTCCACAATGAACCCTGTATGTATTTAATTCCTGACAGCTAGAGATCACAAATGAAAGGTATTTTGTCTCCTCCTTTCCTTCCCAGTCAGAACGATTTTGAAGTGATGGGTTTAAAGACCCACATCGCTTTTTGTTTTCTAAACAATCATTTCCCCACTTTCTTTCAGTTACGCTTTATCTCCAGCGGGATCTAAGCAGCAGTTATTGAGCCTGACTTTAAATCTCATCCAGCCCTAGCTTTCCCTGTGGCCACAGAGGGAAATCTTTAGTGCCAGCCACACTGACGCTTCACCTCCTGACACAATATTATTTCATCGTAACCTGTCCAGTGAGCAAATTGCCTCTTTGGCCCCCTTACCGTCTCTGCACAAGGGCTGGGCTATTGATTGTGACAGTGTGCCGGTGCGCGTGGGGTGATTCCTGGAGAGGAGGAATCGATGGGAGAATAATTGCTACCTCGCCAGCAGCAACCAGGGAAGAGGGGCTGGAGCACAGCTCAGCAGCAGAAAAAAGCTGACACTGCTTCTGGAGCATCTTCCTTCTGGCTGTAACGTGCCCTACCGTAGGGTGGGGGACACAGCTATGCCAGGGGAACAGGCGGCGGTTATTCCCATGGCTGTGATTTTGCAGCCGCTTATGAAGAAGTAGAAAGCTCCAGACGGGTAGAGAATGGATGAGGGCTTTGCATCTAGAAAGAAGGCATCAAGGGAAGGGTTGGTAGAGACAGTGCCGTGGAGCTGCGGGTGGTCGGTTACTCCTCCAAGGTGCACGTGCATTGCAATCACAGAAAATAGGTCTGGAAGGGAGACTTCAAGGGTTGTATAATGCATCCCCCCTGCCCCAAGGCACGACTGATGGACTTACACCACTGCAAGGCTGCAACTCTGGCTCAGGACAGCACATAATGGTATAAAATGGACCAGTAACCAGCATTCTTATCTTTAATACAAAACTGTAAGCTTCAAAGACTTTAGCAAGCAGAGCGACCAAAATTATGACAACGTATTACATGTTGGAGAGGTCCGTTTTATAGGCAGCACCTCTGCATTAAAGAAAACACAGGAATCTTCATATCTAATGGGTCCATTGGTCCATCTTATTCATATCTTCTGTGTTCTTAAGTACCAGATGCTTTAGAGGAAACTTCAATCACCAAGTAAAGAATAACTATTTAATAAGTTGCCTGTCAGGAAATTCTTTCTTAACACCAAAAAACAGCTAACCGGTGCGTATTTTTAATATACTGTAACTGCAAATATTTCCATTATCCAGATAGGTAATAACTCCTTTCAGTGTTCTGCCAAATTCTTGCTTAGATCTTTGATAGCTAAAAGGCTGAATGTCACTAAGTCAAAACTGTCCTGGAGTATAGAATAAGGATTAATTTTCTGATTACTTGGAAGGTGAAGAATCCACAGTGCTGATCAGAGCAGAGGCAGTGACTCAGTGGGTAATGCTGGGGATGTCATTTCTCCACTTTGTGCCTCAGTTTCTCTGCCAAATAAATAGGAAAAACAATGTTCATTAGTTAAATAGACATGCCCAAATTGGTTAAGTTCTAATAAACACAAAAGGCTGATTTTACTATCCAAATTAATATTAATAATTAAATGACAACAATTTTTTCCAGAAAGCCCTGAGATGATACGTCAGCCAAAGAAGAAGCTGATTTCATCCTGGGTGTGGCTGTATTACAACATATCAGAAAGAAATTCTACTCAAGCAGAAGTGAATGGCCTTTGAAAAAGACTGCTTCTCCTTGCCTAGTATGTATCATGAGCTAATTAAGTGAAAATGTTGGCTGGGTTTTAATTTTTCTCATTTACTGTCATATTTATCCTCTTAATTTTCATCCCTGTCTATCAGCAGATGAGTCTCAATAAATAACAATAATGCTGAGCATTTAATACAGGGCTTTCAAAGTCCTTTGTACTAAAGACAGTGTCTTAGTCTCACTACCGGACAAATAGGGAAACTAAGGCATGCACAGAGGGGAAATACCCATCGGACAGCAGAGGCAAGCATGGAGTCCAACAATGTAGGGAGATTTATTTGGGTGATATTTCTGAACTGCTATGAAGATGAAAAGTCCTAGATTTTTCATATGATGCTTGGCTCATTGGCTTCAATTTCAAAGGCTCTTGAGAAGGCAGTGGCTGCAAACAGTGGTTCCTGTACTCTGCACCACTGCTATGTCTGCTGAGCTTCCCAAACACAGATGCAAACTCAGACCTGCCAAACACGTCAAACTCTGGAGAAACTTAGCTACAGCCAACTCCAGCACATCCCCTACATCGGAGACACCAGCTGCGCCAGCCACAAATATGATAGATTCTCCTCCCCATTTAGCATCTTTCCACATATTGGCTTGGATGTTACTACAGCTCAAGGAGAAACTTTGTCATGGTGCTCCCATTGCATCCATATTTGTGGGTGACTCTCCGTCACTGACACGGTCTGCTGTTGCACTTACAGCTTTACAGACTCATCCAGGGAGTAAATGCAAGTGATTTATTGTCTGAACACCTGGTGACAGCTGGGTGCCCTCATGCACTCACAAAACCAGGGATGGAGTATTTTTTCTCACCTCAAATCAATCAACAAAAGCCTCTGCTACAGGCTCACACCAGTGATGCCCAGACAGGAGCGATGGTGGTGGCAGAACAGGGCACCGAGGTACGAGCAGGTAATGACTTCTTCGTTCTTCGCTCAGTGTACTCCCACAGCAAGGAATGATTGGGGCCACAGCGTGGACTCAGAGACATCCTGCAAATTAGGTCTCCTGGGGCCAAAATAAAGCTAGATTCAAACTTCTTCAGAGTATAGTGTTAGACCTGGGGACTCAATCTTGGCCTGCTTTTGTCGGCGTTTACAGTCATCAGATTTTTGACTGCAACCACCAGGGCATTTCCATAGCTGGAAAACCTTTCCCAAGCTCTGTATAAACTGCTGCTGTGTTCAGCACCTCAGGGGAATATTTTCCAGACTTTGCCTCAGAGATAGGTATAAGCCCTGGGGAGCTTCCACTGGAAGCTGGGCCTTGCAGGAATCAAAGCCTGCTGTCAAAAGTCGGGTACACTGTGGCTAAGTCGCACCCGGTTTCTTCTCTGTTTTTAATTGCATTGCAATGTCACAAATTAATTTCTACCACATTGATGATGCAAAATCATGGCATTAGTAGCACAATGCCAAAACTCTGAGGCTAGAGCATTATAGCAGCTCTCAAATCTGTGCGGAAGAACATGTCTTCAAAATTCAACAGTGACCTCACGCCAGCAACCGGACATCCAGCCGGCCAAGGGCCTGAGGTGACAGCCCTTTTTGCTTCCCATGCACATTACTGCTTTTCTCATGAGTACCATCCCAACTTTGCAGAGCTTCATGTATTGAAAGAGCCAACATCTGCTGGAAGTGCTGCCTTTGTCACCCTGGCAGGGACTGGATGGGAAAGAGCCAACACATTGCTGGTATCTCCAGCTCCGCCTGGAAGAGGCAGCACCAGAAGTCCTGCCACAGGGCATCAGGCCTGGCAGAGGGCAGGGAAGCAATGTCAGGCTCTAAACACCCATGGTGGGAGACACAGAAGAAGCTAAGCAAGGAAGGCCAATATTGAAACAGCAGCAGTGGGCTAAAGGAAAGCACCAAAACTCGTGTCTCAGCAGCCCAGCTTTTTTCCAAACTAATGTGCAGCAAGTGCACAAGAAAACAGGACCCAGCCAAACCCGAGCTCTGCCATTGCCCTGCTGGAGAGCCGGTCTGCAGGACAGCTCACTCCACACATGCTAGAATAGAAAGACAGAAATTGCACATGGTCTCTTACATGAGGTTTAGAGGTCTTTTGTCTCTTCACTTGTCACGTCACATCGTCCTAGGGACTGGCACACTATATCTCCATATGCAGAGATAGTGTAGAGATGCAAGGTCACTTGCTAAAAAAGATTTAACTCCCCAACTTCCCCAAGCTTCATCCAAGTCTGGCACAGACAGCAGCAGGAAGGGGAAGGAGGCATGCATGTCACTTCATGTTTTGATCAAAGATTCAAGTTTGTTATTGATTCATCCAAGCCCTTTTACCTCCCTCCCACCCCTGAATTCTTCCCAGCATCACTGAGTCTGTCTCTGGCACTTATACATCAAGCCAAAGAATTTCCTCCTCAAAACTGTGTGCTGTGAGAAAGAAAAGGCAATGCATCGCTCTGAGAAACTCTGTGTTTTCGATCACACACTGGCCTCCTGCCTTCAGGCTGAGCTTGCAGCAGAGAACGAATTTGTCATCACTTGTAAACGAAGTGCTTCAATGCAGACACCACCGAGAGAGAATAAACACAAACCGCAGTGCTGTTTCAGTTACTTCTCTGATGTTCCCAACAGTATGTAGCACTCGCGTGGTGCTTTGTCTCCTAAGATCTCAAAGCAGCAGACTTGCTGTCAACTTGATCGTGAAAAGGGCTTCTCCCCACACCTCAGTCCCAAAATGAGATTAACAGCTTAGAACACACTTCAGAAAAGAGCAATCAATGATGATGGGACTGAAGGAGCTGATTTATAAGTTAAAATAAAATGAGCTTGCATAGCTGTAAAGCTTGCTTTGTGTACCCATGCTACAAGATGTTTGTGGTAGCAATTAATAATATTACCATTAACTAACCATACATTATACGTAATAACTATATGATAGCAGGATAAAAAGACAATCATCTCTAAATCTTGGCAGACTCTCTGAAGAAGAGATAAGGTGTTATTGGAGGTTAAATCTAAATGGAAAAGAACTGGAAGAAGGTCATAAAATAAGCCTAGGATGAATATTAGCATACATTTGTTGGAAATTCATCTAGTACAGGAATCAGAACTGGAGCGCTTATTTCATTTTTTTGCTACAAGTCGTTATAGTTTCTGAAGCTAAATACAGAGGAAGATGCCCATGGCAAAATAACTCCCCAGGCTGCAGGGGACTGCATGCTTCACCCATTAATACGGTGACCAAGCCGCGTCAGTCTTCTAGTGAAACCAAGCCTAATTCTTCATGGAGACTTGGCAATGGTCTCGTACCCAATGTCACATCATGTTTAGAGAAAAAATCCAAATCGATTGCTATTCATATATCAGATGGGCAAACAGACACCAGCTGCAGTGTCGCCCACTTACTCTGAATTAGCAACGACTGTATTGCAATTCAGCCTTTGAGCTTTTCTAAAATACAAGCAGGGAGAGACCATCATAATGTCCGTGATAATGACTGGGTGTGTGGATCATGGAGCTGAAAATTATTTCTCCTAAACTCCTTTCTTAGAGGAGAACATGTGTCCAGATTTGGCTGGTTTGTCTGAAACCGTGCCTGTGTTCATTCATGTTTGCTACCTATCCAGTTTGTGCACTGGGACATATTACCATTCTGATTTCAGTTCAACAATATCACATCAAAGAGGTAAAAATCACACCACAACCTTAAACTAACCTTCCATTACTACATTATTTAATAATTTAATAACAATTATGATCTTGAAATTACAATTATACTATGTAGAAACCTGGATAAGAGTGCTAACTTGATTGAACACTCAAAATACATCCACTTTTCAGAAACACAAAAAAGTTTCTATATAGATTAACATTATGGGCTGGATTCTCACCTAGCATAACCCGGTAACACCATTGTGATGCACTGATTTATACCTACTGCAGAAGATGTAGCCCAGTGACTTTAAAATAATTAGATCAGCAATCCCATCCACAGCACTTAGCAGAATCCTACACAAGTATATATTACACGTGCCCGCTCACTGTGGGTTGTGTATTTACAGAACAAGCTAACTGAAGGGAGTTAAGACTGTGCACTGTGATGCATGCAGTCTTTTGATGTGAGCAACAGGGGTGATGGCATTGTTGTATTGGAATCGGATATGAAGGCATGAATGTGCAGATGTGGCAAAGTATCATGACAGCTGCTCAGGCCCACGTAGTGCAGGATGTATGAGAATTTGTGGTTTTCTTGCACTGAGAAAAGACTTTCATCAGCCTCAGCTGAAGGCTATCGGTGTCTGAGGGCAAGGGGGAGCACATGCATGTCCCTATAACATCCTTCCTTCCAGACTACACCTGGATGTAGTAGGAAGGTTGGTACATCCCCATAACTCTATGGGCTAAAGGAGAACTTTTAATGGACGCCAAGTCAGATGAAAAGGAGTGCCCTGGTCTTCCACATTCAGGACTGAGCAACAGACCAGCATCCTAGCCTCACAGGAGAGCTATAGGCAGGAGGTAGCCTTTCACTTATGCAGCCAGACAAACTGAACAAGAAAAGTCCAAGTCTGCATCTGCAAAGCACACCTTGGCTCCAGCTCTTAGCCAGCCTCCCACTCTCCTTTCCCATCCCGCACAAGCAGTCTAGCGCCTACAAATACCTGCACAAGCAAAACTACAGCTTGTAGTATTTGTGCAGCCTGCCTGACCCAGTCAAACACCCGGCTGCTCCAAGACTGTGACCAGGTACAATCGGGAGTGCTGAGCATTGATTGAGAGTGTAGCTTTGGCTTTATGTCTAATTAGTTATACAAAGTCGCACCCACAGCAAAGTCTGCCTAACATACAAAACAACAACAAAAAAAAAAAGTGGCCTATTTTTTAATGCTCTTATTAGCACTGAACGCCTTTCTTCCCCACCCAGACACATGGCTGGGAGAGCAAGAGACAAGGGCTCTAGCCTTTGTGCATAATCAGGCAGTATCTGACCCACGCGTGCCTCCACCACCCCCCTTCCAGTTAGTGCTTTCGTCATCCTAGCTCCTGCGCTGTGGTTTCCAGGCGAATTTCCACTCGGTGCTCAGAGAGCTGAAACCTTTAGATTAATCCCAGATCTGTCAGCCTCCATCATTTTCAAGCAGGCCTGTGAGCTCCAGGGCACTCCGTTACTTTCTCTAGCGCTGAGGAGCCTTAAGCCTCTTGCTCTCGCTCTCCTGGAGAGTGGGCAGCCCCATTCCTCTCCCTCCTCAACCTGAGATGACCCTGAGTCTGTGGCCAGTCTGGTTGCAGCAGGATTCTCTGTGAATCAGGTGATTAATTTGTTTCCTCTCCCTCAGTGAATTTCAACTTGATCTGTGAATTTCAACTTGATCTGTGAACTTCAAGCCAAGCAGGAGCCAAACGCTGCCAGCAATCCCCTTGCTCCCTTACACATGGCTGCCCCAGCCCCTCAACTGCAGCCACTCTGGCTGGAACCATAATCCCGCCTGTTTGCTGCAGGTGTGGAAATGAGCCTAAATACCCCACAAAGAAACTCTTTAGCCATTTCACTGATAGCTCAACACTCCTCCTAGGCTAAACTTGAGATTTTGCTCAGATCTGGCTTTGGTTAGACTGGACCTCTCCGATTTGTCTGTTGGTGATGAACTGCCGGGGAATTTCTTTCCCCTGCTCCAGCAGACCATCGTTGCCAGTTGTCTAGCCCTCATCTCTAAAGCAACGTTCAGCAGTCATTCAGGGACTTTGCATCCTTCCCTCCTGCTTACCTCTGCCTTGTGCATTTTGCTCGGCTGCGGGCTGCAGCAGTGGCTGCTGACCTGAGGCTGCAGTGCCTGGGACCATGCAGCATGGTCCCTAACATCTTTGTGCTCACAAATCATGTATGAACCACAGGGACCACAGAGAACACCTCCACCAAGCTCTTCACCTGCTGGAGATGCTGCATAGCTAATCCAGCACCAGCGGGACCATTGTACGTGGCAGGCATGGCCATCTGGAGCAAGCAGAAAGGAAAGAGGATTTGTAGAATTACTCACTGATGACTAAATTCTGGGCTCAGTGCTGTACAAAGCACAGGCCAAGAACTGGCCTCTACCCCACTGACCTGTAATCCACCAAAACATTTCTTTCCACCAGCCTGTCCCAGCCTATGGAAGGGGGATATGCTTACTCAGCCTGCAACTGGCTCTGCTGGATTTCCTCCCTTGCTCTCAAGCATGGCATGGAGACGGAAGCAGTCTGTGCGAGGCTGAGCCCTGCAGAAGTCACCACTGGTAGAGCAAAACAGTCCCGGGTCCTGGCTGCTTGGCGCTCAGCAGGAGCTGTGAGGACCTGGCCTGAACCAGAGCATGTGTATCATGAGCTGCCCAAAACTGTCTGAATCCCAAGGACCAAGGGTTCCCATGTCTGTGACAGCCCTGTGCTTTGACCCTGCCAATGACAGGGAAGTGCCAGGCAAAGAGAAGAGCACGATGCTGAAGCCCATTGAAGAGGCAGGAAACGAAGTAGAAATAAAACACAGTGAGGGGTTGAAAGGTCTGTCCCTGAGAAAAATCCTTGCAGATGATAAGAAAGTCAGATAGTGTGAGAACAGTGGTGCTCGTAGTCACTGCCCAGGACTTTTTCTGGACTCCTTTCCTTCACCCAGGTGCTCTGAGACAGGCTAAGGAAACCTGGGAGAGGCCCCGTGTGCTGGACCATGCCCCTGCCACCCAGCACCCCTAGGAAGAAGAGCAATCCTAGCCATGGATTTAGACAGGGAGTATTTGAAGCTCCAGCTACAACCCGGGAAGCAAAGCCCCATACACCCTACTGGGATGCTGAGGAAACCACGGTTTGCTCTGACCCCAGAGGAGCAGGTGATTACCCAGCACTGCAAGGAGGTCTCCCAGCCCGCAGCCCCTACAAGCCAGCCATGGGCAGCCGCGATCCTGCCCTCCGCAGCCCTGCCCAGCAGGGACACCAGAGCTCCTCCAGGTGCCAGGCTCACTGCTTAAGCAATCATCCTTTCTGTGAATACCTCCTCCTTTCGTGTGGAAGGGGGAGATACTCTGGTGCTGGGCACTGTGGAAAGAGTTTAACCCTTCGGCACGTAAGACATAAATCCCATTGTTCCAGCTCCCTGGCTAGCGCTCCCCGAATCCCTTTCGAGAGCAGCTGAATCAATGTTTGACTTGTACAAACAGCCGCCTGACTGCAATTTGGAAGGGATTCAGATGGGGATTACGGCAAGGCAGTGGATAAAAATCTATTACATGGCAGTATTTATTCTAGATCCCTGTGGCACTCAGTGTGAACTCTGGCAGCATCTCCTGTTCCTTATTCAGTGGCACATATGCTGGGGATTGAGAAGAATCACTTTCGGGAGAGCGTGCGGCAGAGCAGTCAGAGGATAGGACCGGGATCCAGACTGAGTATGCATTTCCAAGCCAGACTGATTTGGCTCTGCAGTGCGTCCTCCCAGGGGGTGGGAACATCTTTAGTTTTGAGAAGAATTTGACACTGGTGAAATTGTATTGCTTTGATAGCCCTAAGGACCTGTGCCAGCTCTGGCTTACCAAAGCCCAATGGTTCTGGCTCAGTGCAGCTGTATCTGAGATCAAAATGCGATCCTGACTTCTCGCTTTGGGCATAGAAAAGAGCAGAGGTCCAAGTCATCAGTAGGAGCTCCCTGGGTGCAGGAAACCTGTCTGATCTCAGACCACAAGAGGGATGTTGCAGCAAGCCCCACATTGCTGCTCTCTGCTAGTAGCCTAGCAATGAGGGGAGCAGTTCAGGCAAGGGCTGAGGGGGGCCAGAGGTGGCAATCTCTGAGATGAGATGACCCAGGAACAGGACTGCAAACAACTCACTCACTGCCCTCAGGGGTCACCACCAAACCACTGCTGTTGGCCCAGCCTGACCCAGCTAGTCAGGAACAGTGTCCCAGGACAGGCGTCTGGCCCCAGTACCCTCAGTCTTTTTCCAGCGCACACACACGCAGTCTGCCAGCACGAGGGAGCACAGGGAGCACCAGGACAGTGCTGCGAGATGTTGCTGACTTAACAGGCTGTGACAGGGCTGTCCAGCAGCAGAGAGAGTCAGAGAAGCCACTGCTCTCAAAAAAGAAATAGAGATAGGGGAGGGGACCAAAGGGACTAAATTACCCATCCCTGCCTTTGCCTGTTGTTGTGTTGCAAGTACCACATTTTCATCTGCCAGAGGTACATCACATGTTGAGGGAGACAGGCTTCTCTACACCAGTGCTGCAATATTTTCTCCGCAGGGTGATAGTGCTAAGAGCTAAACGAGCACTGGCCAAGGCCCCCTTGCCTTGCTGCCACCAACAAGGCAGCGCGTGCAGGCATGCCGCTCCCTGGCAGCAGCGTTTCTGGGCTGAGTGATGCAGAGATGACAGGAACAAATGGACTGGAGAAGGGCTGGAGGAGCCAGAGCCAGTTCGGGCAGCCCCAGTGATGAGGGACCTGCTCTGAGCACAGCCACAGACTTCAAAGCCCAAAGTGGCCGTGTCCTAAACACTTAACAACTCCCTCTGGGGACTGCTCACGTGGCTGGATCTGTGCTGGAGTCAGCTCCACGCCAGCTCTCCCACGAGATGCTGGCACAAATGTGAGGTAGTGGTGTTTGCTAGCAGGGAGCACCACGAGCCTCCTCTTCCTCAGCTCTTCCCTGGGCTCTGCACAAGTCACTGTCCCTCCTGTACAGCTGCACAGGTGACCGCCTCAGTGGACAGGCTTCAAGTTAACCAGCATTGCTGGGGCCTGAGATGCTGAGTCACTTTCTCAGCTTAGTCATTTGAACTTTTAGTTTAAATTTTGTTATCTGTAAACCAGAGACAAGCCTGACCTACAAAGATGCTGGGAAACTTAATGAATGGAAAGCTTGCAACATGCTTTAAGATCACCAGGGAGAAGATACAAGAGACAGGCAAAATATTTCAATACATGTAACATTTTATCAGATTGTAACAAATTTTAAAGTACTTCATGCACCAATCTTATATAAAGGTGTGCTCTATCATATATGATTTCTTACAGGACCCAGACTGCATTAAAAAGAACTAAACTTCTGGAGGGAAATTAGGAAGAGGTTGTAACTCACAGATTCCTGTCCCTTAGACTCATCCCCTCCCCATGGTCTTCCCCCCCTCCGCCCCTTCCCTCTTTCACTACAATCCACACTTCAGTTATCCCCCATTTCACGGAATCACGGAATCTNTCACTGGGTTTTGATTTCATGCGGAAGCCAAAAGGCCTAAGAAGTAACCTGGAGCCCCAGAGGCAGCCACACCGGGATGGCAGCATTCGCATCTTTTCCTCCGGACACACCGACTGCCTTTGGGAGTCGCAACAGGGCTATGAATCTGGGACTCCAGATTCATGTGTCACTTCTGTGGCCACACAGACTTTCTGCAGGGACCAGGCTGAAGTCCTCCCCAAGGAGAGCTTCACCTTCATACGGCAGGAGAGCCTCCATCTTTGCGAGTGTAATTTGGTCCATCCCAGTCCCCAGCAACCCTGGCTTCCCTGAGCAAGCCCCGTTCTTTTGCCCAAAGGCAGACACTCAGGCACTATGTTATATATTACTGCTAATGAAGTTGCTTTGTTTGTTCTGTTGCTTAGGGGAATAACTTAATGTCTCAGAATGCCCTTTAACAGTATTTGGCTTTGTTTATTAAATATTTATTTTGCAAGATAAGTGTGGATAACGGGTTCCTATTGGGATTCCTTCTAGGAGGAGAGACTGTCAAGAGTCTCAGAGGATAAAATGGGTATAGAGATCCAGGTTGGGTTCTTATCCAGACAGCATATAGCACCCATCCTTACTAACACTGTTAAAGATGATAAACAGTTTCATCTTCCTAATTCTCAGTTTATTCCCAGCAGCCAAAAGAAAGTGGATATGACATGCTTAGGGGTGTTCTTTGCCTGGGGTCTGACACTCCTTCCCTCCTCCTGGTGTAAAATGACTACGCTTCCCAAAACAGTGAAAGGGAATCCTGCAGGTCGCTGTATCATTGCTGCTGCTACAAGAAGGGTTTGGTAGGGCGGGAAGGGAAAGCAGGATGGCACTGGTATAGGAAGCCTTCAGCAGCAGTATGGAGGGAAGGGGAGAGGGGGAATCAAATCGCATGGATGGAGCATGGCTAGGATTAGTCTGTTCACGGGTGAGCCTGCAGGCTGTGTACACACCTGCTGAGCCTTTCTTTGGGTAAGCAAATGGCAGAGGAAATACAGTTAAACGCAACAGGTTGAGCAGTTATGATGAGAAGTGAGCACTGTAGGCTACCCTGAAGCTTTGCAGGAAAGTCAGGACAGCCACTAAACCCCTCCCCAGAAACGCTAGCAGAGTTTGATGAGTCCCCGCAGTCAGTCTAAGGCTCACAGGATCTAACCTACAGGGGTTTTACAAGTGTCCTGTCCAATGCATCCCAATTCCCCCTCTCTGCCCCCAACGCCCAGAGAGGAATAGGCAGGTGGGAAGGGAAGCTGCTCTCTTGCACAGCCATGTTGTACAAGTCAGAGTGAAGATGCCATCTCCTTTCTGCCTGTGCATGTGGCTGGCATTTGAATCTGGCCTTTCTGATCGGAGCCCACTGCAGCTGTTTGCAGAGAGAGGATCACCCCATGGTGTCCTCCTGTTGGGAGGGTCCCTGGCCTCTCTCAGCTGGAAGCAGCTGTAAGGGAGGAATAGCCGTCTCTTTCTGATGTACATGGGAACAGAGCTGAGAGGGAGTGGTGTGGATTCAGCCTCCAGCCACCTGCTGTACAGAACGGGCAGATCATTACCCAGAGAGCTCTGTAATTTTGCTTTGCAAATGCTTGCCCACTGGCTCAGAGCCTGAGGAGGAGAAGGGGGAGCGGGGGGCTGCTCACAGCTCTGCATGCCAAAAAGGCACTTTACCACGCATGAGGCCACCAGCACTTTTGCAGCCGTGAGACCTTGCAGGCTTAACCCTCTCTGCTGCTCCCCAAGCCAGCTTTTTGTATGAGGGGAGGAAGAAGTGGCAAGAGGGGGCAGAGAGGGAAAGGCGAACGAGGGGCTGTTGGAAGGAGAGAAGAGCGAGTGACACAGGGAGGGGAAGAGGACATGATGGCTAGGGAAAGGAGAGCATGCAGGCCATGGAGGTATGTCGAGACAGGAGTCCCTGCGAAAGTTGACAGCATGAAAGGGAGAAGACTCCATCCCCAAGGTCTCCCAAGAAGGCAAACTGTAAGCACCCTCTGGGAACTAACAGCAAGAGCAAGGAAGAACCTGCTTGGGACTTTCTGCTAAGCGCACTAAGGCTTTGCAGAGCCTGCTTCCCGGGGAAGCCTGGCTCACATAGATATACTGCTTGCAAGTATACATACAGCAGCCTGCCATTCCTCCTGCCTCCCCCACCTCCCCAGAGCTTTTAAGTTTATGGGCAAATTTCAGCTAAATCTTTGACACGGCTACATCTCCATCTGGTATTATATTTTCACAGTTTTCATGAAAACAGGCAAATGCATAGCGGAGAGAAGCCAAGTTTCTATGAAGGGACATGCTGAAATGTGAATTCAACAGTATTATCACCGAGCAAAGAATCCAAACAGGAGAGTGGTGTTATGAACAATTGTCACAACAAAGTTCAAGCTTCAGCTTTCTGAATAGTAGCTTTTGGCCAGCAATTGTGCAAAACCACTATGATGGACCCTTGAATCTGTTCCATGCTGATACCTGCTGTCCCTCTGATTTTGTTTCAACCCATTCCCCAGGGATGTCCCCTCTGAGGTGTACATCAGAGAAGGCAGCAAGTTGCACCCAACTAAGAACAAGTGTAAACCCAAGTGCTTATTGGTCATTTTCTTTGAAGCGCTCCCTGCCCTGCAATACAGACATAACCAGAAGACGGTTGCATCCTACGGAGGATCTCTACACAGATCTATGCAGAGCTTCTCAGGCAGCAGGGCCTTGACTGCACTGTCTTGCATTGCACTAAGAATAGATGCAGCTCTGACAGAGGTATGGCCCGAGATATTGTGTGTGGCCAGGGTGCTGCACACCAGCAAGTGAAGAGAGGAGCACTACTGCCTTCCACATTTCCCAGTTAATATTTTGTTCTTTGCTGCTAGGTCTATGCCCAGCCGGGGAAGATGTTTTCTGTACAGAAGGGAAGTAAAGTTCACTTGCTCACACCCACATCCAGCTCCCACTTTCCTAGCAAGCTGGGAAAGCCTGTTCTTCTAAAAGCATCTCTAGAAGTTCCTTCTACATTCAGGTAGCTCCAAAAAGGGCAACACTTCACACTTTTCAAATACCATTCTCCAGCCTCGCCTTAAGGGCTCTGGCCTTAAGCAACATGCCAACATTAGAAACATCTGGGGAAAAAAGTAGAAGTCATAAGGAAGCAGGTCTTTGGTATCCATGGCCAGATGCTCTCTGTAACAGAGCACCTGTTTTCTACCTCACAAGTACTCTCAATTTCTAGCAGTGTAAACCACAAGAAAGCTAGATCCGTTGTGGCCACCTGATCTATTGTAGCAGCAAACACGCATCCCAATTCTGCTGGCACTATTATACGCTCCAGTAGCACCCATGACTTACAGGATATTTACTGGACTTAAAGTCAATTTAAGAAGCAGCAGGATAACATTTTTGCATGTAATTTGATGACATTTTGATGAGTCACACCATTTTATCACAAATTTGCATCAGCCCTTATTTTTCTAATTATTTCTAAAAGTGTGCTATGAGTTTTTCAAGCATCTAATTAGGGAATCGTTGCCCCGAAAAGCTCCAGTCTAAGCCCCTTGATCCTACACATATTCGTGAAGGCTTGACTTCAGTGTGAGGGTTTCAGATATAAAAATGGACAAGAGACAGGCACGAAGGGGACAAACCCCAGGATGACTAAGAGAGCGTTCTACATGTTGGTTGTTACGATTTTTTTTTATTCCCTTTCTCCTGAATTTTCCATCCAGCTCTCACCCACTCACAACATGGTGCAGTGACAGGTGAGTCTTTCCTTGGCAGAGCTGAGAAACTGAAAACCTTAACTTTAAAATGAGAGTCCCTTCAGTCACGCTAATACTGCCCAGTGTGATGTTGGAATACAGCTGGGAATTAATGGGTCAGAACAAAAGATTTTCCCCAAACCGGAAAAAATTATGTATTGCTGTTGAATTGCTTCATTTCTTTCCTAAGTACACGAGGCAGAGTTCTCATCAATAAGATTTCAAGAAAAGAAAAAAAAAAGGCAAAAAAAGCTGAGACTTTCTATATTTAGTAGCTTTTGCATTTTGGCACATTTGCTTGCTAAAAATACCTAAATGCACTTATTGGTGGGGTGGGGGAATCAGCATTTCTGCTTTTTACCATCCAATTATCCCAGCAACAAGAAAGATAGACGATTGCAATTTGAGATTCCCTGACAGTTGTCTGCTGAACACACAGCATTTAAATGCCCGTGTTTGCAGAAGGCGGCGAGGAACCCAATCCAGCAGGTTGACGCTGGGGTAAACACGTAGCCAAGGTGCTCGGTGACACACCTGGGTGCACCAATGCTCAGCCTGGAGAGCCAGTGGTCTGAAGTACCACTCCTCACCTGAGGCAGAGACATGGTACCCACGTCTCCCTTGGGCAAGGCAGAGGGGACGGGGCCACAGGCCACCAAAGGCGGCAGCAGGGCACGCACAGGGAAGGAGGACACGTCTGGAGCAAGGTGCCTGCCCAAACTCTCAGCTCAGGATACTTCTGAGCAACTGGGATGCACAACACGATCCCCGTTCCTGGGTTCGGATGCAAGTTATTCCTTTAGGGAATATGGGACTATGCTTACGCTGTTTCTTTTAGGCACTGCCCCTACATGGTGCCTGTTAGGTGGCCCAGTGCCCAGCACAGGTGGGGTTGGTTACCACAACCAGCCCCATTTGGTGGCTGCATCTCTGAAGAAAGCTGCTGATGCTGCTGCAGGATTGTGCTGCCCACATGCATCATTAGGGCACGCTTCCTGGCTCACCCAAGTTACATTTTTGGATGGGGACCTACGGACAAGTTTCCTTGGGTCAGTCCTTAGGTTCAACCTTCTTTGCGTGTGACTGGTCAGGTCAACAGGACTTCCTGGGACTCAGCCTTCCCTTCGGTATAAATAATAAAATCAGCAACTACGTCCAAGCATGAAGTGGATTTTATGACTATACTGAAGCTGCTGAGACCTATTGGTTTGAAGTGCTGAGCCACATCCTTTCAACACAACAGGCCTTGAACCTGAAGTAGAAGTTATTCTTAAAAGAACCATAACAGCCAATATGGATTTTCAAGAGCAGCTCTAGTCACAGTGATCTAGTTTCCTTTTCCAACAGAGTAACACGGTTTGGGAGGCAGCGGGTGCTACGTCTCGACTCTAGTGAAGCTTTTGACATTTTGACATGTGACTCATGACATTCAAGAAAAGATTGTCTAGGTGAACCTACTGTGGGATAATAACATTTCCTTAGAAAAACATTTCTTGAAAATAGTTATCATTATTTCATTTCCAGATGAAAGATGTATTGAGTGGATCCTACAGGTGTTCGTTGCAGAGTCCAGCACTAGTCAATGTTTCTATTAATGACTTGGATAATGGAATAAAGAGTATACTTATTAAATCTGCAGATGACATCAAGCTGGGAGGGACTGAATACGCTGGAGGACAGAAATAGAATACAAGACAATCACAGCAAATTGGACAAATGATCTGAGAACACAAGATGAAATTCAACCAGGACATATTCATATAATTAGACTTAAGCAGGAATAATCAACTTCATAAATACAGAAAAAGGAACAGTCAGCTAGGTGGCAATTCTGCAGAAAAGGGTCTGGAAGTTAATGTGCATCACAAGCTGAAAAGCAGTAAAAAACATATCTCACCACCACAGGACAAGCAAGTATTGTATTGGGACACTAAGGTTAGTCTGACAGACAGATGTAGGTTTTTCCCTGGAGGATTATGTCCAGTGTTGGGTGTCCCACTCTGAGACACAGGCCAATTGGAGACAGCCCAGAACAGAAGAATGGGAATGGTCAAACATTTAGAATCCGTGGCCAAGAGCACAGAGAATGTCTGGATAAAGAAAAGATGACCGGGGGAGGACACCGTAGCAGTTTTCAAATATCTGAACAGCTGCTCCAGGGAAAAGAATAATCTGTTTTCCATGCCCATGGTGAATAAGAGGCAATAAGTTCAACTTCAGCATGGAAGATTTGGGTTAATCTGTTAAGAATAGGGAAGCACTGGAATAGATTGCCCAGAGCTCAGGCAAAATGTTGTCAAGGGCGAAGGAGGTGCAGCTGAACATGCCCGGGGCAAGGAGATGGACTAGATGATCTCTCAAAGTCCCTTCCAATCCTATTTCCTATAGCTTTTTTGATCAGTAGTAGCAAGTTTAAAGAGAGAATTCTCCATTCCCCCTCCCTTGTATAAGATATTTTTCACAATGAAAAGGGAGAGTTCTGAAGTTTTTACAGTGCAGCAAAACACACACAGCAGTCCCTACCCAGCTTCGGCAAATCTATTTTCTAAATACGCCAGGCACACATTGAGGTAGTCTCAACCCTATGTGGAGCAGAGCTTGAGACATTAATCTTTCAGCAACAAAAGCACAGTCCTCTTCTAACAAGCCTGCGTGACTGTTCCTAGGGGTGACTACAGAGCCACAGAGCCCCGCGGCTCACTGCACATGCCTTCCTCACTCAGGAGCCCCGGCTAAGAAAAGTGTTTACATCCCAGGCTCACCGGTCTGTGCAGTCCTCAAAATAACGAGGTTCTGAGGGGAGGGGGATTTGTTTTAATATTTTCCTGTGGAAACTCCTCATACATTAAATCTCATGCACTCACCCAATAAACTAAAGTCACGTCTAAAAAGATTATAAAACCCTAAAACCAGTATTTATCTCGGACTCCAAGCATAGGACCAATGGTAACTAGTGTTTGCAACACCTGTGCTTGAAATCAACCCCCTGCCTCTTTGTGAGAAGAGAAGAAGCCCTTCTGCCAAGAGCCAGAGCTGCTGCAGGACCCATTGGACTGGCAGACGCCAGGCTGTCCTGCTGGAGGGCAGAGCACACCCTTGGAAATGGGGAGGGAGCGAGTGCTGGGGACACCATGCCCTGCAGCACTCCCAAGCTGAATAGGACACGAGTTATGGATGTGCGTACTACCAGGAGAAGAAAAAGTGACCACAGGACTGTAATTAGGAGCAGTAGGGCAGACAAAAACCTACCCTTTCCTTCTTAAATGATCGTAAAACTTTTCTGGTGTTAAGATGATCGGGAGTGCATGAAACACCCCCTCCCATGCCATAGATGTGTGGACGCATGGCAACTCTCTCCAAACAGAGAAGGTCACGCTCCCTGTTCAGTCTGCCAGTGATGAGGATAATTAATGCCATTTCTTAGATCAACCGTAAAGTCCCAGACCAGCACCTAGCAAAGTCAAGGAGTAATGTATTTTGATGCTAAAGAGGTTTTGAGAGAAGCTGTCAGCAGGTCCCAGTTGCCCCCGCTCCTCCTGCAAGGCCTCCGCTGCTGCAGGGTTTCCCTCCCAGCGCTCGGGCACCCCACGCTGCCCCACGCTGAGCACCCCTTGCTCCTGGGGATCAACGGGAAACAAGGGCCCTGGGCGACCCTTTAGGGTCTGAGTAATTTTGGTATGANTGACCCCTTAGGGTCTGAGTAATTTTGGTATGAGACCGAACGAGCTCCCACTGCGCCTCATCTGGGGAGATGCAGGTCCCCGCAGCCCATCCGAGCGGCTCTGCTGCAGGGTCAGGCCACAATTACGCTTTTCNCGACCCTTTAGGGTCTGAGTAATTTTGGTATGAGACCAAACAAGCTCCCACCGCGCCTCGTCTGGGGAGATGCAGGTCCCCGCAGCCCGTCCGAGCGGCTCTGCTGCAGGGTCAGGCCACAATTACGCTTTTCTGATCAGCGCGCTCCGGCGGGCAGCGGGGACCCGCGAGGTGGAGGACGATCTCTGCGGCTGGCCATCCTTCCTCGCCCATCTCTCGCCCACGGCATCTCTGAACGATGCTCCCATCGCTGGCTGTGCCCCTGCTGCTCGAGTTAATTACAGTAATTATACCTGCGCTCCTCAGCTCCAGCTCCCTTTTGTTGTCACTTCCCTGCCCGTTCATTTGCAAATCTAATCGCTCAGTGGATTTTTTAAAAAGAAAAGGGGTAGGGAGGGCAAAGATACAAATGAAGAAAGAAAGTATGATTCCTGAAACAACAATACAACGGGAATTGAGAAGCCATTGAGCAGCACCAGGTGGTTTATTTAGTGCCCCTGTGAGGGCTGCGTGCTGCTCCCGGCTCTGACAGCCGGGCCTTTGCTGAGCTACAGCTCCAGACCTGAGTGGGGAGCGAAAAGAAAGAATTGCATCAGCCTCCCCCAGCGCCTGCCAAATTGCCTCGATCAAGGTTCGCAGCAGAGCTCAAGACACTGCTCAGTGCTTCAGAGCACACTTGCAGAGGGGCAGGAGAGCTCCCCCAGGCACCCAGTGCTCCCAGCACGCCTGGCATGGCAGGATGCCCACATGCGCATGGCATTGCCTCCAGCAACTGCTCTTCTCAGTGCTGGGTCCTACCCATTTCTTGGTCAGGTTTCCTGTGGGCAAGGGGTGCCGTGGTATCAGCTGTGGAAACACAAATCTTGTTTCATGCCTGGGAGCAGAGGCTTTCCAGCGGTGACCGTGGAAGAGCCATTGCTAGAGGTGAACGTGCAGTTCGGGTCACCTGTCTGATAAGGACAGATTGGAGGTCAATCCTTTGAACAAAGTAGAAAAAGAGTGTAACCAGAAAAAAAATGGGCAGAAATGGCTTCCTAACTGTTTTCAGGTGCTCTGAAGAAGAGGAAACAAGAAGGGAAAGCCTCTGATGTGGCCTGCCAGCTGACACTGGGACCACCATTATATCACTGTCACAGGGCAGCAAGGTACAGGAGTGGGTTTTGTTCACTTAATACTGTGTATACTGTTTCAAGGAGAAAAGGATGAAACAGCGTGATTTTTGTCTTTTTCAGGCCAATAGATAGAGACAGTGAAACAGTGCAAGGGGAAAAGAGACACCCTGGTTCCTTCGCACTAAGCAAATTATATTATACTGAACTGAGGCACCTTCACACCAGCCCTTACCAGTTTGTTCGTGTAGCCACAAGCTTCTGAGCTTGTTCAGGTTATCATCCCAGATGCCAGAATTTCCCACTTTGCAATGTTTTGCCACTTATCACTAGGGTTGATTTCTCTCATTGCCCATGCTGGAAGGGCAGCCCAGGTGGCTGCAAAAGTCCAGGAGTTTAAAAAGGTGAGGATTAAACTAAGTTCCCTGATAAAGTATTAGAAAAGCAGACTTTTTTTTTTAAAAAGGCTGAAAATAGGTGATGTTTTTCATGATCAGAGTAGATGTTTCTTATCATCATATGTTTGCACACAAAACATTTATTGTTTTGCATATCCGCATAGGCAAGAAAGCATTTCTAGAGAATGGACATGAGCAAGAGGTAGAGACCTTCTGAACGTGATGGGCAGGCAGAGAGGTAGTCAAGGAAACAGGTCAGAACTGTAAAGCATTCCTATTTTGAGGTAATATCCAACTGGATTTTTTTTTTAGTGAAGTGAGAGCAACAAATTAATTTTAATGTAACTGTGAAAAATATGCAAGCCCCCCAAAAATAATGCCTTGTTTCCAGGCAAGAAATATGAAACATGAGTACTGCACAGATATGAGCAACATGTAACTGCAGTGTGGCAAACTAGAGAGTCTCCAAGTCCTTTAGATGACGTGCTCGAAAGGATTTTCCATCTCCCAGGAGGCTGATTGCTGGGGGAGGAGAGAAAGGACCTGCAATTAGGTTGATTAAAATAGTGGTCCCAGTATGGTCTGTTCTTCACTGTTGCCAGGAGACTAGAAGGCTGGGATGAACTGTTCAACCTTTTTGTAACAAAAATAGGTGTTTACTTCCACACCGTATGATCTTGGCCCTCTCCAAGGCTGCGCATTCTCTGTTAGTCCTCCGCCGAAAATCCCAACCCAACTTCACTTTCTTAGACCTGTGTTAAGATGAATTTACCATGTCCAAAACCACACCGATTCTTCCCACCTGCCTCCATCTTCCCAATCCCGTGTCCAACTCCAGGCTCTATGCTAACCGTTCAGTGGTTGTTCTTTTACTTATTATAATATTAATCCTGTCTTTCCCTCCTGATCTGGACCCTAGGCCCAGATAGGCGGGTCAATTCCAGGTTACTCGCCCCCACCACAGGATATGCATCTGAAGCAAAGGCTGGCTACGCAGCTCAGCTGATAGGTGAGGACACTGAGATGGGCAGCCGCTCACACATTACTAAGTGGACACGCACTACCCGCAGTCAGTGACTTATGCTGGAAAAGGCTACCATAATACTTCTGGAAACAGAGGATCTTGGTGTAGAAACAAAGCCAGGCTGTCTTACCAACTTACTCTATTTTTCCCTCCCTTTTCCCAGCTGATACAAAAGCAAAAGGAAACACTGAGTATACTGGTGGGAGATGGTTATAGTCCAAAGTGAAGCCCTAGTTTTTCCTTCAAGTGCCTTTTGGGGACCATCCTAAAGCATACTGAAAAAAAAAAAATAATAAAGTGTCTACAGTAGTAGCTGCTCCAAAGTTAAAAGCCTGAAGATCTCCACGCATTCGAAGCATCTCCGTAGCCTGATTTAGACCATTTGCTTCAAGAGAAGTCTTATCTTTCCTAAAGCCAAGTGCATTAATGAAACTGAGCCAATGTGCCTTTTCTGTGGCTTTCTCTTGTTCTATCTGCTGTTAGAAACACTGTGCGTGCCAAGCGATGCGCTTGCCTTTTAATGCCCCAATGCCGGCATCTTGAGCAGGAGGCAAGGGGATAGATGGATGGATAGCAGGCATGACAGTTTTGGAAAGGAAGGACAGAGATGACAGTGAAGGTAGAAGACTGCAAAACCAGCAGCAAAATTAGCTCAAAGCTTAAGTCTCTGCTACAAATGCTGTAGCATGCATGTGGGGGAAGGGAGTTTGAATGCCAAGAGAGAAGATCCTTGCTCCTGTTAACACAGCAGCAACCAGGCAATAGCTGGAAAGAGCCATTTAAAAACCTCCCTGTGTAGCTGTGTTGTAACACAGCACATAATTACTCATCATGCTCCTTTCCACAGCCTGCGCAGGCTGCCGGCTGGAAGAGCTGTACTGCGCAGCCATCTCAGCACGGCTTGGCTGCGTGACTCCTTGGGTACCCTCCAGATCAGGCAGAGGGGATTTCATACAAGTACCGGAGAGCTTCCTGGCCAAATCCCACCATACACACAAGGCTTCCATCCTCGCCACACCAAGCTCTCTACCTGCTCGCACTTGGGTGGAGAAATGGCACCGTTCACAAGGAAAGGTAGCCTGAGAATAAGGGTAAGCAGCAGGAGTGCTACCAGAAAGTCTGGTTTGGCTCCCAGTCTTCAGGCCCTTCACCACACTCGGACTGGACACCAGCCCTGTCCTCTGCATCTGCTCCAACACACGCACCCAGTATTGTGAACAAGGGTCTCCAAAGAGGGCATGCACATCCACGGACTCTGAAAGGGCTCAGATGGGAGCGCAAAGGCACAACCACATTAGTGAAGGATATAAACTCACTATTATTAGCACCAGAAAGAGAGCCTTGGGTTTCCCACCAGCATTTTAATAGAAGTGTTTCTGCTTCAAAACCACCTTGACTGGATGTCAAGGACACATTATAAAGGCAGGTCAATCCAGGTGTGAAGCAATGTAGCAGAGAGATAGCAGTTGGAAGATTGCCAGAAGCACAAAAACTAAGAACACACCCAAGAACCTTAAAACCAGCCAGCTCACTCTGGAATTACTAAATGAATTGCTTCCTGAAACCTCAGATGCTAATTACTTGTGTGTTTTAATTTTTGTACTTAACATTCTTCTGTCCAAATTAAAGTAAATCTAATTTAATGCCCCAACACAAACAGACTCCAAGTGTCTTTTTCCTTGAAAGCCTCTGCTAGCCAGTACCTAGATACCGAATCAGACTAGCACGATTTTAACTCCTAAGTGGCTATCGTCTTACGTGTTGCGACCTGGGAACACAGACATAAAAATAGTGCAAGAGGTAAAGAACGCACCTTCAATCCTGTCTGTCTGTCTACAGCTATAACTATCCAGCTTCAAAGGCTACTGGGAGGGTTATAAAGCCCAGAGAGATGCACTGCTATATGTTAACAGCGTCCAGCGGATGCTTCTCCTGACTCTGTGGGAAGGGAGTGCCACAGAGCCCAAGGGTGCTTTTCAAGCTTACTTTCAACAATTACTTTCTATTTACAAACTCTTCTTGGATAGCAGCCTCCTAGCCTTGCTTATACGCCTTCCATCTTGGGTATTTGCCCCTCTGACACACATCTTGGGTATTTGCCCCAGTGGCCACACAGTGTCAGGCACGGAGGAGCCCAGGGAAGGAAGGAAGGACACAGCATCGGTTTTCTACTGAACCTGAAGAAGTCAGGACTGCTTTGAAGGGTCTGCACAAGAAAAAGCTGTTATTTAGCTTCTTGACAGCAAAGCAGGTGGTGAATTTACAGAACTTCGTCTCCCTCCCAAAACAGTTTTCCCACAAATCTCTGTCACTTCACAAAAGCTCTTTGCTTCCACATTGATGACAACCTTTGCCACTGATGGGAGGATGTTTGTCTCAGCAGATAGATGGCTTTGCAGATCCAGTGAAATCTGTGAGGTTATTGAGTAGCTGACATGGGGCAGGGGATTAACAAAAGCACGGCTTATCTTTGTAATAAATACAGCCTGCCACAGATCTCCATATTTAAGAGCAGCCTCTCAGGGTCAATAGGCTCAGTAGCTTTGGTCAGTCAGTAAGACCTAGTATCAGCCTCAGCAAAAGTGCCAATTCCTGCTTAATAAAACATGGTTTATGTTTTGAGTCTCCCAGAGACTTTTCTACTGCAAGCTTCTCCTCACATGGCTAAATCCCATCGAAGTCCAGGCAGCAAAATAGAGGTGCTGGTGAGCAAACAGGCAGCAACATTCTGAGCCTGTGTGAGCAATGCATTCATGCACAAAGTCAAAACTGTCCTCATTGACATGGGGTGAGAAGGAAAACAGGCAGGTAGAGACCTTCACAGAACACAGCGCTCTCCAAAAGCCTCAGCACCGCTTTGCTTTTCTCACGCATTCTCCCACCTGTCCTCAGCTACCATCACACACCATCCCAGGCCCACAAGCTACACACAGGACAGGATGAAGGTCCCCTCCTTTACTCATTGTCAGGCTTGCAATGAAGTCCAAGGAGAGATATGCTGTCATGTATTCAAAAGCCCCCACCATCTCCAGAAGCAGGACTTTCCTTAACCACCTTTCCTTTGGCTTTTTCCCAGACAGAGAAGCAGGGAAATACTTGCCTTTCTCCAGGGAACCAGGCAAAACACCCCCCTCCTTGCAGCATGCTTCTGGCTCTACCCCTTTTTCCCCTTCCTTCTTCACATTACCTATATGTCACACCNCTTTCTCCAGGGAACCAGGCAAAACACCCCCCTCCTCGCAGCAACCTCACTGCTTCTGGCTCTGCCCCTTTTTCCCCTTCCTTCTTCACATTACCTATATGTCACACCAAACGAGCTACCACAACCTTCAGCAGATGCACTCATTACCTCCAGCAAGAGAAAAGGCACTCAGGACCCAGAGCTGCAACCTCGTTACAGTTTGTAATGAGCTGACGGGAAAATATTTCTGCCTGATTAGAATCCTTAACGAGCTCCTGATTATTTTGAGTGGAAGCTGGCTGGCCTCCCTTTTTGTCCCATCTGTAATGGCAGGACAGCTTTTAGCATCCCCCGTGTACCTCTTCCCCTCAGCCTAGCAGGAAGAGGTATAGTCACTCTTCACCAATCTGTACCGTGCCCTGGCAACAGCAAAAGAGAAATACTGCTGGTATTAATATATCAGCCCTCCTGTAAATCAAGGGTTAAGCTTTCTGCTGCTTGGGAAAAGCCTTTCTTTAGTCACCAGCGATGTCACCAAAGACACTGAGTCATGTTGCGCCCCAGAGACTGCTGTTGTTGGGTGTTTTAAGACCCTTTAACAAGTGCTTGGAATCAGGATGCTCTTTTTCCATTGTGTTTTACCTATTCAAAAATTGTCCCTCTCAAGCAATGGGTACTGTCAGGAGATCTCACTAGCAAAGGAAAACTGCAAAATATGTATTTACAAAAGAGCATGCAGTCAATACTGCATGGTAAGCACAGGGCTGGGGTCTCCCAAGGCAGAAACGCAGATCAGGTGCTGTCACACTTCCCCCAGGTGTCCTCCCTGCTGGCAGCTTCAGGAGGAGGGTGGAGAGGCCGGGATAAGGAATATGTTGTCATCCCAAGGGAGATGCCTGCAGGGTGGGCTTGTGGTGTATCTGCAAGGCTGCTCTCTGAATTACTTTGAGAGTTTTCTTGTCTTCTTGCAGCTTGGGACCACAGACACCCCCACGAGACACTGCCCCTTGGCAGCCTCCACGTTCCCCCAGCACTGCAGGCTCACTGGGCAGTGGTGATCAACAGAAGGATCCAGCCCGTCTCCACACCACATATAAAGTCTGAGACTTTATACCATGGAATAATCCTTCACCTTCATCTCCTGTCCATTTGTCTCCACCTCAAGGCCCTCCATCCTGCCTCCTCCAAATTCTTCAGCCAGAACCCTTGCAGCCATCATTCTTAACTCCTCCAAAAGCCATGACAGCCAGAAGTTCCTCTCATCAAGCTATTCCTTCTTCCATAGTGACCAGCAATGTCTTTTCTCTGGCTTCCCAACAGTCCTTTCTACAGCCCCAAACCCAGGCCAATCTGTAGGAGGGGACAGGAGAAGTTCTTCAAGCCCAGCTTACTGATGCGATGGTCACAGGCAGCATCAGTCTGAGTGGAAGAAAACAAACCCAAACACTAATTGCTCTGATTAAATATTAAAGATGGAGCATACCTTTACTGTATTTCAAAAGGCCATCTTTGGAGTTTACCTGCAGTTTACTGGAGCAACTGAACTGATCTTGGGAACTGTAATGCCTCATGTGGTCTTGGTGATTCACCTCCAGCCCACATAACTCAAGTGCCCAAGATGATCTGGTGATGTGACGGAGCCAGGTGACTCATATGACCAGGAGGGCTTGGACAGGACACCCCGTTGACCACTGTGACTCAGTCTTTGCCACTGTTGTGTCACAAGGAAGGGCTGGGCCCAGATAGACACAGTCAATTGGTTAGTCACTGTGCCCTGCACTGGTTATAAAGATAAAGGTTTCAAGGTACTCAGTAATTATTGAAAACAGATGCAGTTGCATTGTATGTAAATACATATGTATTTGTATATGTTAACAGAAGAGACAGAAACTTTCTTGTTGAAAGTTGAGACCTGCTATAAACAGAAGTATGGAGTAGAAAGAAACTTCTCCAGCTGCAAGTCTTAAGTATTGTCCATTTGTGTGGCTTTTCCACCTCTCCCTGGGCCAGCCAGGATGAACCACTTTTGGAGGCTGCAGTCTGGACTACATGGAGGATTGGTCTAATCTGGCCATTAAGATTCCAGTTTAAAGTTAGAAATGGCAGCTTTTAATTATGACTAGTGTTAATATTTTAATGATTTTTTCCATTCAGACATCACCACTGCCCTTCAGTCTATGTAATGCCAGATGTTCAGGGCATGTGGTTTGTTCTTCCAGCAAAGGAGAACAAGTAGATTTGTGCCTGGAAATATTCTACACATTTTCTCTATATGCGCAGCCCTGGAGCAGAGGTGGGGAAGATCCTGCAAGGGCTCTGTTGGGGACCTCAGCCCAGGACCGGTGTGGATTTCCCCTTGAACTGACATCAGTAAAAGACCAAACAGTGGTGCTTACAAGGCTCTTTCTTTAGGGGTCCTGGATCTACCCCAAAGCTTGCAAAACCCCCACGACACATCACATCCTTCCATGGCCAAGCATAAGAAAAATAACTTGAAAGACTATGTGTAGTGGGATCATCCATTGACATATGCCTTAACAATATAAACATATCCTGTCTCTTGACACTAGTTATACATTTTTTTTAACTGAGGCATTAACACCCAGCACTTGTAACACTTTTAATCCACATATATCAAAGCATTTCTGTGGAAAGAGAGATACTGTGTAGGCTGGTAGGAGCCTAGAGATAACCCATTAAGATTTCGTGATAGGGCTAATATACTCATTGACCCAGCTGAAGATGCACAGAGAAGTGACAACCCCCTCTGCCCAATGTGTAGTTGTTTCAGTGTGAAGCCCAGAATGGCTTCCCTGGAGTAAAGAAGTGTGGAGTTCAAAAACATCTTTCTGCNGGTGATAGTGGCTAATATACTCATTGACCCAGCTGAAGATGCACAGTGAAGTGACAACCCCCTCTGCCCAATGTGTAGTTGTTTCGGTGTGAAGCCCAGAATGGGTTCCCTGGAGTAAAGAAGTGTGGAGTTCAAAAACATCTTTCTGCGAATACTGTAGTATCTCAGAGCTAGCTTTGTAAGTTAAATTCTCCTGCTTCTAAGTATAGTCGCCAGCAGAATCTGTTGTTTGAATCTGTAAGGCATAAAATACCTGCCTGAGCACTTCTCCTTGCCATCCCAATAGAGACAATGGAGGCAGAGATCAAACAGCACTCTCTGCTCTCCACTTCTGCTGTTTGTAACCGTGTGCCATTTATTTCTGGGGAGAGGCTGTGCTCTCCCACTGTGGAGAGATCCTGGGCAGCTGTTTTCCATTGAACACGTGAGAAATCAATGACAAAATGAGGGTGCTGGTGGAGGCTGAGTCCTGTCCTGCTGTAAAACACCCAGTCCCCTTCCATCCCTAGCCAAGCAAGAGCCCTTGACTTTTTGCTCTATGCTTTTATTTTCCCTTTTGCTTTTTTTCCCCTCTAAATCACACTGCTCTCTGTTAGAGTTGCCCACTGTCTCCTTCTCCAGCCGCTGTCCATGCTCAAAGCAATTAACTCTGCCACTTTCTCTGGGTCTGTTCCTCTGAAGATTACTGTCTCGTGTTCGGAGTGGATCATCCATCAACCAAGTGGCCAGCTGCCACCCAGGGGTCTGAGGCAGTCCTTTGGCAGTCGTGCTGGAAGGTCTCCCTGGCTGCAGGGCCGGTGGAGCGTGGAGAACACAGTGCACCAGGAGCAAAACCAGCAGGGGCTGGAGTTTAGCGTTCCAGGCAGTGTGGGCACACATCGACATGAGCACACATCGACATGAGCACACATGTGCATGCTCATACAACAGCTCCACAGCCTCAAATCTCAGGAGATGGCCAGCAGAAGAGCCCAGGAATGAACTACCCTTCAGGAGACATCTTGCCTGCTCTCACACTGCAGAGACCTTCCTTTAAATCAGAAGAGGGAACTCTTCTTACCAAGAGCCGCAGAGGGATGACTTATGGACCCTGCACAGTGTTACTATCTGAAGCAAATGAGAAAGTGAACTGAGGCTGAACATCGTGCCCATGCTGAGCCCACCTGCCATGAGCACACAGGGTGCCTTGAGTCTTGTTCTTGCAGTGCTGCCGGACCTCCCTGCCACAGCTGGTGCTCCTGCAGGCTGGCTGACGGGCTGCAGCCTGCCATGGTTAGCACAGCATCTCCTTCTCCCTGCTAGCAGCCCTTCTGCACACAGAGCCCAGGCCATCCTCTCATGAAGTGTGGGATGGCACCTCCTGGTCCCGTTATGCCACCGCAGACCTGGCTTTCAACATAGTCCTGCCAAAACGCCTTCAGCCCAACTACTGTGTCTGTCCCAGCCACCTGCCCAGGCTGCGCTGAGGTCTGTTTAAGACCAAACTATTGATCTTTGGAGTGATGTAAAATGCACTGAACATCCCTCTGCAATAAGGTCCATCGACAAGCAACACCAGCATCTTTATGACATGGCCCAAACCACAGCCAGGTCTCCTTCAGCCCACCAAGGTGTCTTGGAGAGGCAAACCAAGAGTGACAGAAACATCACTGCTGCAGAGTAGGTTTCAAAGGCAGAGACCAGCAAGTAAAGCAAGAGGGAAATATCTCGGCACATGGATGCACCATGCAGTCTGCTCTGGGCAGCTGGGCACGGCCCTACCAGCTTCATGCAGCTGAGATGGGGCAACATCTGCCCCGTGGCTAACGCACAGACCGAAGGGAAGCTGTGTGCCCCATGCCAGTTGGCGTTCGGTCCCCATGCCCCGTTTGCCGTGCCCGTAGCACCGGCCAGCTGTGCCACGAGGTGATAGCACATGGGCTGTCAGTGCAGCAGAAACCGGGGAAAAAGGCTGAGAAAACCAGCTGCAAGTGGGAAAAATATGCAAGAAGGGAGGCCAAAAAGCAAGATGCAGGCTCCTTGCTGGGAGTGGGGCTAAGATGGCCAGGCTGCTGGCAGGGTGAATGGAGATCTGGCTGATATAACAAGCCATTTAAGAAGTCCAGTTTCCTCTGCTTTTCACTCCCTTCTTTCCTTTATTTGTCCCTTGTTAGTCACTTTTTTAAGGGCAGACAACTTATCCCATCAAGCTGCCCTGAGAGGAGGGACTGGGCTGCCTGATCCTCTACCAGTTCCCTGCTGACAGACATTTATTCAACTCCTTCTCCAGTTTCAACTGAGAGAGAGGCATAGAGATCCCAGAGATAATGAAAGTCCTTTAAATTTAATGAAAATAGGTAGGTGGGTAAAGGAGAGAGGACTCTCTGAGCGTCCCCACCACGGGAGAGATTGCAGCGTGAGCTAAAATACCACGCACCAGAAACCCTTCATGGGAGAAACCACGTAAATACCCCAGGCCACAGGAAACACATTTAATCTGCCTCTGCACCCAGAAGGGCGCTTGGAGCCGGACACAGAGAGGGGCTTCAGCAGGGGATGGAGGCAGGCACAGCCTGGCAACAGCTGGATCAGAGGCAGGTCAGTTCCCATGGCCGCCGGGCAGATGGAGAGCACGACTGTCTGGGAGCAGATGCATCCCTTGCACCCTGTCTGCTATCGTGTGGATTCTCTTCCTGGCATTGTTGGCCAGCACTGAACTGTGCATTAATGTCCAGGACTGCCAAAAGTGTTTAAAAGGCCTCTCCATCTCTCATGAAGGAAAAAGCATCCTCATCCCTCTTTACACCTGTCCCAAGGAGACTGTATCCTCTATGCTAACGATGCTGGGCCAGCTCTGTAATGAAGCCACACTGTGCCGCTAATGCTCCTGCATCCTCTAGGCAGAGCGAGGCCAATGAGCCTGCTCTCTGTGCGAGTCTTCCCACACCCTCTCCGCAAATAAGCTCATGCCAGGTCATAGCATGACTCCACTGCTGACTTTGCTGGCACGTGAGTGCCCGCCAGTTCCTTCAGAAGCTGCCGAACTATATGAACCAGGCTTAATGATGGATGCGACTCTTGCCTGCTCCCTGCGGATTTTCTGTACTCTGCTTGGGAGATCCCATTTCCCCATCTGAAGGAAGAAGGCAGCAAATGGAAGGGCATTATCCCTCCTATTTGCACTGAAACATCGGCAGTGCCAGCACATCAAAAATGGAAGGAGCCCCATACCTTCCTCTTTTAAAAACAGAAGGGCCAGGATGCTCTCCAAGCCTGGAAACGAACTTAAGGCCAAGGCTGACATTTCAGGGATCATTGCCAATTAACTTAATGAATAAAATTCTCTTCAGCCGTGCTCTGTGCATGCAGGAGAGGAGCCCGATTGTTTTCCTGCCCCAGTTCTGGATAATAATTTTTGCTGCATTCACTCAGAGACATCTGTCTGTTTTCATGCCTGCAGTGTAAGCTGGTGTTGAAGTTGCATCTGCTGAGGAGCCTCTCTGCTCCCTATCCTTGGGGGCTATTTCAGGGCAAAAATATCCATTAACCGCTTACACTGAAGCACACACTTAACAAAAGCATGAGCAAAGAACATAATGATGCATCAAGCTCCTCATATAACTCATCGACTGCCGCCGTGCCCGGAGAGATGAAGGGAGCAGTGGTCCGGAGCAGGGTGGCTGGTTGTGCCTCGGTGGCCGGGCTGCACGGGCTCCCCAGCACCAGGGCTGTGCCATGGCCTGGCCGGTGCCGCTCGCTCCTGGGGCATCACAATGCAACCGAAACCTCCAGCGTGCGCAGTGCCCCTATACACAGCCCCCCTTCCCCAGGGCTGTGGGCTTTCAAGATGGCTCTCCTCGCCTGCCGGCTGGCCCCAGGGGGACACACGCTGCCATGAACCTCCAAGGTCCTGCTGCTTCCCTGCAGACCCAAATCCACATCATGTTCACCTTCCCGCCCCCGCCGAGGCCTGAGCGGCGCTTCCCAGCCTCGCAAGCGGCTGCTTCACCAACCACAACTTGGAGATGCTGAATAAAAGAGCAACGAGTTCCCAAACCCACTATAAAAAGAGAAAGGGAGCAAGAAGGGGCTGGATGCGCTGTGTGTTTCAGGGTGTATGAGTGACTGGAAACAAACCCCAAATCCCTGAAAACTCACAGCAAACAGGAACAAAAGGTGGGAGAAAACCACACGAGCAAGGGGGAGGTGGTGAGGAGAGGGGCTATTGATGTTTGAAACGGGCTCTTTAAAATGGAAGATAATGACACTGAAAATTATTCTGAGCTTTTCAAAGGCATAAATGACCAAACTGCCTCCTGACTCCTGAATTACATTATCCAGAAAGAACTTAATAGCATGTTATTATCGCTTCTCCTCGCTGACAGGATTTCGGCACTGAAAAGACAAACAAGAAGTGCATTCATAATCGCAACCGCGTTCACCTCTGCGACGCGCTGGCCGCAGCTAATTTCAGGTAAGTGTCTCGGCGGCCGTCCGGGGGAGCTCGGCAGCACGGTAATTGCCTTTGTTGCTGCCTGAGGGGGACCGGCTGGATGTCCCTGGGGGGCGGCTGGTGCCGAAAACCTGCTGTATGGGGAAAAAAGGCATGGCCTGAGCTGGCCAGCGGCAGCTGATGGGGACCTACCCTGCCATGGGGCTGGCTCCTGTGGGTGGGTCATGGTGCTCCCCATCCCCGCAGGTACCTGCGAGGTGCCCAGGGCTGTGCAGGTGGCAGCAGGGTCCCCATGTCTGCTGTAGCGGAGGCTCCACTGGCCTGCCAGGGGTGTATAAGAATGGGAGCAAGGCAAGAAAGGGGGACGTAAGGACGTGCGAGGGCTGGAGAGTGAGAAAACAACCTGGCCTGAGCTGTCCAGGGACAGCCCCAACCCTTGGCAGTTGTCATGTACGGTTACTTTTTATGAACAGCTGCCCTGGAGATAGCGGTGCCGGTGATTTCCAGAGGTGGGCAGCCTGGCAAAGCCCCTCTCCCCCCATCCCTGTCACCCCATCCTTGTACTCTGCTTCAGAGGTCGGAAGGCAGCTTGGTCACGTTGTGCTCCCAACCAGCCCTCGTGCCCTGGCCGTGCCCTGGGACGGGCTTTGTCCTGGTGTAAGCTGGGGATGACGCTGGCGTCACGCAGCGCCATTGTGCCACTGTCTGAGGGGCACCGCAACACAGCGGTTTGCTTTGGGCCATTCCCAAGGCCTTTCTTTACATTTTCCTTGTGTTTTATCAATGTGTGCCAGTGCAGTCCATAACACCTCTCTCCCAGGAGGTGCCCCATCTCCTCCTGGAACCCGCAATGGCCAGAGACGGGGCCAGCCACAGCTACGGCAGGGCAGCACAGGAGCCCAGCCTGGATGGAGAGAGACAGGGAAGGGAAAGACGTGGAGAGCCATTTCATGGGCTCTGCTCAGCTGCCGCTGCCACAGGACGCGTTTGCACAGGGCCACCCGGGACACTGAGCGTGATCCAGCCCAGCGGGGTCCCTGGGCAGAAGACCGTCCCTGCTACAGTGCTGGCGTGACAAGGCCAACCTAAACCCCAGGGGCAGCCTTTGCGCAGCGCTCTGTGGCCTGCCCGTGATTTAAGTCCCAGGTTTAACCACATTTCATTTCAGCAGCCACGCTCTGATGCTGTAGGCCCCTGAGCAAGTGGAGGGGGTAACTGGCAACAATAAGTCAGCGCTGTGCTCTGCCGCCTGCTCGCTACGTGTGTAGTCGTGATTTTTTTCCCCTGGTAGCACAATATGGCAAATAAATAACCCTTCCCCACTCCCAGCAGAAGAAAGGCTGTGGAGAGAGCTTATGCAGTGCACACAAAGCCACCCATATCATTGGGGTGGGACTCCCCAGCCCAGTCTCAGCAGGAGGCTCCGGGAGAGGGGCTGTAGGATCACCCGCTCCCGTAGCAAAATTCAGGTGCTGCCAGGGACAGGGCACATGGCACAGGAGCACCTGAGCAGCTTTGCAGCCCCGTACACTCCCACCGAGTCTCCTCCAGGGTCCATCTCTTGTCTGGCCACTGCTTGGCAGAGAGTGTGAATGGAGCGACCAAAGGAAACCATGTGGAGAAGACCTGGGACGGAGTTCCCAAGAGTAAGAGCATGGAGCAGTCTCCAAAACAAAGGTGTTGCCTGAACCACATAACCCAGGCAGGATGAGAACTGAAGAGCAAACTGCAGGGAACAGCCCTTGGCCAGCGAGGGCTGCGAGGGCGACCTTGCACAGCCTGTGCAGCTCTCTGTCCCGTTCCCTGGCTTCCGTAACTCTCATTCTCTGGGCACGCAATTGAACTGTCAAGTATAATTTCTCCAGGGCGAGACTCTTCTCCCGTAAAACTGACGTTCATCCTGCCATGCAAAGTTAGCAGTGGTACCACACTTTTAGCTGACTTCCTATACCACATCAATCTGCTTTCTTCCCTCTGTCTTCCTCTGGAGCCCTGTCCAGTTCACACCAATGTGTTTTAGGTGCGTTGATACCCCAAAGTAAATCCCCATCCCACTCATTGCCCAGGTCTCCACGCCGACTGTTGCAGAACAGCTGTTTCCATGCTGACCTTTTGCTCCCGGTGGCTACGCTGATGGGCTCACCATGCTCCGATTTACCTGATGGTCCCACGATGCAGCGGAGGAACCAGACTGGGTGCAGCACAAGCAGCCGCGGGACTGGCTGCCCTGTGATATATGCATCTTATATTGCTGAGTTTTCCTTTCAGCCTTATCGGCATGATGGATAGTTCAGCCATGGTGAAGTACAAGATAGTAATAACAATGGCCATGATTACTATTTTTCATATTTTCTTTAAGAGCAATATGATATTACCAGGCTTCGTGCATGTCACTTTGTTTATTAGCTACCATTTAGTAATCTCTTCCATCTTTGCTTTATTAAAGTTAGAGGCGCTGTTAGGCTGCGGGCTGAGAGGAGAGCAGGGGCTCACGGGACTGCCACCCTGGGGAGACACTTGCTCCGCTCGCTTACATCCACGCCGAGCCCGGAGCTGCAGGCCTGCAAACCGCCAGCACCTACCCTGCGATTTACGTGCAGACACGTCCTGCTAGGTCAGAGCTGTGTCTTGTTCCCTTCTTTGCAGTGCTCCAGCTACAGGAAGAGGCTTTATGAATGTTATTTATGCTCATACTTATCAGAGTAGGGAAAAGTAGCCTCAGCAAAAAAAGAATCGGAATCAAATTAAAATAAAGTAAAATAAAATAAAATAAAATAAAATAAAATAAAATAGTAAAATACCAAAGCTTCTCCCCACTCCACGCTGCTCACGCAGACTGGGTGAAGAGTTTTTACCAGACCACCAAAAAGCAAAGTACCTGGGTTACAGCGAGCAGCTCAAGAGGGAAGCTGCGCAGTGACCTGTCGCGTGGGCTGATCTGGAGCACCATGGAGGATGACAAGCAGAGCGATGCTCTCTGGGTCGCACAAGCAGACCCGGAAAGGCCGTTACCCTTTGACAAGGTCAC
>RSEF01000005.1:42818709-42840653 GCA_003993805.1 Himantopus leucocephalus | reverse complement strand
CGGGTCACGTCTTGCCCAGGGCTGCCTCAGGCACAGCTGCGGGTGAACGTACGGCAATGATCCCCGCAGGGAACAAAGACGTGGATCACTACACTGTGGAGAAGCAGCGGCAGCTTTCCAAGTTGGCATGGGGGAGATCTCTCGGCCAGGTGTAGCTCCCGCTACCCTCTGTGCTGAATGCCCTCAGCCAGGGAAGCGCTCAGCACTGCCTCTGTGGGGCCTGGCCACCATCACACAGAGGTCGCTTGGCATCCCTCCAGCCTGCTCAGGAAGACTTCAGCTGGATGTAAATAGAATTTACTCCCGGTTTAAAGCCTGTTTAAAGCCTGAGGTAGGCACAGCAGGACTCTGGGAACGCACACACTGCCTCTTCTTGGGAAGGCACCGTGACATGTGGGTTTTGACCACGAAGGACCTGAGAGGCAGTTGGCCAATTAAAACTGCAAGGCAAGCTACCCGGGCTGGCGTTTGCCAGGACAGGCAGGCTCACAGCCCCAGCTCCGCAACCGAACCAAACAAAAACAGCCGGTAAGCTCTGGCCTGGCTTCAGAGCAAAGACCAGCCCTGGGCAGGGATGTTATCTCGTGTCTGGGAACAGACATTGACACAGAGGGAGCTCTGGGAAGAGTGAAACCCAGAGCCAACCTCATCCCTCAGCGCTGACCCAGCGGCGATGTGAGCCAGCCCCCTGCCTGCCCTGTGCCGTGGCTGTACGGCTTCACGGCCAGGCTGGCTGCCGGGGGCCGCAGGGTGTCCGTCTCTGTCTGCCCTCCCGTTCCGAGGGAGAATCTCACCAACAGGAGCCGAGCCGAGCCATGCTCTGGCTGGCCAGGTCCTTGAAGCCTCCTGGGATGGAAACCCTCTTTGGGTGACATGTCCTAGCTCTGCACCAACCTCCTGGTGTAAAAGTTTATCCCTGTGCCCAATCTAACTATCCAAGCTGTACCTTGTGGCCATTGACCCTTGCTAAGTCATGTGGCACTGCCAGAGGGAGTTTGCCTCTATGGCCTCTCTAACTCACTTTCAAAGAGGCGACGGCCATTATCAGCTCATCCCTTTGCTCCTTCCTTGCCAGACTAAACAAGCCCATCTCCCTCACAGGCTATGGGCAGTAGGTCCTGACCATGTCATGTGCCCTCCTCCACCAGACCCAGTCTAGTTTTTCAACATCCCTCTTCAACTAAGAGAACCAAAAGAGGACACTGTTTCAGCTGTGGACTCAGCAGCACCAAGCAGAGGAGGAGAGTAAGTAGTCTCACCAGCCACACTCCTCCTGATGTATCCCAGGACGTGGTTTCCACTGCGAGCTTGTCTTTACCTAGGGTCCTCCATAACCCCTTCCTGCTCCTTTTCAGCAGGGCTGCTACTCCGTTAGTAGATTTTCTTTTCAGCTGAAAGATCCTAGTGATACCTCATGGAGTAAGATGTTAGGGGACATCACCATCACCAGTATAATGCTTGGAAAGGATAATTTTTCTCAGAAGTGTACTTAAATCATAGAATCATAGAACGGTTTGGGTTGGAAGGGACCTTGAAGATCATCTAGTTCCAACCCCCCTGCCATGGGCAGGGACACCTCCCACTAGACGGGCTCAAAGCCCCATCCAGCCTGGCCTTAAACACCTCCAGGGATGGAGCTTCCACAGCTTCATTCAAATTAATTACAAATGTCAGTCTCTGACTGTCCAGCTCTTTTGCAGTCCTGGGTAGCCCTTGAGCAACAGCTGGAGGAAGGAGGATGATGCCACCCCGCAGGCACCTCGGCGGGGCTGACAGAGGGCCAGCCCCATGCCAGCTGGGGCCTGGTGGCCCCAGTGCCCTGGTGGAGTGGGGACCCAGGTTGCCTCCCGACCTGGGGCTTTGCATCCACCAGCCCCTCATCCCCTGCAGAGTGACAGCTGCTGGCTGACCGTCTGGAACAACAACCTAGAAAAGTCCCGCCTGGGGGAGGGAGGGAATCTGCCACAGGAGAGCTCCACAGAGACAAAAAAAAGGCTCTGAACTGCCTCGCAGAGACTGCTGCATCTCAGCAAGTATCGTGCCATGCTGCACCGGTGTGTGGGGCGGCAGGAGGAAGGGGGAACCTTTTGTTGTGTCTGAGACAGCAACTCACCTGCCACAGCGCCTGGGTGACCTGTAAAACAAAGAGCAGAGACTGCTGTCCAGAAGCATTTAGACACCACAAGTTCGTTTAGAGCCATGCTGGGTTTTGGTATTTGCTCCCAAAAGGTGGGGGACACCCCTTCCCTTTTCCCTTTCCTTCCCTTCCCCCTCCCCTCCTCTTTCCCCTTTCCTTTCCTTAAGCTTCCTCCCCTCACATCCCCAAACCCCCAGCCCTCACTAGCAAAAATTAATTGCTGCAAACACACAGAACCACGCACATCCTCCCACTGCTCTTCAAAGAACAGTTTGGTGCCCCGCTGGAGCGCCAACGCCGCTGCTAACCGCTGGCCATCGCCACACTGCGGCAAAGCAGCCGAGGCCGAGTCCTCTCGCAAACAGCAGGGGTAGGACGGCAATCACCCCCCTGGCCGGGAACACATGGGGACTGGCAATGGGAAGGAGCGGAAAGTCTTTGGTCCTTGCAGACTCGCTCCACACAGCGCAGCATGAGGCAGTGGTCATGGAGTGGTGGCAGCGGCTTTCCCCGAGAGACATCTGCTGCTGGCACCTCGCTGCCTGAAGCGTTCCTTGCTGGGGAGCTTTGGAGGTCCCGGCCCCCAGCACTGCTGCAGCCTTGCTCAAGGTATGAAGTTGCAGAGGTATGTGGTCCGGGAGCCCGGGACAGGGACAGCAGCGGGACAGCAGGATTCCCTGGGGGCTGCTGCGGTCCTACAGCAATCGAGACCTTCACCTAAGCCTGCAGGTGGGAGGTGGCTCTTTGGTGCGGAGCAGAGCAGCCCTTCTGCTGCTTTGCTGACTATGTTAAGAGGGAGGTGATGAACAAACGCACAAGCTCCAGTTGCTCCTTCCCTACACCCCCTGCTCCACCTTACGGCACCTTTATCCAAGTTGTCAGAGGACCAGCAGCCCCAAGCAGACCTGCATTTATCCTGAGGGCTGGAGCCTCTGAAGTATCCCTCCCACCTCCCAGCTCAGCAGTGCCAGCAAATTTCCCCTCCCGGTACAGGGCACAGCCCCAGCCTGCACCCCCCTTATCCCAGTGCTGTTTGTTTGCTCTGTGCCATTTGAAAGCCGCAGTACAGACTTCTCACCATCACCCAGGACAAGCACATCCCCTGGGTGAGATGGGGATGGCCAGAGCTCGGGCTGCAGGGGCAGCAGCCAGCCCCAGCCTCTTGCTTCTAGAGAGGAGCCAAGGAGGAAGAAAATGTCTGTGTCCCCCCTTCTAGCCATCCAGTTGCCAGGGGATGAAGGGCGAAGGCACTGAGGGCTGCACCCGTCCAGATATCCCTCACTCTGCTCCCACCCAAGTGTAGGGTGGCCCTGGCACAACCCGCTGTGTGACAGCTCCTTGCATGCTCCAGGACCCAGCAGCCCACCCGCATCCCTCTGGAATCAGGGTACAGGCAGGGAGAATGGTGCTGGAGGGACACGGAGATACACAGCGGTGGAGGGGGGAAGAGCTCTGCCAAGCGATGCATTGGAAGGTAGCCCCGGTGACCCAGGAGGAGTCATCTGTGAGGGGAATGACTTTGGCACTGGCCAGGCTGTGTGCCGGTCATGGTTCATTTGCTACGGGAAGCAAGGAGTGATTCATTTGGAAAGCTTCTACGCTGCGACTGCACGAGCTTCGTACGCCCCTGAGATGGCAGAGGGCACCATGCAGCCTTGATTTGCAAATCTATATGCCACCCACTTGTCATCATTAAAGTTCACTGGATGTGCTAGGTAAAGGCTATAGTGTTTAGCCTGGACTAATGCTCTCTCTGGCTTTTTCTTCTGCTGGATACGCAAAAGCACGTTCACTTCATACCCTAAATTCTTGCAGTTTTGTATGGCAACGTCATTTACCCTGACTGCCCCGTTTTCCACCTCCAGCCAACCTCATGATGGCACATTTAAACGCTAGCTGCTAGCTCCCCAACGCTGCTGAGAGCACTGAGACCCTTTAGGATGGGAGACGCTAAAAGGCTACAATGCAGTATTTCCTATTACAGGAGCTGAAAGTTGCCCATCAGTTTTGCACCTCTGGCCCCAGCTCCTTCTCCCCTTGCCAGTCCCGAGAAAGAGTCGGTGGGCTCAGGAGCCTGCTGCAAGGTCAGCACTTAGTGCCTGCACCAAACCTGAGTTCGCTCGCCGCTGAAGCCCATGGGCCGCCCGCAAGCAGAACAGCAGAGGCTGTGTTTGCTGGTGGTGAAAACACCCATAAATGCAGGTTGGAAGGAGAGGCCAAGTGCACAGAGCTAATCCAGGTTACCCATGTTTGACAACCACAAACTGGGATGAGAAAGTGTCTTTTCAAAACCCTTTTAACACATTCACCTTTGAAAGCTTTCAGCAAAAAGACAAGGCAGGGATGTTAAAGGGTCAAACTCCGGGTGTTTGTATGTTCTTTCCTCAGGCAAACCCTCATTGATTGACTGTGGGAAGGGTGAGAGCTGAGCACAACTGACGGAGGAGACCCACTGCCAACACTGAAGCACGCAGCCTCCCAGCAGAGACTAATGTCAATAGGCAAAGCTCTTCCAAATACACCCTGCGCTCTGCCTGCCGCACACTGCCAAAAATGACAGTCCGAGGGGCTGCTGGTTCCCTAACACTGTTAAGAGCCAGAACCTCCCTCAGGAGGGGGGACTAGCGGTCACGTGGTGGGATTTTGGAGGGGTGAAAGAACAGGCATGGCCAAGAGTGGGCTGGGGGCTTGGGAGTCAATGTAAATGCCAGCTGTGGGGAGCTTCTCCACAACACGGGATCCTCTGGAAATGAGGGATATGACCAGAGTCTCACTGTGGGATGAGCTTTCAGGCACAGATGTTAGTGAGACCCAGACAGTGCTCTGGTCAGTATATTCAGACATGGATAGGCAAAGGTATTTGCAGGGGCAGCTACAAGATGAGGATGTGCAGTCAGTGACCATTGCTAGAGGGTCTCCTGGACTTTAGTGGGTGCAGCGGACCCATTTTCTGAGCAGAGCTCTGCTTGTGCAGAGATCACGACAGGCCCACCCACACCGGCCAGCCTACAAGCTGTAAGTGCCTAAGCAAGGCACTGATTCAGCCAGACCGCTCACACGAGCAAAGATTACTCATGTACAGGCTGCAGGACCGATACTCCAGGGCCCCTATGATTCTGTGTCAACTCAGGAGTCTCGTCACTGCAATTACCACCACTCCATTCCCTGACGCCATCACACAACTCAGAAGTCAGGGGAATCTCTGACCTGTCATTGCGCAGGTTGGGGACAAGCTTTTTGAGGACATTCAGTCTTACCAGGGTTTCTTTTTTTTACTCTTAGCAAAGATGGGAGAGCACATCACTCCTGCTGCTTCCCCCATAGTAGGAAGGGCTCAGAGAGCTAGTGCCAGGGTCAGGCGATTGACTGCACAGGAGACCAAAAACCCACGTTCAGTAATTCCCCGTCCAAAACTCTGCCAATCACCACTTCTTGACAGTCCTGAGCCAGCCAGCTGCTGTGCCTACACTCTTGTGCACGTACACAATTGCTGTCATAAGTCACACGTCCATAGTCACTAACTTACTGTGGCCAAGCACACCTGCAGTCCAGTACCTTTTCCGGATTATACCCCTTCCCTCTCCCACACAGACAGCAAGAGAATCGGTTCCTCAGGGACTGACACACGCACTTGCCCACGCTCTACCCCCTGCTTCCCTCCCATGGAAATGGACTCACTGCAAGGTGGGGTCTCGCACCCATGCAAGCTGGGAAACTGCAAGCAAACTGGGAGAGTGCATGGTCTTCTCGTGGCTTGGTCTCAGGCACAGACTAGTGCCTGAGTAATGACCCTCAGCTTAGCACGCTTGCTGGCAGTTGAGGGACATTCCCATCCTGTCCTTCGTGTCCCCTTTCAACAAGACAGTTTATGAGAAAGCTGAAATTATCTGAGCAGTCACCTCCATCCACCCTTCCTGGGTACAGGAATCCTCACAAGCAGCAGGGACGTCACCGAGGATCTCAGGGATACGTCTCACATAAAGGAGGCCTCTGGGTGAGACTTCCTGGTAGCCGTCCCACAGCTGCAGAGTCAGAGCCACCAGACCTGTCACTTGCACCACTGAGCAAGTGGCAGGCTTTCGTCTGAAGCAGGAGCAGTGAAATGTCACAGGCAGTGACAAGGCGAAATGCTCAGTGCGTGGCACGGGCATGGTGGTGTCTCACAGATGTGCTGCAGCGCACTCCCACAGGCAGGGAGGAGGCAGGCTCAGCATGGATCTGGGTGGCAAGGAGCAGTGCGTCCACCCAGCAGAACAATGCCCACTCCTCCATCCCATCCCAACACACATCTGACACAGCACCAGAGGACTCAGATGTGGAACAAACCTCTTGGGAAGAGGAAAGACCAAGAGGTCATTTCATTTGGCTTGCAACGAGTTAACGGCGCTGCCTGGCATCACTCAGTGGAGAAATGGAAACAGGACTGAGGTTAGAGGCAAAAACATCACCCTGAGTACACAGCCAGGCATCCCTCCCCCAAAGGTCTTTGATACAACACATTTATTTTGCTGTGTGGCAGTACTGTACAGTACACATACATTACCAGCAGTTTCAGAGCCCTGAGTTGTCATTCCTCCTGCCTCCCCTGTATTTCGCAAAAGAGGCAGGACCACTGTTCCCCTTCCCCATTTCACCTGCAAGGAAACAGGCCAGGAAAAGTCCAAAAACACAGAGGCACTTGCTGACAGGACTGGAGACAAACGTCAGAAAGCCAGACTCCCAGTCCACCACTCTCACCATTAGGGTTCCCTTTCCCTGGTGGTGGGAGAGGAAGCCCTGGTGCCAGCTCTCCACAAGGTCTCACTCCTCTGAGAAACTCTCTGCACACCTGAACAGAAATCAGACTAAGGTGATTGCAAAAACTAATATAAACCCTATTCCTGACACATGGTATCCCGCACCTCCTTTTCCTAAACCATGAAACGGCAGAGCTCCGGTGCTGACTCCACCTCTGTGCCACAGAGGAAGCTAATGCTGTAACAGGCAAGGACAGTGCAGCATGTAACATGGAACAAGACCCAAAAATAGCCCACAGAATAGACAGAAACAGTCAGAAAGTCAAACATGCCATGGAGAGCAGAAGGGAGGGAGGGAGCACCTGGGCCTCTCCCACCAGTTCACATCAGTACATGGAATGGTGCATCCGGCTCAGGAGAGCAATGACCCAGTTCCCCAGCTGGGACCCCTTCAGCCACAGGAAGAGTTCATACAAGTTGATCTGCCACAGGCTCAGGGCTTCTGTGAGTGAGATCTGGGCCCTCCTGTAAAGCGAGTGACTCTTGCTCCTCTGGTACCTAGAATGAGAGAAACAGCCACGTTAGATCCAGCAGGATGCAGCCCAGCATGAAGGAGACCTGTCCTACATCTCCAGTACAAGTGTCCCTCCCCAGGGCAGGGGAACGTCCCACATCTGGAGAATCACCAGCAGTGGGGACCCCTGGGAGTAGGGATTTTCTCCAAGTACTGTTCCTGAGGAGCTGGGGATTGTCTTCCTAGCATGAATCTGGCAGAAGAGACAGACTGCTCCCTTGTGAGCCCAGTTCTCTCCCCACTGTGCAGAGTGACCCTGGACCATGGCATCCTCTGCTTCTATGCCCAGCTTCACTTCAGCCAACAGGGATAGGTGCAAACCCCTACAGCCTTTCCTGGTAGCACAGACGTAAGAGTCCAGCAATCCTGACACACTGATTCCAGGAAAAGTATTTCACCTTTCTTTAGAAGCAGAGGTTAACTGGGCTTTGTAGGTCCCTCATCAGCCAGAGATATAACTGTTATTTCTTCTGCAAGGAGGAGGAATCTGAGGCAGAAGTGCATTGACGCATAAGACTCGCAGATGGAAATCACTTGCGCAACTCCTGTTCCTGGCTTTTAAACACCAGCCTGATCTTCACAGTCAGCCCTAGTCCCTCAGTCAGGCTGCAGAAATTGGCAGCAGTGAACTTGCAGATCTTTCCTACCCACAAATAATTCCAAGTGGCGATGCCTGTAACAGGCAAGAAGCCCTTTCTCCTCCTCTGGAGGGGCCAAACCCTAAACCCTTACCCTAAGGCCTCCAACTCCATCCCTGTCCCCAGCCCCAGGGTGCCAGACCTGTCCTCTGAAGAGGCTGATGGGCATGAGAACAGCACAGACAGAGGCTGAGACGTGTAACCGAGCAGGGGTAGGACCAGCAGATGTGCTAATGAGGGGGAGAGGTCCACAGCTAACAGTAAGAGGTCATGAGGTCAAGTTAGGCCTTGTCAGGGCCCTGCATGGAGGTCTCCAATAAGCCTTAATGGCCCTGAATAGCCTGGGACCTCCCCCAACCCTCTGCTTATAGGCGCAGGAGCTCCAGTTAATCTCAGTCCCTGCCTGAGTTAAACTGGAGGAGTAATGGTCCCCAGCTCATGCCCTGCTATGAGGGCCCTTGACCTGGACCTCAAGTCACATACTGACCTCCTGGCTTGACCTCAGCCTTGTCTTGTCACCATGGACCTGCCTGACAACCACTGGACCTGATCTACAGATTGACTTTATGGTTTGACCTTGGACCTGCCCTGTCACCATAATGTCGCATTATGATACGGACTTTTGATTGGACCCCACCACCACCTCAAGGTCTTTCCTGCTCGCCTTGCTCAGCTACTGTGGGACTTGGCCCTGGCTGGCCTGCTGGCCCTGGTATTCCCCCCAGGTCCTGGCCCCCAGGGACAGCCAGCCCCTGCTGCTCCACGTCTGGCCTCTGGTGCCTGGAGAAGAGACTCACGTGGAAACGGCTCTGATGCAGCAGCGAGACATGTTGAGGAAGGAGCTGGCACTGGCCCGCGTGTGTAGGGCTGACTCAATCCCCCTTAACAAGTCATTGGTCTTCAGCAGCAGCAGCATCTGGCGGGGGACATTGTTGAGGAGCTGGGTGATCTGGGGTAGGTAAGCAGCAGCGTTGGACCGGATCTCCACATCCTGCAGCCAGCCGGGTCATGTCACAGAGAAAAAAGAGAGAAGCTGAGAGTGCATGGGAGATGGTGTTTTTCCAGACCGTGACTCTAGGCCAGAAGCTAAAGAGCTCTTTATCCTGCTTTCCTGCGGACACCTGGCTGTCCCAAGCACTCACAGCACAGTCACAGATCACTCTTGCCGTATCCCACCTGCCCTTCAGTAAGATAAGGCCCTGTCCCCTCACTGCCAGGATTAATAGCCTCTCAGGAGAACAGGGTACTCGCTGCTATCTCAGTTGTTGGCCCCAGGCAGCCCGCAGCAACCATGTCTCACTATTGCCCTTGCAGCCTTCTGAGTCTCACCTCACCAGCCCCAAAGCTGGCAGAGCTGCAGGTAGCACAGGACTGCTCAGGAAGGTGGAAGCATCCTGCAAGGACAACCAGGCTGCTCCTTGTCTTGCTGTCCCATGAAACTGATGGCTTTATGCTATACTGATGAAGCTGTTTCCAAGGCCTAGTTTAGTCCTCTGTTCTCAATACAACTCAGCAGAGGTGAGAAAGCATTATGCAGTTAAGCATCATGCTAACCTAAAAGATTGAAAACTGTGAACTGTCAGATTAAGGGTCTGTCTAGACTCATACCCTGCCTGGCAGCAGCCAGTAGCAGACACTTAAGGACAGAGTGTAAGACCAAGGCAGACACAGGATGATTCTTCATGTTCCTTGGTTCCCCAGGTTCCAACAAATACATTGCCCACAGTAAGATCCCAGTAATAACTGATGGGCTACAGCGTGAGCCACTTAAGATGGGATCCCCTCCAAACATGAGCCACCATAACACACAAGACAGCCAGCCTCCACTCTTATGCCTCTTTTTAGATCTGAGAGTTCCCCCACGATCCCAGTAAATGTAGCACAGTGTGGTGCGGAGCTGATCCCATATGCATACTGCCTCCCTACCTCTTCCTACAGAGGCCATGACATGAATCAGCAAATCCAAATAGAAGTCCCTGAAACATCTGAAATCTCCAGAATCCAGCAGGACACGTGCAGAGGGAAGTAACTAACTTCTTACAGGAGGGAGGCTCCTTTGTGGGAAAGGGAAAGGACAGCTCTAAAACCTCCTGTCCTCTGGAATGAGGGACAGCTAGCCTATATGTCACGATACAGGATCTCATACTCACTCTTTGTGAACTTCAGACTTATTATAAAGGAACAGACCTGCACAAATCAANTTCCTCTCCTCTGGAATGAGGGACAGCTAGCCTATACGTCACGATACAGGATCTCATACTCACTCTTCTTGAACTTCAGACTTATTATAAAGGAACAGACCTGCACAAATCAAGTGTGCAGGTTGCGATGACAAATAAATCTTTGTATCCCCCTGCCTCTGTCACTGACCAAATACACAAAGCTTCAGTAAGAGGACGCTTAGCTCTCCTAAATGTTAAATGTTTTGTTCCATTATTTGTTGGCAGGAATTCCTCCCTTGTTATCTCTTATCCCTTATCCTAGCCAGCATCACTGCAGAGCCTACTTTATTTTCCACACATAGGTTTTCTTTTCTATTTCTTTTCTTTTTATTTTTAGCTCCAGCTGCTTGTCCACATCACAAAACAACCACATGATCTGTCATCAGAACTGTCATTTTCTGTCAAGGGCAAAGCGTGTGCACAGAGGAAGAAATGAGCTATGCCACAGGACCTGAGAAAAACCCCTTGGCTGCAGTCGCTGAGGCTGCTGCAGGATGCAGCAAAACACAATCACAAAATCAGATGACATGAGGCCAGCAGCCACCCTGAGCGGTCAGCTGCCTGGCCTTTGGCTTAAGGCAGGAACAACTACACCTGTGGCAATCCTCACACGTTTGCCTAGCCTGCTCCTAAAACTCTCCAGTGATGTGACTCAAAGCCTCCCCAGATCATCTGCGCCAGCATTTCACCAGCCTTGCCATTAGAGCTGGCTTTTCTCCTGTTAAACCTCAAACTCCTTAGCTGAATTTAAACCCATTACTTCTTGTCCTGTTCGCAGAAATCTTTAACAGATTTGAAAATCACTACTACAACTCTTCTCAGCCTGCGATTTTCTGGGCTTTTTCTGCCCTAACTTGCTCAGACTTACCTCATGGGTTGCATCTGCTTGACCAGTAATCCTTGTAGCTTCCTACTGGACTTGCCCCAGTTTCATCAAACCTTTCTCAAGATTCAGTGCCCCAGAATCGACACAGCACTACAGATAAGATTTTGTTTGAGGAGGGTTGCTTCCCCGTCTCACAGGCTACTCTCACATCAATACATCCTCAAGCACACTCTCTGGAGCTCTGTGCTGATGGTACCTGCCTACACAGGGGTTGGCTCTTGCTGCTGATACAATCTTTCAAATTCACCCCTAAACTAAGGGCAAGCAGCAGCTCATTTCCTAGTGCCATAGCAAATCTGCTCAGCTCCCCATTATGTGCTGCAGGATTATCCAGCTTCAGCATTAATTGTGTCATGTAGGCCAAGACAACAGAACTGGCTCCATACATGCAATTCAACTCAATGACAAAGTTCATTAGCCCACACAAGGCACCATGAGGCTGCAGTTACATCTCTGGCATGACCTTCACAAGCTACTTTAGGATAAACATTGCTGAGATTCCACACTGACCTTGTAGTATTGGAGCCAGCTCTCTGTTGATTCACTTTAGTGCCTCTGAATTTTATTCTGGAGCTACCAGCTCCAGAACTCACCAGATCAAGTACCGATCTGCTAGACAGTCACCATATTATTTCTGATATGCAGAAAATTAACTCAGGTAGGAAGCAATCAAATTACTGGGGAGGGGGGGCCATTACCCAAGGTTTCTGACCTACTCATTGCTATGGATAATGGCAAGCCAGTGCAGCAAATTCTGCCACATCCATCAAAATGAAACGCCAACCCGAAGGAATTTCCAGAACAGACTTTCACAGAACAATATTATAAGGCTACTTAAATAAATTTCATCCTCTCTACTACAAATGCATGCAGATAAAAACAAACCATAGGATACAACATGTTTCTACCTACACACACTAGTCCATTGGCTGAAATCACATCACTACATGCTCATCTCTAACAACAGCAGAGTTGGCAGGGGCTGCTACTACTCTTAAGGCAGTATATGCATGTCAGGAGTGCGAGGAGGCGTGAGAAGGATCCCAGCATGTGTGGATAGGAAAGGGTGAAGAATGTAAGTGGCAATTTCCTAGATTTGTAGTGATTGAGTTGACAGGATCTGCAGTTAAGCAACCTTGACTCCAAGTTAATAGGGTTTCTGATTGGGAGGTAATTTCCAGGGGTTTTTAGGAGTTTGTATCAGTGCTGATAGTCATTTACATGAATAGTGATAATGCATTATCCTTCTCATGTCTTCCCACTAAGTCTTTATGTCTCCTCTACCTTAACCTATCCTCCTTGATGGTTCCCTGCACAGCTGCATTCAACACTTTTTTAAGAAAAAGCTGATCTACAAATGTTTCCCCTGCCAGAACTGGTGAACACTTAGCCATTAAAATATTATACAAAATTTAAGCAGCCCATGACAAGTGAACCTGGGAAATTAAGTTCAGCCACTATAAAACACATTGCAGAAGGGGTCCTGGCTTTTTCTAGCTCAGCTATCAATGCAGAATTTGCTACAGAGCTGCCAGGGGTTGCCCAGCACTGCTGCGATATCAGTGGTGCAAGTGGTTACAACAAAGGTACTCAAGGAGAAGGAAGGGCACATGATAGGGAAGGGCACACAGGACCTACCTCACTGGCTGAGACTGGTGACCGGTCAATGCCCCTGTTGACAGACTCCCAGGATCTGGCGGTCAGCATGCAGGCGAAGAGAGGGTACAAATCCCCTGCCCCAAGCCGCCGGCTGTACTTCTGTACTCTCTTCATATCGGCCTTGATGAGAGCCTGCCAAAGGCGGCAGTAGTCCATGCGGAATGACTCGCTCAGCACCTGGGGAAGGAGACATGGCCCCCAGAAGTTCACAGAGGACAGAGAACTCGGGGGAAAAGCCTTGGCCCCCTAGCTGTGCCCTACCCCCCATTTCCGAGCCAGGAAATATCCCTGGAGCATTATGGCAGTAACAGGAAAAATGTATTCATATGGGCTTAGCGGGGCAAGGCTGCAGCTGGATGTGCTCTTTTAGCCTGAGACCCACAGGCAGCCTCACAAGGTCCTGGAAGCCCCCCATAGCTACATACCTGGTAGAGCCCATGGTCCAGGAGAATAATGTGGGCCTTGCCAGAGGCTGGGCATTTCTTCACTAGCACGTTGCCTGGGTGTGGGTCACAGTGTACAAAGCCGTTCACAAAGATCATTTCGCTGTAAAGCTTCCCCAGGTTGCGAGAGATCTGTGAGGAGACAGAGACAGAAGATGGTCACACACTGCCGCTCACAGCAGGGTGCCTGCCGGGAAGGTGAGGCAGTGCCCACGTGCCAACACTGCAGGGAGTAAGGGTCTGGTATGTGCCAATGTCCCTACGCAGAGCTCTTGCAGCTCCTCATGCTGACAAATGTACATGGTGGCTGCTGGTACCTACCATGGGGTGTCCCTGGGCATTCAGGGAAGGATCCATGCAGGGGCACCATGAAGGTGTTTGTGGGGTCAGGGGTTATTTAAGGACACTTGCCTGGCATAAAAAAGAGAGAATACCTGTGAGTAGGAATGGGGTTTCTGGTAATAAGGAGAAAAGTGAGAGAGCAGACAGGGGCAGACAGGCATTCACAGGGATGGCATGGAAAGAGCTGCTGGGGTGGGTGAGAGACCACTTGGAGGAAGACTCAGGTGTTTCCATCCATGGATGGCAGCAGGACCCAGTGGGGACGGAGTAGGAGGAGACTCAGCCTGTCCATCTGCTTACCAGAAAGAACATGGGTTCCCTCTGCCCTCCCTCCATCACACTGTCCCACGCTTTCCCCCTTCCTTTCCTCAGACCATGCTAATCTGATTTGCAATGTCTGTGAAGATGAAGCAGCACAGAAAGGCTGTTTAAATCATTCTGTCACTGCTGTGTCCCTCCATGCCACTGCTCCTTATCACCAAGAGATGTTATTAAAGTTAAAAACCTCCTAGGAGTAAGCAAACATCCCCAGGGCCCGGAATCAATCCCTCGCCAGGCACTAACACGGCAGCCTCACCCTGACATCCCACTGCTGGCCCTCCCTGCCATCAGAGAGCAGCACGGTGCTTCGCAGCGGAGTGCTGAACAAGCAATTAAAAGACAATTGTTATAAATTATTCCGAACATGTCCCCAGACACACAGTGTAAGCAGCAAACAGGCAGCTGTCCCCATAAGCAGAGGTGGTAGAAGAGGTACCAGGGATACTAATGACAGCTTGTCCTGCAGAGAACCAGCCAGCCAGGGAAGGGCTTGCTGTACCCACCTCTGAAATGCGGCCACCTCTGAGAAAAGCATTTGTTATGAATAGTGCCCAAGTAACTACAAATAAAGAGGAAAAAAAAAAGGAACGCTTCCTGCAGCACACCAACAGGGACAGCTGTAGGATCAGGTGGGACAACCCTCTGTCCCTGAAGTGGAACCTGGAGCCACTGCTGAATCATTGAGGATGCTGCCCCCATGCCGAATCACCCACACAGGTGGCACAGCACAGCCCTGCGGTCTCCTGTAGTGCACCTCCCTTAATGCCATACTGGTGTTATTTTAAGTACTGACTGAGGGGAATGATGTTTCCCGTCTGAGTCACCAGCAGAGATCACTGGAGCAATGAAGCCACCCTTACAGGTCTCCTAGATCAACAAGCTCTAAAACTGGACAGGACCAAAGTACCAGGTGCTGTGACCTCCTAGAAGAGCTGAGTAGCACTTGCTCACAGTCCAAGGACGTGCCAGATAGTCTGTTTTAAGCCAGTCACTCATTCACACAGCCTCCCAGGGAGCTGCACACCAAGAGGAATGGACTTGGACATCATAAATGATCATAGCATCAACCACGACACCTGTGCACACAGAGCAAACTGCACGTTGCCCTCTCTGTCTCAGCTGTTTGCCCTCCAGTGACCTGGAAGAGCACAGAATTACTGAAGATGAGGACTTAGGGACAATCTGGGGCACAACGTGATGCCTCATACCCATTAAACACAAGTCCAGACAAGGGCTGGCAGTTCTGCAAACCTGTTGTTTGGTCATGGCTAAAGCCTGGAAAGCTATTAATTTGCAGCACTGGAGTATGGGCTGCTCCAAAGACAGCAGATTTTCCTTCTGTGCTGCGGAAATGGCATAGCTTGGGAAAGTCAAGCAGTGGACCAAGTTGCCCAGACAGGTTGTGCAAACTCCACCCTTGGAGGCTTTAAAGACCTGACTGGGTAACACCCTGAGTAAGCTGGTCTGACCTTATAGCTGACCCTGCCTTAGTGTGAGGTTTGATAGGTGACCTCCTGAGGTCTCTTCCAACCTCAAATATCCTAGGATCCTACAAAATCACCTCTCACCAAGTTATCCACACCACCCTCATAACAGCATCTTATGGTATGGCTGTAGGCTCCAGGCATAGGGAAGGTCTGTCCTCCTAAGTCCTCGTTAGCAGACAAGTTACTAAACAGATCTGTGGTCACAGCCTTTTGCAGTCCACGATGCAACCAAAAAGAAGCTGTTTCATCTTCCCATCTTACCATGAAGACAGAGGGGTCACAGCCCTGTTCAGACCCACAGGCTGGGTCATAGGTACAAGACAACCTTCACTGCAAGATCCCCATCCTCTCTCCCCTCCCTGCTGTACTTATATTTACTTCTTCTCCAGCATGCAACCTTGGGTATCTGCAGTAGTTAACTCATTGAAATTAGACTTTATGGCTTCTTTAAGAAAGAGGAATGCATTCTATATAATTTAGTTAGCATACAGAAGATATGTTACAGGGATTTACGATATGAGCATATAAATAGTCTTTACTTTTGGAAAAAAAAATTACCCAGAGTAAGAGATGGAGCTGTGCTGCACACTAAAGTATTTTCACATATTTTTGTCTGTTGGCATAACTCTAAAATAGGACAAAAATTAAATTAAGATAGAAAGCACCAATACTGTCGAATTCTAAACAAAAAAGGAAGGTTATATTTCTAGGGCTTAAAGTGTAAAATGTGAATAGTGACTTATCATTATAATTCAGACAAAAGGAGTTCATGTTTCAAGAGAAAAAAAATTAGGAAAAAAACATTAAACGTTTATACATTTTAATTCTGCAGTAGTGTGCCCCATCACTATGGGCCTTTATTCTACCCTCATTGAGAAGGCCACTGGATAAATAACATATACAGAATTCACTTTGGAAGAATGCAGTTAGCTGAAATGAGAAAACAAACGTGTGAAAATCTCTACTCAGGAGAAGGGAGAAATTCAGCGTGCATTTAGGCTGTGTAAGACCTCAGGGTGAAGGTGCATCGCAAATTAGACAAAAGGTTGCAGTGATTTACGGAAGCAAAGACCAAAGTAAACACACAGGCATTTTGTTATGACATGGAGAGGTCATCATTCCTCTCCCTGTTTATCATCCAACAAAACAAGGTCCTTATCATTACCAGGGTCCCCCAGCATCGTTCTGCTGCACGTCATAAAAAAAATAATAATCACCCTTGGAATCCTGCATTCACTTCCAGACACCTCATTAACAGAGAGAGGCAGACTACACAGAGTGAATTCAGAGAAAGCAAATAAATGAGCAGGATGCAGGAGGAATTTACTTGGGAAAAAGATTAAAAGAGCTGAACATTGTGAAGTTGGCTAAGGAATGGCAGAGGAGGGGCAGTCTCCAAACGTTAGAAGGTTTGAATAGCAAGGAAGCAGAAGCGCTTGTAGCACTGGATGTGCTACAAGAAATACAGCTAGGCAGCAGGGGGTATAATCAAGAATGGCGTAATTTAGGCATAACACATAAGAAAAATAACTATGCCTGTCAGCAAGCAGAGGTGAGCTTGGTATGTCAGGATCACACCAGACTCTGGCTCTGGTCAGAGGCATGTCCTTGCCTATTGCCAGAAGGTGTGTTATTGCCTAAAAGAAGTTCAATTTGTCTGTCTGTGCTGCAGCAGAACAAGATGACTACAGGCACCAAGTGAGCCTGTAACCTCACATTCAACGCAAATAGCTACCTGCCATTGCCATATTACATGACATGACCATGACACTGTGTCAGGCGAACCGCACGTTTTCAGCCCAATGTTTTCATTTTGCAAAAACTGTAACTGAGGAAGAAGCAGACTGCAGACAACGAAATGGAGAGTCAGCAGGCTGGGCAAAAACAATGGCGTGACAGATACATGTGTAACAGCCAGGCTTGGAGTAACTCTTCACCAAACTAAGTACATGAAGTTCATTTTATGTACTCAATATGGCAAGGATGCTACATGTTGCGAGCCAATACAGAAGAAAATAAGAATGCAGTGCAGACATTAAGGATTGTTATTGTACAGTATCACATAGTCTCTCTATAAACTGCTTAAGTTCACTGGAAATAAGTAGAAAGCATGACTTTGGAGGCTGTTCCAAAAATTCACCCTTTAGACAGTCAGAGCCTTTCCCATAAATCCCAGACTAATTTTAATGATGTCCAGTTTAAATCATTTTCTTAGTTAACATAACCCTAGAGTTTAACTAGTTCCTTCCCTCTCCAATATCTACTACTCCCATGTGTTCACCAGTAAGATAATTATCAGCATAAATACAGCATAAATACTGCCCCATTTCTACAGGATGCTCTCCCCTATCTGATGTGTGCTAGGAGTCAACCTGCCTTTTACACAGTCGCACTGCACTGGAAACACACACTTACCCTGCGGTTGACTAATATCCCAAAGTTAATTCTAATATGTCACTTCCCTCTGATAAACTCCCAGCATATTTAAGAAACTCTTCTTATTAGTTTTTAAACGCATGGCTTTTTACTTGGTATTGCTCATTTTTATCCCTTTCTATCACTTCAGTCCTCAAGGCCACCAAGTGCTATTGCTACTCTGGTCCTCCTCTACAATGACAGAACCTCCCAACTTGGTGTCATCAACAACCTCCTTCACACAGTTCTGTTTCTGTCAGGGTCATCACTGAATTTATTAAATAAGATCAGTTCAAAAAGCAAACCTCACTAAACTCCACTACGGTATTTTCTCTCCACCATTACCTCTAACAGTTCCTTACCTACTTTGAAATTTCCCTACTAATCCCCACCTTTTCTAGTTAACTGGCTCATATCCAGTGTGCCAAGTATTTTACCACGTACTGCATTTCCGTCATCTAATTCAGAGGATCCCAAGCTGTAGTATAGGTAGCAGCAGTGATATATTTCTTCTTGCATTCGTACACAGCTGCAAACTGTTGCCACCATCAGTTTTGAAAGCCTAGACAACCTGTTACCCTCGCATGATCCCCTAGGAGCTACTTTTGATGCACCACTACTATATTTCCTTGCATACAGCCCCATAGCAGCAAACTCCTGGGCACACACCAGCCCCTGTATGCAACTCTCCTCTTAACAAATCAGTGTACCCAGCTGACGGAGCAACCTGACAATAACAAAACACTGGAAAGTCCATCACAAATTAGTATCTTTACAAACACCAATACTCAATAGTTAGCAAGAAACCTCTCAGAAAGGAAAGACTGCGTGCGAATTTGAGCCTATGAATACTCCTACAGTAAAAAGATGGCACATATATCATGTTCATGGGTAGCTGCAATGTAACAAACCAGCCTTGGTTATCCAGGGAAAGTTACTGATACTTTTTGGGCCTTGTGAGCAAGCTGAAGTGGTCCTGGCTCCATGCCTCCAACTGACATGAAGAAGAAAGTCAAAGAAAAAAAATCTTGTGACGTAGTCCTGTAGAGCTGATCTCACCGCCCGCCCCTGGTAAGTCCCAGATGAAACTGCCTGATAGAGCATCATCCCTTCCTGTCCCACCTTCATCTGTGCCTGTCTCTTTAGATCAGGAGCAGATACTAGTCTCTTGCCTTAATTTGGCTGTAATATTTGCCAATTATTTTAAGAGATGGCGACACTAACTTCTATTGATCTCATTAAAAGTAAAGGTCGTCGTGCAGCTCATTTCTCAGGGCTCAATATTACCTCCTCAGGCCAAAATAATAGCATTGATTTTGGAACCTTAATCGAAGGTTAATTGGATTGAAGAGTGTATTGGGTTTTTGCTTTCTTTCATTGTTGTTATTGCAGCCATCATCTAAGGGTTTGCTTAATCCTGCTAGGGCAATCCTGCCCAATTAAACTGGTGGTCAAATTAGCAAAGGGTACGGATGGAGAACAGCCAGATTTTGGAGCCTGCTCTGTGTCTCTGCTCTTAAATGGCTCTGGTCCATAGCGGATTAGGATGGTCACACACACGAGATCTGATTTCACACTCTGCCCTCTGTGATCCAGTTGTGAGGATCAAAACACAGTGCTCTGTAATGCAGTACTATCACTAGGCACTAATCTAGCATCACAGCAAGGTGATGTCTGGACACACATGATGTTATTAAGATACAGGAATAGTTTTTAGGACTCCTGGAGTATACTCCTAGCATGCCCCATACTCTCTTGTTGGGGACTGAGGAAATTGTTTTCCTGCTAAATGTCCCATCTTCCATAGCATTTAAGTGGGGAGAAATATTCTGACTCATCCGTCCAGGAAACTGAGGGACTAACGTGACAAGTTTCTACAGATTATCAAAAGGACACAGGTAGAGAAGACCAGTCATTTATTTAATTGTTTCTTGCATCTCTGTCAGACCCAAAATGGCCATGGGGATCATTTTCCCTTGGCTTTAAATGGAGTTGTACTTCATTGGATTTAATGTAAAGCATCTTGCTTTGATTGCTTAAGCAACTGATTGACAATGAGACTGACTTTCAGTAAGAAACAGGATCGTGTGTAATTTAACTCTTTTACCTGGTGTCTTTGCACAGTTCAGAAGCTGGAAATACTGGAGGTCACTATTTGTGTTTACCAGTGCCTTGTGAATTTTCATTAAGCTTCAGACAAGAGGAAATGTAGGAGAACCTGCAAGGAAACCTCTCCCCAGACTAAATCAGCAGGTGCAAAGAGCAAGAATAGCCATTTTCCCCAGAAACCATGTTCTTCTCCATGCTCCATTTCATCTAACACTTGAGTGTTATAAGCACAAATACTTGAGATATGAGAGGTTTCCACACTTGTGCTGACAAAGGGATCCCACCTAGAAATCCCACTTAAATTTTAGCAGCTACAAGGCAGCAGCTCCTGACTTTTGGCAGAAGGGTAAATCCCACATTGAAAGCATATTTCAAGTTGCAAAGCTGTCAGCCATGGGAAGGTAACTGGGTTCTTTATCGAGCTAAGAGATACCGTTCCAGTGCAGAACCCATTTAGTAACAGAAGGAAGCAAAAAGCCACAGTAGGATGGGGTGACAGATGGCAATAATTGCACACAGTAGCTCATCTTAAGTACCTTAGCTGTTTGCTTTCACTTCTCAGCTGGACAAAACACTTTCCTGACTTCTGAATCATCCACGGCTCATGACCAGGCTCTTAGTGAGCTCAAGTACATGGCATCAGTTCCTTTCCCTGACTCAGGTCCAAGCCAGGGCAATCACGGGGGACTCTTCACTTGGCTACCTGAGCTGGCTGGTTAGTTGGACGCAATACAGCACATGCCACGAGCGCATCTGTAAGCTCCACAGCTCTCTCAGCCTGCTGATCCAGCAGCCTCTGTGGAGACAGGCAGAGCATCCACAAGGAGGGATAGGGAGCACCCACGCAGCAGATCGGAGACAATGTTAAGATTTGTATACAGGAAAGGTCTCTCTAAATGAAGGAGGTAAAATGAGAATGGGTGCAAAAGGAGCATTTGTGCCATTTGGGATCTTCTTTACAAGTTCATGCTCCAAGTAGCCTTGCTGTCCTTCCTTCTCTCCTGCATATCATATGCTGCAAACATCTTGAGAGCCCCTCAGTCTATTTTCTCTCCCTTCCCTGTTCTACCCACCTCTTCCAAATGTATCTTCCCAACCAAGACTGTAAATGCCTTTGTGTCTTGAAACAGGAACAGCCCAGTTTCCAGGTGGCCCCCTTGTTAACCCTGACATGGCCTGGTCTTCCCTCAAAATTCATGCCAGCTCATTTCTTCATAACTCCCCTCTCCAGGCTTCCCTCCCACTGTCAATATCGTAGCTGCATGCTCATCCTCAGCTACACTTGCACATGAATAAGTAACTGTTCCACAGGCAGATATTTCAGTGTTTGCACTTGTCTTTAGAAATCAAAGCCTTCTCTGATTAAATGCCATTACAATCCAGCGCCTGGACGGATCCAGAGAGATTAATGTGCTTTTGGGCAGCTTTAATGATAATCCTGCTACAGATGGTATTAAGTAAATGTCAGTAACCTGGTTTGAAGGGAGCTTTCACCTCAGGGATCCTTTCCATTTAGAGGAGAGAGGCTCAGCTTGCTTTTCAAGGCTGCATTGTCACACAAGAGAAATCCTGCTTAGTGAAGACTCCTCTTCCTCCGCCCAGTAAAACAAAATGGAATAAGATGATAGAGGGGTTGATAGATAAATAGATTGAGGTGATTTATAGGGAGTTAATGCATCTCTTGAAAGCCAGAACTGCTGTATATTATAAGCCACGTGATAGTTTTGAAACCTGGGTTGCCACCTGCTCCTCATGCTCCTTTCAGGGTCTGCTGCCATTTGCTCACTTCACCAACGTGCTATGCAGTTCTTTACCCAGGGCATCAACAGCAGCAGCTGATAATGCACCTTGGTCATATTTGTCCCCATCTGCTGCACCTTGCCAGAGAAGAAGTCTGGGGTGTGCACTGCTCCTACCTCATCTTACTGTGGCCATAATCACAGAATCACAGAATCACAGAATTTTCAGAGTTGGA
>RSEF01000005.1:42806321-42818609 GCA_003993805.1 Himantopus leucocephalus | reverse complement strand
CTGTCCCCTCATCTAGGTCATCAATGAATATATTGAACAAAATAACAGACCTCGTTCCCCATCTCATGATTCTGACAGGCTAGATATTCCCTCCTTTCTACTGTTGCTTTAGTAGCAATGAGTAAAAGTTAATCGCGAATTTTGGAGGGCGGGAAGAGAAAAGGAAGAAAAAACAGCTCAGCGCAGACAATGAGAGAGTTTGCAGAAGCTCAGTCCTACCACTGAGCCAAGTAACTTCCCATACCTGACAGTTTGCCACAAACCTCTGAGGCTTATACTTTGCAGTAGTAGAAGTCTGTTGACAACTTTTTTTAAATTACATCTTAGCCATCGTTTAGAGACCAGCTCAGAACCAGCAAAATATGTGGTTTCATTGCTGCATGGAACCTATTGTGCCAAGATGTCACAAAATGACCTTCCAAAAGGCACAGATGAACAAAAAATGAGCTGAATTTTCACCCTAAATCTCTCATATCACAAGCAAAAGCTTTTGCAAGTTAGAAAAACTGAAATTAGCAGCTTCTCTACTTTATTTTGGCACGTAGAGGCAGCAAAATATCCCACTGAAGGCCTAAGTCACTGAGTTTTCCACCCTGACTGGCTGGAGAAAGCAAGCTATGGAACATTGCAAAGAATGTTTTTCCCTGGGGTTCTCCAGACAACTTTGCTATCTCCAACAGTTTGAGAAAATTCAAAGAAGCAACCAGGTCCCAGGGAGCTACACTATGCTAGCGACCTCAATCTCAAAATGGATCTGCTGTCCAAGAACTGTGAGGAAGCCCAGCTCAAATGAATTTACATATTGCTCAAGTCCTCCTGCTAATGCATCAAAACAAGCCTTTCTGACTATTTCAAGACTTGAGGAATATCCACGGTTGTGTCTGAGCACTGTGGGCTAGGTTTGACTTCTGGCTTTATAGCAGAAGAAAAGGATAGGATAAACTCACTCAAAGAAACTACTCTCTTGCTTTTGACCAGTTGACCTGTCCAGGTGAATGGAGCTGACTGCATGTTCTGGTATGGACAAGGCTTTTAAAATCTCTCTTGATAGCAAAGTCCATGAGCTACCATGTTCTCAAGAGTCACACTATGGTGCTCTTTGCAGACCAGATGCACCATCGAGTCACCTTGGTAAATACAAAGAAAGATCATCAGCACAAAATACACAGAGAAGGAATTGTGTCTACCTCTGATCAGCTGACAATGACCTCTGTGATGCCCTGATGAGAGGGAGGAGGAAAACCACTGACCCAAATGCTCCAAATTCTTCCTGATGGAGACATGAAAGAAGAGAGACTGCACTATCTACGGTTGAGGCTGTATTCATTTTAAAAGTCTCTTGAATGAAAAAGGACCAGACATCTTGCAGGCAAGAGAGCATCGTTCACTACTACCCATTGACCTTGGCTTGTTCGTCGCAATTACAATGGAAAGACAGTCTCAAAATCTGCTTTAACCTTAGACCTTCCTTTCCCATATTTCAGTGGAGAAACACATGAGAAGGTGCCTGCCTTTCTGCCTGCAGAGGTTACTAGAAAATGTCTCATTGACTTCTGCAGGCTGCAAGAGCAGAGGAAGAGGCAAAGAGAAACAGGTAGGTTACTCAGTCCTCCACCTGTAATTTGGCTGAGCTCTTCAGGCAGAGAAAGAGCTGCATGCTGACTTAGGGAAGCAGCTGAGAAGATACGCTTAACATTCTCTCCTTGTGGGGCATACCAAACTCACATTTTCCCTCCCTTGAGAGGTCTTTGGCATGTCTCTAACTGATGCCACATGTACTTTGCCATGGATAGAAAGGAAACAGAGAGGAAGCGTTCAGATTTTGGAGGTAAGGATAGAAAGGGAGCAGAGAGGAGGAAGAGCAGAGAGGAAGCATTCAGATTTTGGAGGTAAGAAGATGGACAGATTAAGTACAATCAATTTTATGCCGTACCTCTTTGATAGGCAGTCAACCAAGTGCAGCTTTGAGGCTCACTGACAGGGCACAAGGGGAAAGGCAAGCAGCAGTGCCTCAATCAGCACTCACTGACTGGGAGGGGTGGTTTGACACACTGTCCAATGGCTCAAAACCCTTTCTCCTGGCATCTTCTTGTCCCTTCTGGGAAGTAATACCTTCTTTTCCTCAAGAATCTCTCAGCCACAGAGAATCCAAAGTGGTCTCCCAACTTCACGCCACATGTACAAATTATTTCACTTGTCAGGCAAATGTAGCCTCTCTGCAGGGATGAAATCTGGCAGCTACTTAATGAAGGACTGCAAAACTTCACAGTAATGTAGGACCAGGAAGCAAAGAAAAAAACTGTTACATCCAGAAGAAAAAGGAAGATTTTGGAAAGCAGAAGAGAACAACCCATGTCAGAATATTATACAAAGCACCATGGTTGAGGCTCCAGCACTCTAACAACTGTGATCATGTAAGACCTATGATTTATATCTCCTGCATAAGGTGACAGCTGTTGGGATATAAAAGCTACATCCCATGCATTTGTCCAGGAGAAAGTTAATGCAGAAGAAAGAGAGGGAAAGAAGAGAGACAGGAAGAATCAGAAGCTAAAATTGTTCTTCTGGGATAACAGGAACTGCCATCTTGGAACAAACCACGGGTGTATGTAATATAAGAGCATAGCCATCTTTCACTTTCTGTCTCCTTGAAGATCTCTCTAGCTGTGTAGCCTACAGGAGAGTGTTCCCCGAAAGAGGTTATGTACTTTTCCCAGAAGTACAAGAACAGAGATTGATTGCTCTGTTCACATCTGTATATGCTCCCTCTTCTGCCCCCTCCTGTCCTGTCAGCCTTCATTTTGCATCAACCTCAGTTGATGTCAACATCAGTTCTGCATTGCCCACCCGCCCAATTCAGAGATGGCTGAGAAACTACCTCATTGACATTGATGCCATTCCTCTCCATGTAGGCCCTGTCGTTCACCTGTCCCCCTTCCATAAATTCCATGAGAAGAACACGCCTCGTTGAGAGCTCCCAGTAGATCCTGGGGACCTGAAACAGGAACAGATGGGTTACGTCAAACAACAGGCTGGGAAAGCAAGGAGAATATATCACACGCAACCCAAAAAAAGGAGTAAAATTGGAAGGGGCTGAAGTGAGGACTTGGTTTTTTTCCTGAGCGCAAGGGAGGTAAATCCATCTACCGGCCTCTTCCCCAGGACAGCAACAATGCGTGCAAGGACAACACACCAATTCAACAGCAGCAGGATCTGTCCTCATACAATATTTCTGGCCACGCTCTACAAGATTTTGACCACCTCCCACTCCCACTGATGTCTGAGAGCTTTCTTATCTGCTCTACAGCACTTTTAGCTGGGCTGTTTAACTAGTACCTATTGCAAGTTTCTGAATCATCCACTCAGCTCCTTTAGACAGGAACTGCATCTCGTTTGCTACGCACAGGGCCCACTTATGTAGCTCTAAATATGATAAGCCATCGTCATAAATTGTATCTCCACAGTGCCCCTCGGAACACAAATGCCTTTGAGCTGACAAACCCTGCATACTTAGGTCATCTGCAATTGAACTGGGAGAAAAATCAAGTGTCACAAATAAGGGGCTTGTCACAGAAACCCTGGGAGACCCTTAACTATCTTATTGCCAACATGGCACAATAACAAGCGTAAAATGGCAAAGCACTTTTCATTCAATCTGCAGTAAATCAAGCTGAGTGAGGTACCAGTAAGAGACCTGGTGTCACCCAGGGAGGCAGTGACGCACGCACTACTCAGGCTGGCTCCCCCTTTTCCAGCCTTTCTCTCCAGCCAAATTCTTTCCATGCTGGAGCCCCTACTGTCAAGAGTCCTTTTGCTGAAGTTGCCTTTAGATATCCCTCACATCACTGTGCTGGCCAATCTCCCAAGCTGTCCAGATTTGCCTTCGCACATGGGTGAAGCCACACAAGAACGTTTTACCAAAGATATAAGGGAGCTCCACCCATTCCCATTACTGTGCCCCAGTACAGAGATACACATTCTGTGTAAAGAGAGACCCAGCTGTGCAGCCCCCTCTCCTCACCCGCCTGATTTGGCCATGGGCTCAGGACTCGCATGCTGTAAGGGTCCAGCACCTTGGGGCAGGACAGGAAGAGGTAAGTAGTGTTGTCCATCTAGTGCAACCAAAGCAAGGGGAACCAGCCAGGCCACTGTAGCTCATCATCTCCTGAACAAGCCACATTTGTTTCACACTCTGCTTGTAACCACTGACAGTGTCTCAGTCCCTCACAAACTATCCACCTTCCCCACTGTTCCTGTCCTAGAGAGACCATTTTCCCAATGTCACCCACTTCTACCATACCACTTTAGATCAAAGACTCCTTTGCTGAGCAATTCCAATGTCCCTCAGTCCCACCGTTCAACACTCCTGGCATACTTTGCACATTAAGCTTGCACAGACTTTGATGCCAGAGAACCACTACGGGCAAGGGGGATTCAGTTCCTTGCAGCCTTCTCAGCTTATCAGGATGTCCACTCTTTGCAGTTAGATTGGTGAGAAAGCAAACCAACTCCAAAACTAATAGTACCGTAGCCCATCTAGCTCACTGATCCCTGGTGCCTTAGATCATTTCAGATGACACCCATTCTTGTCTCAAGATTTACAGAGGCAAGTCAGTGGGCTTGTAAAGCCCTACCCATGCTCTCGGAGATGCATCTCTCACTCACAACCAAATTCTTCAGTGATTTTTTTAATTACTCACAGATGTTTGGCTGTAATGCTAGTGCATGGAAACAATTTATCTCTGGCTTTAAAAGCTCAAACAGGTTCACAGCACAAAATCTACTTCTCAGCTTTCTAGCGTGTTTAGGAAAATTAATGATACAGGAGCCCAATTCTTCCGTTGCCTTTGGGTGATGAACACGTCTCTGAATTGGCAGGTCAGACGGGAGGATCCATTATTTAGCCATCTCAAGCCATTTGTTATTGTTACACATATTGATATCATGATAGCTCCTTAACCCAGCAAGGAGGTGATTGGCCGTCTCCATGGGGATTTACTTCACAGTATCCTAGTTACAGCTGCAACGGATACAGCTCTCCAAGGTGCATCACTTCTGATAAGGGCCCACTCAGCAAAATCATTGGCCTTTGGCCTTCTGTAGCCCTGGTGGCTTTTAGTTATCTGTGCCTATGGGAAGGCCACTGCTGCCACTGGGATCCAAATGGACTGCCCCAAACCTGGAGTCAGGTGACAAGGAATTATAGCCCTTGCATGGAGGAAGCAAGGAAAAAATGGATGCATCAGCCTATAAAGTCTAACAAAAACTCACCTCATTTCAGACATCTGCTCTTCCATCTTGGGACTTCTGCATAAACAGGAGGTGAAAACCTCATTTTGAGGTGTGTATGCAGGAGGGTCCAAAGGAGGGTGCATTTTTTGCTGCCTTCGTGTATATGCAAATGCAGTTACATCAATGATTCTGCCCACAGCACTATGTGTGCCTGACCATACTTGTGTATTTCCAGAATGCACACAGTGGAGGCTTGTGCCTCTTGTATGTCAGCAAAAGATTTGTGCACATGCAAGTTTGAAGATGTGAGCTTATGTCTTTCTGAGACTGAGATGTGTACACGTCTGGTTGTACTTGAGACATTTGTCAGTGACCTTAGTCAGTGTGTAGCAGGGGTGGCGGGGTAAGAGTATCAGTGGGGAAGAGCCCAGTATGGGTGCAGCTGAGTTTGCGTATGAAGGTAACATGAACGCATTAGCCATGGATGTGTACGAAGGATGTATGCCCAATTCTAGAGTAAGAATGTGCTTTTTTGCAGGAGGAAGGATTCATGCGAACATGCTTCCTCCTGAGATACACAGCGTCCCTAATCCTACTTGACATCATCAGCTTCAGTCTAGCTTTTCTGTTTTATGTCCATTCCTCTCCCTCAGTTGAGATAAAGCCCAGGAAAAGGCATGATGAGATGGCTCAGCAAAGAATGGCAAATTCACAGGTCTCTGGACAAGTTCAAAAACAGTGCTTGGGAAAATGAGTAGCAGGCTCCAGAGACTGCTGGCCCCAAGCCACCACTCCTCATCCAATATATGGTTCCTACAGTAGGAAACAGACAAGGAGGAAGCATGTCTCAGAGCAGTTTCTGGTCCATATCAGCAAAGCAGTCTAGGATGAACAACATAGAGGGACTGAACTCTGTATGGTTCCTCCAGACGGTGAATGAGGTGCACAAGATGCATAAAGTGAGACTATTAATGCACATACATACACAGAAATGTGTGTTCCCTCACCTTCAGGAAGTCAAAGTTCTTGAGCATATGAGCAACCTTCTCAGCATTTCTGCCTTCATTGAGAAAATCCAGCTCCAAGGGCAGATTCTTCTTAGCTTCTTCCACCAGCCACATGAACTCAAAATCTGGAAAGATCTGCTTCACAACCAAGAGGAGAACCTGAGAACAAGGACAGAGACAATAAGCTGCATCCTGGCTTCAAAGCCATGCAGCTACACCCAGTGGTGTTGTGATAGGATTATTCCATGTAACTTACAGACACAAAAAAAACAACCTGTACCCCAAGTGCTTGTAAGGTTCCTGCCATATCATAACACAATACATGATGTCATGCCTTGGTCATGGAACTGAAATTTTGGCTTGCCCTTCCACACAGGCACATCTAGGAGTTAAACGATGGCACAGACACCAAAGGGAGCCCAGCTGCCTGCTGCTGAGAAGCAAGAGAACAAAGCCCTGGAGAAGAGACCACACAGCCAGATCTCGCCAAGGACATGGCCCAGGGGCGACTCTCTTCTTAGTCCTATAATTCTACAAGTCACTGTTTGGCTTCATTCGAACAGCCCTCAGATAATGCAGAAGAGGAAGATCTAAAGTAAGACTTGTCACCTCTATGTTACTTCTTCCACTGCTGAGCAAGAATTTTGCTAGCACAGAAAATCCACTGGGCAGTTCAGACAGTGGAGTTGGATAAAGGTAGCAGGCTACAGATCTTTAAAGGACACTTCTGGTGGGGGTCAGAGGGCGAGCTGCTCCCCAGCATCAGTCACAGACGTATTCCGCAATGCTGAGGTGGTGTTCTCTAAGTATCATACATCCACCACCTGGCATCCTAAAGAGGGATTCGGTATTCAGCTGCACAGGGCCTTGAAAAGCCCAGCCGAAAAGTTTCTGGAAATGTTTGCTTAAAGCAACATTTAAGGGGCGAGTGATGGGCAGTGCTTCCTGAAGAAAATCAAGATTATGCGACTGGATGGCATAATCAAAGCTGCACACCAGCCAAACATGCTTTCTGTTCAAATGAAGGGTCAGTTTCTCAACCAGCATCACAAATTTACAGAAGCTGACTATTCGGACCACATCTTAAAGAAAACAATTTGCTTGGCTTTTTTTAACTACTGGAGTAATAAAACAAGAATAAAACATAAAAATGCAATCCACTTTGATGTCTTTATCTTGCTTGCTCTGTACATCTACCTGAAAATGAGAACAGACTTGTCAGTGCATGTTCCTGGACAGTTTCCCTTTCTAGATCGCCACCATTGGGGTGGGAATTCCGGCACTGCAGGAGGAACACTTAAAACACATACAGAAAGCTGCTATCACTGAAAAGTATGACAAAAAATAAATTTATGAACCATCACTGCGCCTGTTCAGCTGTGTGAAAACGTTTGTTCTCCGCCCCTCTCTCTACTCCTCTTATCTAAATGTCAGTTCCAAACTCAATGTTCCTTTAAAAATGTAATCACCAGGTTCCAGACAGTATTGAATGATTTTTCTACTGTTATATCTAGAGGCATAAATCCTTTCAAATTTATGTCACCCAAATGAAATGTAACCAGCGATCTTCATAAATGTATACATAAACTTTACAGGGGCTGCAGGATTATTTCATTGGTGCCTGATGTGATAAAATTCATGCATTGTTCTTTGCTTTCTTTAAATGCTCTTTTAAATCAATTTGCCAATTTGGCCATCAGCAGGGACATACTTAACAAGTATTCGGCCTGTCCCTTTTCTGACATCTGTCTAACATATTGTCTTGAAATAAGTATTGATATAAGAAGAGCAGCGAGGTTTCTCTCTCTGGATTTACCAGATGCTGTACTGACTTTTAAAGAGTCAGCACTGATGCTATGAAACCTCAAGTGAATTTAGGAACTTTCCATCTAGCTTTTCCCATTCAGATTCCTTCCCATCAGTCTCTAAATAAGACTATCTCCATCAATATTTAAATCAACCTCCTACCTAGCTGCAACGTCTGTCTGATTCTTAAAGGACTAGAACCTCAGTGCACATAATCTGGCTTTCAGTGCAGCCTACACAAAAATAGTCCCCCACAAGGCTATGATGATGCATGTAAGCCAACACTGCACAAGACCCTTTAAAAACAAGACTGCATGTGTCATGTTGTGAACTACTTTCCCATAGCTGTGTGTACACAACAGATCTCGAGGATGACAAACAAGACCATAGAGGAAGGACAATACTAAATTGCCAAGAGGAAATACACTGTTTTACTTTCAAGTTTCCCAGGACGGTTAGTCTAAAACCAGAAAAGACAGGCATCATTCTAAAATTATTTGTTTAAATTTCTCCTACCAGTATAATCAGCAATCAAAGCAACATAGCGTGAGGGGGGATCGTTTCTGTGATACCCACTGTTAAAAGGGCAAATGCCCCAAGGTGGATCTAGGTTTTGCCTCATTCATACACAATCCTCTTATTGCCCTGGTCTCACAGTCTTTCGTTACCTGCTCATCCTTCTTCCTTGACTGCTTAGTTTCTGCCATCCTGCCCTGGGCAGGAGTGAAGGATGCCATAAGCCCTCTGAGAAGTGCTGTCCATGTGATGGCTCACAAAAGCAAACTCACTGGGCAGACCACTGCAGTCAGTCCTGGAGAGGACCTGAATCAAATCCAAATCTAAAGCTGGACCCAAACCCAGTTCAAACAGTTCTGTATTCTCAAACCACCACTGAAACAGACACATCCCATCTCACTGGGATATCTTTATTGAACCCAAAAATTTCTTTCACTACAAGTTAAAAATAAATATTCAGCTGCAAACCGATGTGCTTCAGCTGCAACCAGCTGTGCTTCTTTGCGGACTAGCCAGGATTGCTCAAAGCAGGGTGTTTTAGCTGCCTAAAGAAGCTTTAGTTATGTGCTCCTCTGAGACGGTGCTGGACGGATCTTTGATTCTTGATCTCCTGTGATGGAGAACTGCATGTCATTGCATCAGCAGTACCCTCTAAACACTTATCAGACTGTCTCAGCTTGATCTTCCCTTCCTTAGCCCCATGGACATACCTGTCTGCCAATGGATGTGCACATTACTGTACTATACATCCAGATATATGCTTATTAGGAGAGCTAAACACTTTAGTGTTACCATTTACAGACCTAATCCTTCCCCTCCCCTTGACCTCAGCCCCGTCTCCACTTCCTGTTCCCTACCATACCGTTGGCATCTTTGACTACTGCAATGCAGGGCAGTGCCACAGCTTTTCTCCAGTTCCTCCCTTCAGTGGGCTAGATTTAGAAGTTTGGGAGAAGCTACAGCCTTGCACTGGGAACACAGAGATACCCACCATTCAGGAGAGGAACAGGAGACAGGCATTGAAACTTTTATTACAGCTGAATCCCTCCTTTGCTTGTCTGCCCCTGTTAGGTGACCCTCTCCATATTTCAGTGGTTTTGCTTCCAGCATGAGTCAGCATTAAGGAAACAAAACTGAATCACAGCAACCTCAGCCACTGTTGGATCCACACTGGAATTTAACTGAAAAAAACGTGCTAACCATGGAGAATGAGTTTTCCTTTGCTACACAGCCCTAACTGCAAGGGGAACAGAGACCAGTTTAATCAACCGGTTAATGGGCATACAGGCTCTAGGTTTTCAAATCTCATACGGACTTACATTGATGTCATCCATGTTTACCTGTCTTCTCCTTCTGCCCTCTTACCCTCTTGTTCAGTCTCTCCGTGCACACAATTGCCCACATTGCAATCCTCACCAATTTTCTGTATTATTCCTCTAAGACAGCATATATCTCTGTGGAGGTGTCAAATCTACAGGATGGTGCTGTTATACCTGCTTACACCATGAGTGAATGTGGCCCCCACGCGTTTCAACGGCAATTGCTCTGTAAGTTGAAGTTAACAGGTAGTTTTACCTCCATGAGCAAAATATCCTTGGAGCTCTGAGCTTGGACCTTTGGGTGCTGAATTTTCACTGCCACCGTTCTCCCATCCTGCAGCACTGCCTTGTGCACCTGGGCTAGCGATGCTGCTCCCAAGGGAGTGTCCTCAAAACTCACGAAGAGCTCTTCTATCTGTTGGGAGAAGAGAACGAGGCATCAGCCTGGGGTGCCAGAGACTATCCAAAGGAAAGCCCTGCCCACAGGCCACAGACAGCGCGTGCCAAAGTTGGGCAGGCTCAGCCCTTTCATCCTTCCCCTGTCCCCTGCCTGAGCTTTGTCACTGCTTGGCCTCCCAGTGAAGTCTGCCAAGCACAGAACAGCCCTCAAGATACTCTGCTTATGGAAACCTACAGCAGTATGGATCCTACAGCAGCATCAGCTAGCTTACTTGGTGAAAGGGAGCACATGACCAGGAGCAGTGTAAGGGCTGGATTCAGGGCACCTCTGACAACTTGGCCTGAAAACATGTTTTATGTGATGGACTTTCTCACACCTCCAATAAAAGCAACCAGTGCTCTCAGCTCAGACAGCAAAGCACTTTACGGGGAGGAGAGGAAATTATTAGCAGTTCTGCCTGTGAAACTCAGGGCTAGACGATAAGGAAAGTTGCAGATGCAGAAGAAGATTTCCCAGGGGGATGTCTAGGAAGCTAAAACCTAGACAGACATGGGTGAGGCAACGTGAGATGGGCAAAGGCCCGTCTGCCCTGTATAATACAGCACCCTGCTAGAGACTCTCAGTGCAGCACCGGCCCTGAAAACACAACTACCATGGTAGTGTGATATCAGGCTGGCTGACTAGCCAGGCCGCTCCACACAGTTAATTAGCTCGGAGGGAGTGCCAACACAGTTATGTGGCTTCAGGCACGGAGCTAGTTCATCTCATGCTACTTGAGGGTTTCTCTCCTGCTCTGTAGAGCAAGGTGCAGACGAGCTCTGAGGTAACCAGAAGTCATCAAAGGGAACCTGTCCCACCCTTCCCACGGGCTGGACTGATTTCGGGTGAGCAGTTGAGAAGCCTGTAATTTATGCAGTAACAAAAAAGAAAGAATGTCAGTGCATTTTTATAACCTGCTTTTTAAAAGGTAATTAAAGATGGGAGCTGCAGCGAGCTAGTAATTAAATATGAATAAAGGCCTTCTAAGCAAAGTCTTCATGCAAAGCGTTAAACGAGTATTCTTTTTGCTGACAAGGAAGAAAAATACTATACCAGGAGCAGCCTGTTCCCTCCTGCAGCTGCCAGGGAATGAGCCCCCTCCCACACCACCCTACCCCTTCTCTCCCAGCCCCTTCCACAGAAAACTATTGCTAGCAAAAAACTGGAGGTTTTGCAGCAATTAGATGCCAACAGAGACTCAGCTGCCTCCAGTAATTCCCTAGGAAGGTGCATTTTATTTATTTATTAAATTCCCTTTGGTCCTGGCGGCAAAATCAATTAAGTAAAACAACTGCATTTAAAAACAACTAGTTACGTGTTTTTTAATTACAGCAGGTCCATAGCTCAAACCTATTGACATTTGTGTCTCAAGACAAAAAAGGTTTTTCTCTCTTCCCCCCTCCCCGCCCTTTCTTTTCTCTCTCACTTCCGGATTTTGAGATTCTTGTTTCAAACTAGTATAAAGAAAGAAGCACCTAACGGATGACAGAGGGCTCAGGGGACATGTGTTCAAGACACAGGGACTTTTACCTTTACGTGAAGTTTGTCAATCAGCTGAGAGAGGACCTCTTAAGGGGAAGAGACTTAAGGTGGCCAGGAGCATGCTGGGCTACAAGAGCCAGTAAGGAAGGAAAAAATGCAAACAGAGAACTTACCACATGAGGTCGAGCTGGGGCTTTCAACTCACTACCCTACATGCTCATATTAAAGGGATGCACCCTTTGCAGAGTAGCAGCCAATATTACTAGTCGAACTGTCATAAGGGTGGTAACATCCTTCAAAGGTTAAAGCACAGAAATGGAAGTTCACTGGCCTGAATCCAGTAAGGTACATTTATAGTAAGACCACATATAAATTGAATAAAATTCCATCTGCTCTGGATTTCAAAAGCTTTTAATTGCCTACACTGTCAATCCAACCATTTTCACCAGTATTGAATGGGGGGGGGGGGGGGGGGGGGGGGGGGGGG
>RSEF01000005.1:42754371-42802075 GCA_003993805.1 Himantopus leucocephalus | reverse complement strand
CAAGGTCCCTTCCAACCTAAATCATTCTATGATTCTATGATTTCTAAGGCTTGTGTCTCCCAGAACTTTTGGAATTCACTTTATTGACCCTAGAACCCTATTGCTCTCAGAAGTCTGAATGCCTTTGCTGGACTAGGTTTAAGGGATGTGAACCTCATCCTAGGCTGGTCATCTTTTCAAGAACATACGTGCAACTGTCCATAGCACCAAGGGCTCACTGATCACTGCAAGTCTCCAAGACCAGAGTTCTAGGCATGAGAAAATGTTACCTTGGAGTAGAGTGATCTACTTCCCAGACAGCAAATGAGGGGTTTTTTCCATTGTCCCAGCCTTTCTATCCCCTCTACGAAAACAAAATGTCACAGTGTTGCTCTGAGAATTATTAAGACAGCAAAAACTGAAAGATTAGATTTATCACAGCAGACAGTGGATTATGAAGAATAATTCATCAAACGTCAGAACAAACAGCCCACAATTTATAGGCGGCTTTGTTGAGTCAGTGAAATCTGATTGGACTTCTCCCCACCTAATGAATGCCAAGCCTAATTGATGGTTCCTAAATGCATCTGTCAAGAACATGTATTTATTAACTCAGTATTTTTAATAATATTGTAGATATATACAGAATAGTGGTTTTCTTCTGAATGGATTCCCTGGTGTTCGTATTACATATACATGTAAAAGTGCATGTATATAGAGGTATACACTGCATCCAAATGAATACAGGTAAAAGGTATGTGTGTATTCTGATACACTCAAACAATTACAAATTGCTTATTACACAAAATCCCTGCATCTTTCTGTGCACAGGATGGCAAAGCAGTGTGGTCCATTTCAAGGGGAGATGTGCATTAAGGTGCCTGCCTAGAATTTGGAAGAGTTAAGCTCTAACGTTGGCTCTCCCTGATATCCCAAATGATGCTGGGCCGCACCACGTCACAGAGCTCATGCATGGATGACCAGAATTAGGACTGCACAGTCAGCTATAAATCTGCCCTTATCTAATTTCTCAGGACCAAATTTGTAACTTTAATATATTTTTTAAAACGTATCTGTATAATACATATACAGCAGTTATTACACACACGGCCACAGACATGTAACTTCCTCTGCCAATGGTATACATTTGCTCCTGGCATGCCAATCACTGCTAACTTGGTCAATCACTGCTAACATTGCACCGCAATAGCACAAAACCAGGGCTGTCCATCAACCATCAGCTTTTCTTCTGAGAAAGGGCTGGAGTATGAAGTTCATTATTTCTACCCAGTACCACTTTGGTACTCTGCAGTCAACTACCAACTATACCACTGAGAATCTTCTCTGGGATCCTACCAACAGCGTTTCCCAGTCACAGAGCCATAAATGTTACAGAAAATGAACTCTGCTAAAGGAAGAGTCCTTGATCCCATCATCCAGAGACCAAAGCTGCCTTACTCATTCACTGCCTGATATCGAGGGTCCTGGCTATTCCCTGTTCTGCTCACCTACCATCTGTAGTCTCTTCTGGCTAGAAAAGCAGTGGGAAAGCCTACATGAAGCCACCCTTATTTTCATCTCATCCATCCACTGAGCTGTACAGGAACAGCATCAGTCTAGTTGCTATAGTACCTTTAATTGTTACAGAGCCATACTTTGAGGAAAAGCACCTTTTATTCCATCCCTGATGACTCCTGCTTAATAGTCTGTGCTCAGACACACACATGGTAGCTTCATTTATTTTCCTGAGTAAACTCAAATCCTTAAGACAAGGCAGAACTGTCTGAGAATATCACTCATCCTGGATCGAAACCAATCTCAGTGGTGACAGCTACAACAGGCAGTAACAGCAAGGAGCAGACAGAGCTGATGTACATCTTCTGAGACCCTACCTGTGAGGTAGACCTCATCTCCCATCTGTCTGAAAGGTGAGCCACTTACTTACCCGTAGCTCCCACAAACAAAGAATATTCAGTCCAAGAAAAGCAAGGATTGTCACGGCCAGACTGGAACCTAAATGGGTCAGGAACATCCTCCTGACCGGCACAAGGAGATAAATGTTTTTCATCAATTAAGCTATAGGGTGTCCTATTACCTTCCAGAGACACAGGATGCTAAGACTAACAGACTAGCTCAGCACCCTGAGAGTCAATGCTTTCAACAGTTGAGTTCTACAGGTTTCCCACTAGCATCACCACAGCCTCTTCCATGCTTACCTTCATTCAGCTGTTCTTTGTCCAGGTGCAGTCCAGAGAGACTGCACATTAGACTTCTGACATAAGGCAGATATCAAGCTGGATAGTAGGAAAGCAGAGTCCAGACATTACCTGCAGGGCTAGCACGTCTTCGCTAGCACAAGCAGAAACGGCAAACCAAAGAGACGAAACAGCAAAGCTGGGATGTCTCAGAACAAGTCTCTAACCCATCCACCAGTAGGAACATTACTCCTGGTCAAAGTACTCCATTTCAGAAAATGCAGACAGCACTCCCCCATGCCTGTAATCCCATGCTCAGAATTAAATTCCAAGAAGCTCTTTCTTTCCAAAATGCCCGTTACCAAAGGAAAGATTTTGCTGTTGGAAGCTGCATCATAATTTTAAGCTGCAAGTCCAGTTCACTTCCCTATAGAGAAGCTGGAAGGTGGAAGAACCTTGCACCATGATCGGTGATTTCCTCAGGATCCCCCTCAGTGATAACAAAGTACCAGTCCCTCTAACCCTGATGCGGCCATTGGGAAAATGCTTATTTCCTGTTTCCAGATGCAGCTGATCAGCACAATGACCTGGCTTGTTCAGCATCCCACTTCTTTCCACCTCAGAAAAAACATCTTGTGCAGCTAATCACGTTCCTGTTACCCTAAACCACTTCCACAACCCAAGCTGTCTGTGACTGGCCTCCAGCAGCAGCCAGTGTTTCCTGATCCTGCGAGTCGAGCCAGAGTCCCCCAGCAACTACGCTTGTGTGGAGAGAAAAGGTGGAAAACAATAATTGCTCAAAGTGCACATAAAATAGTGTCACTGTGCACTCTATTTTGCATGATATAAGCATCTTATAGCCTATGCAAAATGCACAGACTAAAGCAGGGTATGCATACACATATAAATTCCTGTTCACTTCCTTCCATTCCATCATGCTGAAAAAGAAAGTAGTGACTTGCGAGTTACTTATTCCCTCCAATATTGCAGGCTATGAGGCAGATGCTCCAACCTGCCCCACGTTCCCCGCCCTCCCCTTGAACATACAAAGGCTTCCTTTTATCTTAATTTGCTCTTTCATCTTGAGCTGTCGCCCACTTGAACAATGCTCATTAAATCCACTCTTTTCTCTCTGTCTTTTTGGAGAAATATTACTTCACCTGCATCTCCTGTTTGTGAGGATGGAGCCACACTTGTCAATCGTTCAGACAGACTGGAATCACAGTCCTTCAAAAGCACACAACTTACCCACTCCCAGCCATTTTTTGTGTTTTAATTTAAAGCACTATCTTTTTTTCTCTTTCTCCCCCTGCTAACAAAGGAGGCTTTCACTTGTTATACTAGTATGCAGTGAAAGGACGGCAGAAGACAACTCCCTGCTGCAAAGACATTTCCTTCTGCATCCCATCTGCCCAAATGGACTCTTATTCCATGGTTCAGGAGGAGCAGTAGTGGCCCCTTCCTACTGAGATCTTTGAGGCTTTCTGTGTTCTCTCCAGCTCTTCAGCTCCCAAGCAATAGAGCTGAAAGCGCTAACATACCAGGAACATCCCTGTAGTTCCTAAGGAAGGGAGCAGTTTTCTCAGCCTTCTGCTCTTCTACAGGCTCTGTTAAAGTGTCTGAGCAGCTTCCTTATCCCTTCCCCAGCTTTCTGAAGATGTTCCACAAAGCTCTGCTCACAGCCCCTACTCCCACCACTCCACGTGGATAATAGCTCACATAAAATTCCCACCTCGTTTCCGGTGACTTGTAGTTCTACTTCTGTACTCAAGATCAGCCTGCTTCTAGCCAAACTACAATTTCAGCCTGTCTCTCAGACATCTTCTTTCAGACAGTCATCTCTCCGTTCACATTCAACAAAGCTAAAGCACAGTTCCTAATCTTCTCACTCAAACCGTCCCTCCTGACTCCTTTCTCATCACAACGGACAACACCACCAACTTTCTGTCAAGCACAGCCACAGCCTTGGCCTTCTGATCAACACTGACCTCCCTCCAGATTTCCAGGCCAGATCTGAATCTAGTACTTGATGTCTATTACTAATGCTCACAAGTGACAGGTGGCAACAATCCGACTNTTTTTTCCCCCCCCCCCCCCCCCCCCCCAGTTCCCATTTCTCTTTAGCCACACACGTAGTAAGACACGTGGGGGTCCCCAACATACCCAAAACCCCTTGATCGAATTCCTGCAGATATGAAAAATGACTTATCACCCCCACAGATGCAAGGACAGCACATTTGGAAAGAATCATCAAATCACAGAACAGCCCATGTTGGAAGAGACCTCAAAAGACCATCTGGTCCAACTTTTCATGGGAAAGGAAGCCTAGATAAGATTATCAGGTCTTGAAAACCTCCAGTGATGGGGAGTCTACCACGTCCCTGGGGAGGTTGTTCCCNGTTTCACCACCTTCACTAAAAAAAAAAAAAAAAAAAAAAAAAATCTTTCTTATATCAAGATGAAACCTCTCCCAAAACACCACAGAGAAGAAGAAATGCCGCAGAGACAAGGCACATTAAGCAAGAAGATAAGATTTAAGAAGGTACCCAGAAGCAAATGAATTTCCAAGACCATTTTGACACCAGGCATAAACACATCCCTGCCATGCACTGGTTGAAACCTGAGTAGGAAAGGGTGAATAGACCCACAGCAAACAGGTTCTACATTAGTCACAGCCAGGCAAAGGGAGGCTCTGCCGAGGACTGCAGAGATGCCCCAAGGGCCCTGTCAGCTGTAAGCCTGCACAACAGCAGCAGCCCTGTGAGAAATAACCAGCTGCCAGAGCCTGAGGATATATAGGGACCTTCGGGAACACACATCACCTGTGCCTCATCTCAAATGCCTCTGATTCAGCTTCAAAAGCCTGGGGGCTTTGAGAAGCGTATGAGAGAAGGAGTGGTGGGGGAGAAATGTCTACGGACAGGTTTATGTGACAATACAGAGAGCAGTTACAGGATGTCCAGGGGGTATACATTTGGAAGAGGTGGGCTGCAAGTATCTGATCGCAAGCAAAGCTGTGCCAGGGCTTGCATACAGAGTTAAGGAGGAGGCATGGGGCAGTGCATTTGTGTGCACAGCTTGTGTGGGGAATGGTAGGCAAAATCCTCCATCCACTGAGAGGCAAGTGAAGAACAGGGTGAGGACAGGTGTTTGTGTGTGTGCGCAGAGGCAGGGTGGGCAGGGGGAGCAGAGGGCTGCGTTGCAGGGTACGTATCTGGCAGGACAGCACTGCATTTATATGAGTGTATGCTACACTGACAGACCCTTCTACTCCAGCTCCTAAAACGGAGAGAGGCATATTCCTGTGAGTACTTCGTGGGATGCTTTTATGTGTCTCCTGAGAAAGGGATGAGGGAAAAGTGTTTCTAGGCCTGGGACAAAGAGCAGGAATGACAGAAGCAGCATTGCACAATCCAGCAGCCTGTCATCAGGGTGGACAGAGGCACAGTACAATGAAAACACGCGGAAGGCAGAGGCCAGTCCCAGCCAGATTCTGCCCAGCTATGTCCCTTCCTCAAGATTTGGTTATAATTACATGGATGCAAGCATGTTAAAGTTTTGTTGAAGCACATCATTGCCTCAGGGTAATAGGACAGGGAAGTAGGAGTGAGAATCTGAGGTGGATGTGGAAGCACATGTAGCCTGGCAGATGTGGGCAGCTCCACCTGAATTCCCTTTCTTGAGTTCGTATCAAGAAAGGGATATAATGAGGTCGCTACATTAGAAGAAAGATGCTAAAAAGGTAGTAAAGCCCTGCTGAAGATGTAAAGCTCATAAGCCAGTCATGTGCCTTGATGGGATACCGAAACACCGGCACACCTGGCAATCCAGTCAATGCAAGAGGCACAGCTGTACAGCAGCCCACACCACAGAGAACAAGGTACAGAGACTGAAGAGAAGTAGAGGTAGAATAACTTACAAAGAGATCTGGATGGGAGCCTGGAGTTGGTATCCTTTGCAGCCTACTCTCAGAAAAAATGGACAGAGATACAGAAAAGTCATTTGAGAGAGACAACTGCACAGCAAATTAAATCCACAACTGACTCTGCCAAGAGCATCACTAGCACCATGCTGGGAAAGGGGTTCCACGCATCCCCTAATGACCGGTCATACAAACCCTGGAGCCCAGAGCTCTCTGCTCTCCAGAGAGGAAAGTCCTATGCTAAGACAGCCACATAATTTCCTGCTTCCTTCTTGTCAATCTCTCCTCTGAATATCAACCTCTCCTTTCTTCTCCTGCCCATATTTCCCCTACTTTTCATGTCTCTGCTCTGATCCATCTGGTCCTTCTACAGTTTGTTATCTGTCTCTTCCTCCTCTTCCTTCCATGTTTTTTCCCTTGACCCCAGACCTTCTTGTTGGGCTGCCAGGTCCCTGGTTCGGTGGTACAACTCAGCTGATTTACTCTCCTTAAAGCAGTGTCTGCTCTCATGTAAATCACCCTCCAAACCCAGCCTGTGAAATGGGCTTGTTCACTAAACTCTATGAATAGGAAAGTAGGCACAGCTGGCCTATTCATAATCAACATAAAAAATAGATTAGCACTTTACAGATTAAACATTATCGTTTGAACAGTTAACATAAATCAACTACACTTACAGGCCTAGCATTGCTGCTGCCACTGCAGGGTGACAAGCATTGCAAAGGGAAGAGCTGCGAGTCCGGGGTGCAGTGGGAAACAGCTCGTTTGTCTTCCACCTTGAACCTAAGTTCTCCTCTGGCACCCCCAGGGTGTACTGCTAGAGGTTGTTACAAGGAGAAAAGTGGGCTAAGGAAACAAAGGCAGGGGGTTAATTTTGATTAATTCACATGCATTTCTGAGCAATCCAGCAATTCACTATTCTACAGCCAGAATCCAATTGCCCTACTTCCCTTCCTAGGGCTGGTGCAGCTCAAAAACAGATGGAGCAACAGAGTCAGCCTCTGGAATAGGAACAGGACAGTGAGCCTCTAAACACTGACCGGTATCTAGCTCTGTTTCCTATCGTTCAAAATCATCGGGCTCCTGTGGATGAGGTGTAGCAGTTTGGTGGATTCTATCTAATGTAAGCAGGGGCACCCATCTCAAAAAACACTTCATCATAACCCGGGAAGCCACCTCACCAAAGAAGGGCCGAGAACTGAGATCCACTCCAGACATACCCTGTGAACAGCAAAGCCAGGAGAGAGTAGCCCAGAGCCTGCTACTGGTCAGGCTGCACCTCCTCCTTCATTGGGTACAGGACACAGTCATCGGAGATGCTCAACCCAACACACTGTCATCAGTGTGCTATGGTCGTGTAGTCAACAGAGAGATAAGGCCACAGAACCAGTACAGTCCATACCCTTTCTTTCCTCCCTGCTCACTCTCTGCGAACCACAGCGTCTCAAATGTTCAGCTTGGAGCAGCCAACCTGTAATTCCTGAGCTGGTCCTGATGATTGCAAGGGACTGGCAAATGCCTTTGACAGGATACCCATTAAGAACCAGCCTCACAGCTCTTTCAAACAAAAAGAAAGAAAAAAAATAAAAGACGAGGAAGAGGTTAGGTTGTAGTCCAAAGGACAAAAGATAGCCTGGGACAGGAGGCATGGGCCTGGAGGTTTTCTTGGCAGCCAGGGCAAAGACACTATCAGTTCACAAAGGACAAGGCAGCAAAAGTTACGTGGAGAGCTTTCCTTAGTATAACCCCTCTTAACAAGCCCTGGTAATTGTAATTGCTATAGCTTCCTTCTAGCCTTCCTTGATAAATGGGAATAACAGTTAATAGACCGGAACCAATCAGTTACATCCAATAAAGTATTTGGTAAAATTAGCTTTGTTCTCCACTCACAACTGATACCACCTCAGTTGCATTCATTATCTGAAATGAGCCAACTAATGTATATTTTCTCCCAATAATTTGAAATTTGGAAGGGTTGGTGCTGAACAGCCTCTTCCAAGAACTTGCCAATTTGAGATAGAGTGGTTATATGAGCTTGTAAGGGAGAAACTGGTGGGTTTGCTTCAGCTGAGCTCTCCTGGCACAAGCAGTAGGTCATGTGAGTTTATTGCTTCAGTTCTCACAGACAGCTTTACAGGTTTGGCTCTGAACCATGCATTCTGTAAAACCAAAGCACTGCAAAGCTTACAGAAAATAAGTGCAAAATGTGCTTAATGTTCACAAACTTAACTTGATTTCCAAAGGGAACACGAGAAAACCTCTCTCTCAGGCTAGCCTGCCTACGAGGGACTGACACACTTGGCTCAATAAAGGTGGAAAGACCTTTGAGACCCTTTAGATCCCAATTTTTGCTTCAATTCTCAGAACACAAAAGCATGTTCAGAGTGAGGCTTCCCATGAGGAGAATTTCCAATGTTCTCATCCAAAGCTTTTCCACAGGGAGGAAAACCTGCAGTCAGGGTTGAAGTGCTTTCTATAGCTCAGCATCCTTCCATGGAATCAGGAGCTGTCTCTCAGACAGATCCCAGAAGTGCCATAAAACAGAGCTTATTAGATCACTGTACATCTTAAAAAAGAATAAAAATGCTATGTGTCTATTTTGCGTGTTAGGAAAACGCAGATATGTCAAGGTCGGGACCTATAACTCCTTATTTCATCTTATGTCATTTGTTTCATCTACAAATAACCTATTGCCAAAAGCCACCAGACTCACTGCGTCATGTTTCCATGTTCTTGATGGGTCAAGAGCCAAGTAACTGGGCAGATGTAAAATTCTGAAAAAAAACAGGAGATGCTCACCAGAATATTATATCAAGTCGGATATTAAAAGATCAGTGGGCAGGCAGATGACAGGATTCCCTGCTCCCTCAGAGGAAAATCAGGCATACTAAACCCAGCCTGGGTCTGGATCAGAACATCAAGTAAGAATATTTCTGAGTGTATCAGCAGCAGGCCAGTCCCTCCACACGGCAGTTCAGTGTTTCTGCCCCTGCCCACATCCTGTTGTGTCATAAATGCATAGAGATTGCTAAGCAAATGAGACACACACCATGCTGGAAAAAAAAAAGTCTCCATATGCAAGAAGGCCACATAAGGACTATTAATCCCAGTTACAGATAGAGATTTCCAGTGATTGTTTGGAGATGGGTTACCCATGTGCAGATAGGTGGTTTCTGCCGATGGCGAGAGCTGCTGTGCAGCACATCCACCACCTCTGCAGGACATGGACACTGAACACAGCCCGACACAGCTGTGGTGTGCATTGCCAGCCAAGATTTATTTGCATCAGAGCAACACTTCAGGTGTCATCAAAACTCTGAGAAAACCGTACTGAATAGAGTTTAACATCTGCACACAAGACACTGCGAGCCAACAAATTCCACACAGGTATGTCATACATTAACCCCCAGGCACCTAAAGAATTTGTAAATTAAAGAAAAAATGTCACTAAGCATGCAGATCATAACTACTCCTTACCAGGCCATTCCCCATTGCGTTTTCTTATTTCAAATCCTTCACTTCTTTGCAGAAGGCCCTCCAAAAAATCCTTCATGAAATCCACTGCCCAACCTCCTGTATTGTAAATCTTATTATCTTGAAGGAAGCCAGAGGCGATTATTCTTTTACTCTATCCACAAAATCTTCCCTCTCTTGGGCAATGGGGCTTAGAGCACCCAGGAAGAGGCTGCCATGAGTAGGGCTCATCCAGATCCTCTCCCAGGAGCTGAGAGGAGCGAAAACCCACGGAAGGAGGGAGTACTGTGTCCCACAGCTGCCCTGGCAATGACACTGGGTTGTCCTTGGCGTGACACTAAGGGTCAGTAACACTGGAGCTTGCAAATGGAGCAAGCAGGGACACAAGGGACAAAGCAAGGTGGACCACTTGAGCCACACAAAGCTCCCTGTTTGCCTTCCCCATCTGCCCTTGGCAGTGGAGCAGCAGTTCTGGGCAATTTCTGCCTGCACAAGGGCTCGGCGTAGAGGCAGCCACACTGAGATCTGCCAGCGACTGGGGCATTCTTACCAGAGACAGGGCAGGGAGAGCACAGCGGAGGCTGCAGCAGCAGCGGGACCTGCACAGACAGCCGTTCCTGCCTTTCAGTTGAGTAATGCGGGCCCATTTGTTCTGGGTGACATTAATGCTATTTGCCATCCATCTCAGACTCTTTAAATTACCTTTTTATGGCCAAAATCCTTTTCATAATTGATAAAAATCTCTTTTTTATATCCTGCGTTATTGAAAAAAATGTGAAGTTTTTTATTCCTCATTATATTTTTAATACAAATGTGTTTTTTATTGACGGCTGCTTGGAAGCCCTGACGAGCCTACTGAGAGAGGCTCAGAGGGATGGGAGAAGGGCCAAATCCTCCTGTCCCCCTTCCCAGCCCCTCACACCGTCAGAGTAATGCAAGTAAAACCACAGCCCAGCCTCCACTCTGGTGGCTAATGGAGGGTGGGTAATGTCATGCCGGAAGAAGGAGATTTCCTGTGATGGACATAACACCCATAGCAGGTAGAAGAAGCCCTTGCTGACCTAAATCTAGTTTCCCTGTGTCTGTTAGTGATGTACGTGAGGGCCAACTTCACAGAGCAGCCCAGCACAGCGTTGCTGGAGCTGGGTACTTAAGGACAGAACCAGGGTCACAAGCTTCGGGAGACCCAGGTGTTCAGCAGAGCCATTCAGCATCAGTCCCACAGCCCCAAGAAACCATGAGAGCAACCATGCACCGACTGACTGTGCCACACGTCAGTGCTTTTGGGCAGAACACTCAACCACAAGGCTGTGCAACACCGGAGGAAGCAGGCACATGTCCTGGCATCCTGGGTGGGTTACACAACACTGCCAGACTGGGAAGAGGCTTTCTGGGGCCATAACAGGATCTGCAGCATTGTGACCTGAAGACCTTGTGATCCAGCAGGGTAAACGAACCTTCTCTAGGGTAACATATGGTGCCAGCTACAGACAGTGGCTCATATTCCCTCAGGAACAACTTGGATGCTGTAGGACATGCAGTGTAATACCCAACAGCTTATTGAAGCCCTAGCTGCTCTCCCACAGGGCTGAGCACTGCTTCAATAGTTCTGCAAATCAGAAGTAAGCATATGTCTCGCCAGAGCTTAAAATGCTAATCAAGAGTTCCAGAAGGAAGGGAAACAGTTCGTCCTTCTCCCTTTCACTGGCACAGCAAAGACTGCCATGCCAAACCAAGAGTACGTACAGAAATAGGAGTAAAAAGAGGAGTCTCTTCACTTCCTTCTGTCTTTTCTCAGACTCCAACAGTTTGAGGGCAGGGAATTCCCTTGCTGTGGGGATCAGCACTTTGCTGCAGTCTCATTCTAAATCTTTCCCATGGCACGTTCACATGGGCATACAATTCCTCCCTGTCAAATGGCCGTGTGACATTGCTGCGCATCATTGCGGTGACCATGCTCCCAGGTGTACATGGGTACATTTCAACAGTGGATGAATAAAGCTCATGTACCCAACCTAGAAAACACTTTGGGAACCTTTGGAGCAATTAAGGTAGAGGGACAAAGGGCAGCATCCTTCTTAGCCACACTTTTGCTGCAGGGACAATGACTTCTCAGATGAGGAGTATCTGTTCCTTACCGCACAGCGTTGGTGTTACCATGCCAGGTAAAAGGGTAGGAATCCAAGGAGAGCAAAGCCCTTTAAGAGACAGCTGGGTCCCCCAAGCATCACTATCTGTAAAAATGCATCCTGCTTCACAAACCACAGCACAGGAGGTTCCTCTACCACACGTGTTTTGCTTACAAATCACAGTCAACTCGCTGACGTATCCTGCCCTGCTCAATCAGCAAGCTCCATTATGGTATAGCTGCAGGAGGCTTCTTGCAAATGGCAAAATAGTCCTTGAACAACAGGTAAAAGCCGCAATTAACTGTGGATGAAAAGGATGGTCTCCTTGGAGGTGCTGGCTAATCAAGCAATTAGAAACTACTTCCCATTATCTGCACTCCCACAAAGCAGAGCTGGACTGACATCCTTCCAAATGACTGTCTTTCCATCAATTTAAGCCCTTCGTACTATTTGGCTTCAGCAGAGACAAGCCTCGACCTGTGGGCTCTCCCCAGACCTTTCTCCCAGCTTTGAACAAAGCAAGCACTGAAAGCAACGCATTCAATCACTGGTGTATTCTCCCTATGGAGCCTGTTTTGCCTCTCAGCCTTCCTGGAGTGCAGCAAACTCACCAGCAATGGTATAAGTGTGTGTGCAGGTGTGGATACCTGGGCTCCAAGTGGAAACCTGGTCAGGATTTCTTGGGATCCCTCGACTAATAGCATCTGAGACTGCTTAGCTTCAGCAATTTCCTCTCATCTCTGTGACAGCTTCAACAACTGTTAGCAAGAGGCCAGAGATGTGAGAATAAGTCAAGGGGCAAGGAGGAAGGAGAGACCCTCACTCCCATGGCACGCGAGGCCGGCCCTGTGTCCTACACCAGCCCCTCGCCCCCCAGGCAAAGACGCAGCCTGGACACAGAGTACCCGTGGCAAAGACCCTAACTGAGACCATGCTGGCCTCACGGGGATGCTAACATTATCCTTGTCCTGACTTGCCAGATGCACAACCTCAGACCAGACATAGGAGCAGGGACTAGAGGATCAGCCTGACGAGAACCTGCCAGAAAAGAGCACAGGTGGAGGAACAGGGATATTTCTGAAGGGACAGTGGTGAGATGGGTGGGGAGGGAACGTCTTCCCCCAAGAAAAATTACCTCCAATGTAAGTAAAAGCCCGGATAGAGTATTGAGTACACTAACACACCGAGGGGGAGAATAAGAAGTCTTGGGGAAAAGGTCAGAAAGTTGATTACAAAATGCCAGTAAGGATGGGCTGGAAGCTGATGAGTAAGGGCTCTGGAAAGCGACATCTTGCTGTACACAGGAGAGGGATTACAGTGGTGCTGAGTGGGTAGAGCTATGCTGTGGCCTACTGGGATGTGCAGATCAGATGGGTGACTGCAAATCAGGAGGTATTTTAGGACTAGAAAGAAGTAAAAGCGTGTGTTGGCATAGATAGATAGGAGTACACAGTGAAGTCAGGAGATGTCACAGTATCTAAACTCATTATCATTGCACAGTGGCAGAGAAGCGAGACCCACAGAGCCATATTAGGACTGCACTGGACAGTACTGGAGCCAGACAACATAAAGACACCAAGGATATTTGGAAGAGCAGGGTTGTAAAAGCTGCGAAGTCATTCTGCAGCCACCCAGTCCTATGAGGAGGTATGCTGTGGAATGGCCTTGACCAGAGCAGAGCAAAGCAGATGTACTTTTGAAAGGGGACTTTCACAATAACCTGATCACTATTAGCAATGAGCTTATCGGTAAGCTCCTCTGAGCACCTTGTCCATGGAAATCACACAGAGAAAGACCTACAGGAAGCCTTTCTGACAGACACCAAAGGGCTGTCAGGTGGAACTAGCTTGGCCAAACTGAGAGATGCCCTGGGTTCTGCACCTCTGCTCTGCAACCAAAGAGGCATCACCTCCCCAGTATCCCTATATCCTAAGGCCACAAGCCAGTCTCTTCCAAGAGACCTGCCAGGGGAGGAAATGCCCCTAATCCCAGTGTTGGCAAAACATTCCTTCCATCATGTCTAGTTTCTAAGCACAACGATTTTGCGCTCTTAAGGTGCGGCCACTCCAAAAGATTCATCTTCCAGAGCCTCTCATCAGTCTTTCTCCCTAAATGTCTAGTGTCCAAATTTCACCAGAAGTTGCCTGGCTCTGCTCTGCATGCACCTTATTGAGTTAGAGAGCTTAGCTGAACCAGCTATCTTTCCCTGTGTCATTAATAGCCCTGCAGAGAAAATGACAATTGTGGGGTAGGGAACATACTCATTTTGCATTCATTTTCCATGCCTGACACTTTTCACTTTCAGAACCTTGTTCAAGCAGGGAAAATGTGAATAGACATAGGAGAGACTCTTTCATTCATATCTCATCCCCCCATCCTTATGCACACAGCTTTTCCCAGCTGATCCAAGGAATCCATCTAGAACAAGCCCTTCCCATGGTATGTCCACTGTCTCCCCAAAAGACTCTTACTCTATGATCTTGCTGGTGAGTATTTCCAGGAGTCACTGTAAAGATTTCTTTGTGCAGCCTCTCCCGCTGCTACTATTCATGTTGTCCTGAGAATCCCCCCCCACCAACCCCTTGCATACAACACTTAAGATGATGATCACCTCCCATCATCACTTAGCCAAACCACTACAGCTGAGATTAGAAAGCCAGCATCTGCTCACTACTGATTATTTTTATCCCAATGATCCCCGATAGGTACACAGATTCACCCTAGACTAGAGACAGGGTTTGACAGGGCAACCCACTAGTCAGCATATATGATGCTTCTCCTTCTGCGTCAGATCATCACACATGCCATTTGCCTTTAAATCAGTACATTAGCTCATGCAGCAAAGCTACATGCGGCAGCTCCCAGTCTCCAGCCACGACGCTGGCCTAGAATGGGAGTTCCCCCATCAGCAGGGTGTCACACATGTATGTGTGGTGACAACAGAGCCACGTTGAACTGCTGTAAACCCACCTCACAAGCCTTCTGCCTTTGCTCAAAGATCAGTCCCATTGGCACGCTCTCCATTTACACCAGTTTTCCCACAAACCCACTCCATTTGTCAAACATCCAACCCTCTGATAAGATTCGCAGGAGTAGGTCACGTCAGAAGACAGATTATTTCTAATTGACTAAAGATACAATGCTTTTATATGCGAAATTGGCTTTTTTTGGTCTTCATGCCCTTTTGCAAGCTCTTGCCTAATTTGTCAGCTTGTCACATTCCTCCCTAGGTATCTCTGTATTTCCAGTTGCTGTTTCCCCCATTTGTTCTGCACTGATCCAAACTGTATGTAATTACTTCTTGCCTACACTTGAGATTCATTTGAGAAGCCTGCTCTTGTACCTGATGGGGGAACTGGAAGTCTTACCACTGAATTTGAGAGCAGCAAGGTTAGGCCTAGGCCCCCTGGGAAGGTTCCCTTACTGTCATTTTCTCTTCTATTTGAATTCATTTGCAAGTTCCCAGGTGTGATGATGGCCCCAAGGGGGAAGGTTTCAGGATCGCCCTTTGCACTCCCCTGTGCTCTGACACTCCACCTTGCCGTTCTGCCATCTATATTTCAGCTAAGTATATTATATTTAGAATGTACTGAGGATGTAGCTACACTGGAATTAAATTTGTTCCTGAAGTAACCCTATTAAATCCTCTGAGCATCAGCAAAGACAACTTTGGTGCATTAGGTTACCCAAATCCTTTTTGCTTTTAAATACCTTGATTGGGTACTTTGTAACTAGTGGAAATGGGCATTTACCTCAGCTTTTAATACTGCCCGGTTTCACCAGCTCCTTTATTTTTATACATGTCATTCTCTTCTTTTCTCTCTTTTATCACTGCTCTCTTTCTCTCATTAGCATTTCCCCTCTATCCCTTTCTTCCCATTTCTACCTTTTTTTTCTCCGTCTCTGTCTCTTTAAATATTGCCCAGCACTGCCCATGTGGGTGAAGTGAATGCTAAGAGGGAAGGCTGCTGTGGAGACTGGATTGGACCTGCCTCACTGGCAATCAATGAGGCATGGAGGGCTCCTCTAGTTCCCAAAAAGCTGAAAGAAACCAGGGCATATCAGTGGCAGCTGAGCACACACTTGAGAGAAAAGGGCCCACCTTCGAGCACCTGCCTCAGCTTCTGAGAGATGCCACACAAACTCCGCCAGGGGTGGCTGCTGTAGTAATTTAATGGGGGCTAACCTTGGGGTGTCTTTCTGCAGCTCCTGCGGAGGGGAGCTTGCCGGATAGAGGCCCATGAGAGCAGCAGGGGTCTGCAGGGAGCAGCCAGCCTGCCCTGCTCCATCAATCCACTGAGCCATGAAACACAGCTGGTACCAGCCATGCTACAAGGATGCAGTGCTGAGAGAGGGAGCATCTTGCAGGTCAGGGGCTGACATTAACCCTGCCATTAAACTGCAGGGAAATATTAATTGTCATTCCTGACTAGACAATACCTAGACCCTTAAACTACATGCAGGCAGACCCACCCCATCCAAATCTGCCCATAATATACTCACCAGGTGCAAATACTTCACTTACACCCTCATGTTCTCCCCATACCTCCTTACCACACAGTCAGACAGCCCAGAAGAACCTAAAACAGCCCCAGAAGCCACTATATATGAGCAACAAGAGAAGTACACACTGCTTCTCTTCTGCAACCTCCTGTCTTCCTCCCCCTCACATGCATGTTCTCTACCATTGCCTTTGCACACTGCTGCCTCCTGCCTCCCTCTCACCATGTCAGTTGTGATCCCTGAAACGCCTCTCCTCAATCTGGGCTGGAGTGTGAGGGAACCTCTTCTTATAAGGGGCAAGACGTAAAGTGGCAGAACACCTTCTCTAAATACTGGAGTTACTTCCCTTATATCTAATGAACACAGGCACTTACCTCTGATCTCAGTGCTGTGGGCTGCTGAGGGTTAATGGTGACACAGACTCCTGGGCTGCTGCGTTACCTGACTGCAAGCACCAAAAGTGATTTATGCTATTATTTTCTTTGGGGGTTAATTAGGGGCTCAAGAAAGTAAAGGGCTGTCAGTGCTAGCTGGAATTGGTCTAGTGCAGCCAGGGGAGAGCAGTCGTCCCTCACAGAGCTCTGCTAATGTATCTTTGTCCTGAACATCAATACCTCCAGCTCCCACTCCTCAGTGTGGCAGACGGCCCTCCATCCTGACCTCCAGCAACCCTGTTAGTCTTAGTACAACCTCTGGGGTACGCTGCTCTGCTGAGTCCTGCCATTTCCACCTGGCAGCTTTCACACTCTTAATCCTCTGTTATCTTCTCCTTTCCTAAGCTTGCCGATAATGCCCATCAATAGACAGGGAAAATTCGCACGGCACTCTCCCAGAGGCAAGGAGGACATACCTCCCCTTGGTATCTCTTGCAACCAAGAACCACCAGGGACCTCCTTGCTCCTGTTTTCTTTCCTCTAGCTGCCCAGGGCTTACTGATGCCCAAGAAGCCAATACAGGCTATGGCTGCCCCTACCTCCTTGCCCAGATCCTCACGGATAACTTGCTCAATCTCCTGTCTGGTGCTCTGCGGGGCCTGGCTGTGCAGCACTTTGAGGGTGCGGGTGTACTCCTCAGGCAGCAGGTAATCAAGCGCTCCCAGGTGCTGTCCCACCTTGATGAAGGTGCCTCGGTTGGCACAGCACAGCTCCCGGAGGCGCTCAGCAGAGCGCAGGTGTACCTGTGGAGAGACCAGAACATCAGCCAAGCGCTTTTGCTTTCTGTTACGTGCATACGCCCACGTATGTACATTTTATTTGTCCAGTATTTAAACAGACCAGGGATTTCCTTTCTTGATTTTGGGCATCATAATCTAATGTGTCAGCTAAATATTAGGACTCTGGCTTGATTTAGAGGGGCTGAACCCGACCAGGACAAGATGCTCCAGAGTATAAGGGGCTTCAACACTTGTTTGCACAGGCACCATGATCAGTGACAGCACATTAGTTTTTGGGTCTGTCCAGAGCTACATCCTTGCACGGAGTAAGGTGTCTAGCCATAGGGCAGCATTGGTTTGTTACTGTAATTCACCGCTATAATGCGCAGTTTGGGAACCCCTTGTCAAAAGACCAAAGTTAGGACCACAACCATGTATGTTAGACTCGTAGTGTCAGTGTGATGAATTAAAGTGAGAAGAAAACCACAGACATCATCCCAGAAACTTCCAGGAACTTGGAAGAAGAATCTGTTAAAAATCAAAACTACAGACATCCAATTAGCAGTGAGGAGGACAGTATGAAGGCAGCCCTTCACCCTCCTCAGCTCACTTGGACACACCACAAGGGGAAACTACATTCCAACAGCCCCGCCAGGTCTTGGTCTTACTGCTTACATTGCCAATAAAGTCTGCAGTGACAGTGGTTTTAGAAACCAAGACGACTTGCCAGCTTTGCTGGCCAAAATGCAGCCATCAAATGACAAAAACCATCACCAAACACTCGCCTGGTTTGGATTTCAGCTCCTGAGGTTCATTCCACGTCTCAAGAACAGACCAGCCACCTCATCCTTCAGTGACAATGATTTATTCTGCCTTTATTACTCTCACTAGAAAAGCCTCCTGCCAAGGACACAGCTATACTCAATATTCTTTCATAAACTTCAGATAAGTTTACCCTGATACATTAATAAAATCTAAGCAAATCAATGACAAAAAATAACTCTGCACCCATCTCCTGTTAATGCCTGACACCCATCTGCATAGAGGCTCCTAATTCCGCTGACTTCCGTGTCAGAAGTCACTGAAGGTCAAATCCTGTGTATGCAGACCTCATCTGCCCAAGATCCTCTGGTGAGGGATGCCACCAAAAGCCTTGAAGTACGTGGCAGAAAGGAGCAACACCACAAACATGCATGAAAGCCACTAAATGAGGTGGGGGTGTGTGGTGATCTTTGCCCTCCGTGCAAAGCAGCGCTGTGTCGCATCACAGGACAGAGCGAGTGTCTCACATTTGGGAACGCATCAGGGGACAGACTGGGTGTTGAGATGCAAATGCATGAAACACAGGCCTACGGGGGTGTGAGGAGAAGGCCTGATGTGCAGACGTTGATGCACGCATACACACACACACACTTTCCTAGGTGGTGGCGCACAGGCAAGCGTAACTCACGCTAGGAGGGTGAGCTTCCTCCAGCATATTGCCTGCTCAAAAGCACTCGCAAATACATAGGCAGAAAATAACATCCACGAGCATGCCTGAATTCTCCCACATTATTGTGCTGCATTTTGCACACCAGCTTTAAAGCTCCTGCTGTAACAAGCAAGCCTCTGCCCTGGCTGTTTCCCTGCTCTCCTCCCCTTTGTGCAGTGGGGGCAAAAGCAAGCCAAAAGGGGACAAGGAAAGGAAGCTGTGAAAGAGGATGAGAGAGCAAGAAAAGCAGGGAGGGAGTAATGGGATGAAAGAGAAAGGCAGTGGGAGGGAGGGAGCCAGAGCAGCTGGGTAGTTTGTCACAGCACCGGGAGTGCAGCCCATTACAGGGAAACAGCTTTTATGCAGCTCTGATAATCGCCCTCTGCCCGCTGCCTCCAGCTGTGGAGGAACCCCCCCAACAGCAGCGAAAGGGAAGGGGAGCAGAGAAGGGGAAGGGGAGCGGTGGCCAGCTGCCCCCCCCNAAGGGAAGGGGAGCAGAGAAGGGGAAGGGGAGTGGTGGCCAGCTGCCCCCCCACAAGGCGTCAGGCAGCCCCAGCCCAGGGCACAGGCAGAAAACAGTGGCAGGACTCCTTGCAGATATGCTCCAAAAACCCCAGCACTAAGCTCAGGCCAGTACAGGGCCCTGCAACCTCCCACAAGCACAGCAGCAACCCACCAAATGACTCCAGAGTGCGGCATGGCTCAGGGCAGAGCCGCAGCAGCCCTGGGGCTGTAGCACAGCGCTGGACATGAGGCCAGGCAGCCAGCTCAGGGTAGAGGTGCTGGCTCCAATGCACCTATCCATTCCATACAGATTACCAAGGGAGATGGAAAAAACAGGATGGAAAGCTCATGTAGCTGAAAATGCAACTGGTTGCAGCCACACTTGGATGCAGGGTGTATCTTCATGTCAGTCACTGCTGAAAAGGAGGCAGAAATAGCCTCTCTAGCACAAGGAAAGAGGAAATTTTGGCCCTCCCAAACTTACCCACCCTGTAGAGAACCCAGCTGGCCTCATGGACACAGCCATTCTGGCCAAGAGAGACAAGAGCATCCTCACAGAGGGCTCCAGGAACAAAACAGAGCAGAACCCCCATGCACAGCATCCTCCACCATGCTCTCACAACTGGCTTGGCTAAAACTCCTAAGAGACAGCTGCCTTGGCTGGCTGTCCAGACCACGGAATGCCAGTTCCTGTCCCTGCTGGAGAGACAGAAGATGACCAGGCAACTTGTCTCAGAGGAAGGAAATCCATCTGTAGACCTACATTTTACAAAACTCCAGTCCACATTAGAGAGACAAGTACAGTGAGAACAAAGCGGGACTGTGAAGGCAACTTCCAAGGTCTCTTTTCTTATCAACCAGGTCAGGATTTTTAGCAGAAAAATGTTCATAATGCTAACTATTAAGCCAGGATCTCCCCAGGCTAGGTCACAGTCCAGATGCAGCACTTGTTTCTCTGATAGATGACCTTCTCCAAATCATAGGCAAAGTAAGAATGCCACATTCCTACTACTGTGTCTGATACTGCTGACCCACGTTTCTGTCCTACCTTGAAGAAACTGCAGGGTAAATGGAAACCCCCAGAATGGCTCAGGGCTTTTCTCCAAGAAATCACACAAGATATTGCTCTGTTGCACATGCAATACCTTGAAGACTCTTCTTATCAGGGAAAAGAGCTTGGAACAACAGCTAGTTAGACATGGACCTGCTTGTATGCATCGTGCCTGGGAGCATACTGCAGAGAAAGGAAGCATTTCATGTACCAAGGATTACCAAGAATAAGCCTCCCTCGGGAAGCACTTCAGATCACAAATGCTGTCTGAGAGTGTATACGGTTCTCTCCTCAGTCCACATAAGCATCTCTTTCTGTCTCAAAGCCCTTCCCCGAATTTCAGCAGGACAAATTCTCCATTGGCCCACAGCACGACTATAAGACTCAGGTGGTTTACCTAAACCCTGGGTAGATTTGGATTAATACTGATTATTAAAATTGTTCCATATGGGCCACAGTGAAAGTAACAACTGTCAGGTATGGAGAGGAGGCACCTCCGGGATGAAGCACATACTCAGCAAGCAGAGCTACAAAGGCACATTTTTTAATTTACCCCTGACATACAAGCAGACCTGGCTTCTCAAGTCACTTTGATGCTTTTGAAGGAACCTTTACTCACAGAACCCTTGGCAAAGAACTGCTTTTCAGAGCAACAGACATCCAGGTGTCACAAATTGGCAGGTGCTAATTTGGTCTTAAAAATACAGGAATTAATTTAGAAGAAAATAAATACCAAAGTTAAAATATACTGGTGAAAACTTGAGTATCTGGTATCTGGTGACAGACCTGGTGACAAAAGGGCTCAGAAAGGCCACTAAAGACAGTAAGGTAAGTGGTAGAAGCCACTCCTCACATGAAAAATCCTTCAGAAAAGTCATTCCAACCCTGAAGGGCATACTCATAGCTGGCAAAACATGAAATGAGGATTAGGAATGCAAAGAGAAGATTTGAAATGCAATTAGTCAAAGACATAACAAACAAGTCACCAGAAATTCCTGGTGATGAGTGCTGCCTCCAGGAACACCGCGAACGCAAACATCTCACAAAGGACATGAGGCTGGATTTCACCCAGAGGACAGGGCTAGAAGGGCTGCTCTTCCTCTCACCTCCCTACCAGAGAGCACTCTTGTACAGGGGAGCAGGAACAGCTCCACACCAGGTGGTGCCCATTCGCATCCCACCCACTCCCAACCTGAGCAAGGGAAAGGAGGCACCTTCTCCTGCTGCAGGCAATTCCCTGCATGGGGCAGGATGCTGCGGAGAAGCCTGCCCATCACTGCTTACAATGGAGATACACTCTCCAAGACAGTATTTCAAGAAAGACGTCTCCAGAAAATACCTTGAAAACTTCAAACATATAAAAATTACAGATTCATTCAAAAAGTAGCTGAGACGCTAATAATCATAATAAAAAGGGGATCGCACATTAAAACCATTAGCTTCCAGAGAACTGAAAGGGAACAAATGTTGCCCTGTTTTTAAGAAAAATCCAGAGTAATCTGGGAAATTATAGTCCTGCAAGCTTTTATTCTGTATCAACTAAATTAGTTGAGACAATAATTATAGAGAGTACTAAAAATCATCTAGCTCAATGTGATATGACTGAAAAAAAAGCCAGCAGGGATTTTGAGAGAAAAAAAAAAATCATTCTTCACCAGTTCACTAAAATACTCTGAGCGTGTTAATACAATGGTCAATAGAAGTGAAAAGGGAGATATTTATTGGGATTTTCAAGTGGCTTCCAACAAATTCCCTCACAAAGAGTGAAAAGAAAACTGAGTAATTATTGGAAAAGATGCAAGAGCATCACTTGCTTATTTTATCCCATTCCCAGCTCAGAATTCCCTCTCTGCAACATCAAACCCAGCACTACAGACGGCACCAGTGGGGGACTCTACTTAGGACAAGGCTGCAACAGTTAGTGATGTTTTTACCACAGCTTCATTTCAACCTGCTCTGAGCTCTTTTACATGAGGTGATACCGCAGAAGCCCTGTCTACATTAGCACCTGCAATGTTGTTACTTGCAGTGAGGCCAAACTAGCACTCAAATCACTGAGAAATGTGATGAAAAGATAAACAGGTCCAGGTAGTACCCACAAGGCAGAAGTGGCTCTCTACTATAAATGGGTTGACCCACATCCCTGTCAAAAACAAACAGCAGAGTGTCCCATTACACCCGTTCTTACATCAAGGTTTAACTTCTCTGCTAGTGATCTGGCAAAGGAGAGAATGGTGCAGTGACAAAATTGCATGAGATGCAACAGAACTTATTCACCACTATGGAAAAATAATTCCTGCCAAGTCCCTACCAAAGACAGGTAGACAATCAATAGATTGGCATAGCATAGATGGCTGCAAGGTTACACATATTGGAAGGTGCAATTTATCCTGCCCGCAGACACTGATGGGCTCGCTCTAAATTAACTGTAATCACCCAACACTTGCATCACACTGTTGTGGGTGGCTCAGTGAAGGCACCTGCTCAATGCACAGTGGGGGTCACGAAAACCCAAACGAGCTGTTTGACTGTGTTAAGAAAGGAAAAGAGAAAAACATTGAAAATATCAAAATGCCATTGTATAAAATTGAAAGCACAACCTCACCTTCTATTCTGGACATCCCATCACAAAAAGAGGTACAGAATAAAAAGAAGAGGACAGAGAAGGACAGGGGAAAAATTATCATGGACTTGAAAAGAGTCTATAAAAAAAGAGATCTGAAATGTTAGGGGACTGCTTAGATTAGAGAGTTGATGCATAAGAGAGAAGAGTTATATGAAATAATAAAAAGAAAATCTCCCATTCCTATTTCCAGCTCTCACAAAACAGCAAATAATAGGGCATTCCACAAAGCAACAACCTTTTTTAATTTTTTTTTTTACATCCCATTTTGCACAGTACAACATTAACCAGTGGCACTCACTGTCAGAGGATAGAGAAGCCAAGAGCTTAATGGAATTCAGAAAGGCTTTAGACATTTATGATAAAACAACCATACCTGATTTTATATGGAGCTTTTCATCTCTAAAAGTGCTTTTACAAAGCTCTTTAGAAAACTCAGGATCGCTATCCCCCACTTTACAGACTCATAAGAACATTACATGTAATAAAATGTCTAAAGGGCTTTAAATACTCTTGCTCAAGGCATCAAGACAAAAATTACCCTATTGATCGGCCACAGTGAGAGACAGAATGCAAACACGGTGCGCTGATGCTCCCAGCATCATTAAAATCTTTAAAGAACCTATTTAGTGTATCCAGCTCCCACATTCCGGTTAAATTGGTCACCCCTTCTGCTGGGGTTCAACCTGCTTCCAAAAATTTACTAAATTCCCTGCCATTGCAAGGACATTGGTGATGAACTCTTGCTTTCTTCTCATGGCACAGCAGACCACAGCTTGTGGTCTTTCATATTAAATATTATGCCTGTGGGATGCTGGGAAGTATCTTGTGGCACACAGTGTGTGAGACTGTGGCAGGCATATACGCTGCCAGCCATCCTGGATGAGACAGCTCTTCCAGGAATGCCTGCAGTAGCAGGAGACCAGACTGGAAGAACCAGGCTGTCCCTTGGACTACATACAGAGGGAAGAGAGGGTGTCATCACACCTCTGTAGTGGGTATCCGCAAAACATGGTAAGTCGGGGAGGGAGAAAAGACATGTCAGAGAAGATAGGAATGGAATCTGGTCAGTCTTTTTCTGTTCCACCCTGATAACGACAGGGCCACATGCGCACTACTGGTAAAACTAAGGAACAGCTTTAGATGACCCAGGACAGCACAAACCGGAGAGGAATGAAAGGATGCCCACCTCAGTTTAACACAGTGAGAGACTGAAATCAAGTGCCATTGTCAAAAGATCTGTGAAGATGTTTAGGGAGGATACAGCTACTGGTGAACGGAATAGGGTACTTGGGCGCTTTAAAAACAGCAATAGAAAACCTAGAACCCATTGCAATGACAGTGTAGTTGTGTCTAAGGAGCTGTTATCTCCTCTTTCAACAAATCTGAATAAGCATACAGTTAATGTAAACTACTATAGCCTTCACTAACACTATCAGCCTGGTAATCAAACTGAATGACAGCAGGGATGCTGCAGGGAGACACACAACTTTAAATGGAATTCTTATATTGCTTCCTTTTTTACCATCTTTTCTCCCTGCCTTTTACAAAAGCTCATTCCTAGGCACACTACATATTTCCCATTCAAATACTTCCTTATACCAATACTAACTGATCATGGACAGATCCATGTCTTTGGAATTGGAATAATGTACCCCACTACCTAATAATTCATTATTTGTGTAAGTTACGTATAACATTCCTAAAGATTTATCTATGGATCTCTGCCTGCCCATATGAGAGTAGGGTATTCCATACGTCCCCACTTAGGCAGGTACACCATTACCTTTTCAGACCTATACTTTTTAGTTAGTTGCCCTTGGTGCAAGCCCTTGTTAAAAAGGCATCCCGCTAATTCTCAGTTTTGACTTCCATAGTTCAAAATAGTCCTAGCAGAGACCAAGATCCTTCAGAATTATAGGTAACCAGCACAAGAGTTGGTTGCCAGTGGGACAGCCTGAAGTGAGAGAGCAAGCTTTATAGCTTGCGAAGGATAAAGGACAGAGATGATCCTCTAGACTAAAGCAACAACTCCTTAGCATCTCAGTTTCACAACACGGGAATAAGGAGTCACACAACTAGCAGGATGGCCAGAGAACTCTGTACAAACGGAAGGATATACACAGTGAGCCTGCGTGAGACAGCTGAAATCTGGTGTTGGTGCTGGAGCCTCATATCACCAGTGCTAAAGGCAGCTGAAATTAAAGCAAACACGTTTCATGATTTGTGCAAGACTTCCCTGGAGATCATGAGGGACTTTTCCAAACCTAAGCCAGCCCATTTCACACTGAACAGATGTGCAAGCTCCCACCCTCCGAGCCATCAGGACTCCCACCTACGCTACGCATACTCCCATGCTCTTCCTGCTGATACCCCGACTCACAACATGGTTCCTAACAATCCATACAGGTGACTAAGGGGTGGCCTAGCAACAAACTTCTAGTTTGAGTTGCCACTTGGTTCAGGAAACATTTACGCTGGGCTGAGGTCCATCTCTTCAGCCAATCACTTCCCAAGCTGCTCTGGGAGGAGGAAGCAGTGTTGCTCGACCATGGCACAGAGCACCAGCAGTCACCTTGCTGAACCCTGCCCTTGCTGGCTGGTGCACACACAACCAGCACCCGATCGCCTGCTCGTGTTCCATCTTCATTTTGCTCCAAGCTCGGTCATTTGTGCTCTGATTATCTCTCATTACTGACGACCTTGCTGTAATGAGTTTTAATCTGCCTCGTATTAATTAGAAACATTTTCATTAGCCAGCTCAATTTTAGGTAAATAGCTAATAGAAGCAACTGAGCTGCAATTAGTTATCTGTGGGGCAGTTCAGGAGGAAAATCAGAAGGGAGCAGCTGTTTCCCCTCTAGACACCTCTGTGATACAATGCACTATTCTGTCTAAGTCTCCTGAGCAGGGAGAACAAGGAGCACAGGGAAGGGATGGTCAGAGATGAAGGGAAAAATAACATGCTAAATAATTGGGATGTAGCACTTCTATGGCTATAGCAGTACCTGTCTATTCTTTCCCACTAACAGTTCCAGATCAAACTGCTGAATGCAGGAATCTGAGAGTCAAGCTGAGTCCTTTACACATACAGACATCGCCTTCAGTGAACAAAGTTCTGGTCTTGAAGCTGTTTTACACTGTGGCTATACAACAGGTCCTTCACACATGCTTTCTTTTGGGGCATGTACACTTATGTGAATGGTGCATACACATGAGGATAAGATCAGATCAGATTTGTATGAGAAGGAAGGACCAGACCTACGTATACACAGATGTATACTACTTGCAAAGTCAGCAGGTTCCCAAAAGTGCCCACAGTGCCTTGTTGTCCTGATAGGGTTGGTATACAAAGAGATCTGTCCTGTGCTTTGTTGCAGAGCACCCATGGAGGATAGGAAGTAATTCAACAGCACGGCTGCAGAGGGCACAGAGACATTTACAGAAGCCGCAGTGAAATTAGGCACATGTCTCAATCCATTGATCACAGTGCCTGCAGCTCCTGTTACGGAGGCAGGTGAAATGATAATAAATTTGACACAGCATCTCTCAAAATCTTGCTAACAAAATTAATTCAGCTCAGCTTAGATCAAACCATGTGGGATGGCAGTGAAAACAAGCTGAGGGCTGTAAAGACACCATCTTATGTGGCCTTGTGCTTAGCTGTAGTAGGGGGCTCCCAGCCATCAATCCTATTAAGCCCTGCTTTATTTGATATTTTCAGTTGCTATAAGGAACAAAATCAACGAAGATGTGTGTTATATTCAGGAGCATTCCCTAAACAGGAGCTGCTAACACACCCTACAGAAACCATACACTATTGACTGAACAGCAAGACACGATGTTGTGCAGCAAAAATGACCTGGAGGGAGAACACTCCCCAGACACCTACGTCCATGTAAGGAGACCCTGGGAAGGCAGTAGCATGGGAAGTGAGGGCTGGTCCTGAGCCATGGGGAAGGTGGGGGGAAGAGCTCAAACAAGGCCACAGTAGGAAATAGCTCTCACTGAAGCTCATACAGTTATGCCTATGCATAGGGAGGCTTCGCATTGGGGAGAGGGGTGTAGAGACAGTCTCTTCACTTAAAAAAAGGTCTGAAGTTCCAGGTAAAGTAAAGAGAGCAAAACAAAAAAGTAAAAGTACATCAGGAACCACTGCAAGACAGATGAACCAGTAGAGTATAAAAGAGAAAGAGCTTCACAATTTGTCCTCAATAATAAAACGAGATGGTACCAAGAAGGCTGACCTGGTAACATTTTCAAACTACACAAGAGGTCAGACACTGTAAACAGGAAGGGAAACATACAGGGTGTTACTAGGGTTAGCGAAGAGGTGGAAGATGAGATGAAATGAGTATCAAGGGAATCTGTTCAATCCTAAATATTCTTGCCCTTCAAAGCAAAGTGAAGGATCCTTACAGCAGGGATGAGGATAGACATCTGACAGCCTCTTCCCTTCGTCCCCACACCCCATCCTGCAATAAAATGGAGCTGGGAAATCCATGGACTCCACAGGAAGCACCAACTGACAGAAGATACACTAAAAGACACACTGAAAGGTGAGGTTTATCAAGATGGATGGCCCAAGCACTGAAGGAAAGATGGAGAAAGCTCAGCTAAGTCTCATCTAGTTCAGCAGCTGAGGGTCAAGACAGTAGCTTCACACAGTCTGCTCTCCTAGTGTGGGCGTGCAGGGAAGAAGGAAGCGCAGAGGCAGCCATTGCAGCTGGAGGGGAGAAATCGTCACATCCACTTTGTCAACGCCAAAGAATATGAACTGACGTTTTTCTCTTCCCAACAGTCGAATCCCACCCTACCAGCTGCACGTCACAGCTGACCTCCAGTCAGGACCTATCTGAGTCAATGTCAGGCGATTAAACCATGCAACAACAGCTTCTCCCCCTTGTACATATGCAAGTTCTCTCCTGGCAGGTCACTCCAACGGCCAGGGGAGCAGAGCAAGCTCACTCTTACAGCCACGCAGATGGGCACCGACATTCAGCTTAGTCACAGAACCCAGAAAGAGGGGTTTCCATTGCAGTGTCTCTCAAGATCTCAATACAGCCCCTTACCAAACTGACCGAGGCAGACTCCTTTCCCCTTCTTTAATCTGAGAAGCTCTGACCTTTAAAGTACAGACCATCTTCTAGGATGCCTGAAGAGGAGAGAGACAGTAACACATGAAATACCTATAAGTGATTAAATTGGATTGACGAAGAAGTCAGGAAGGATAACAACCGTGGAATTACGCTGTCAATTCCAAAAAACTGCAGTGACTGTCATAGCACCACATCCAACAGACAGAGAGTGGCTGTGGTGCCAGTAAGTCATCATCAATCGCAAAGTGCAGTTCTACTTTTAAAAGTGCCTACGCTGGAAAAAAACCCCAAAACCCAAGAAATGTCCCCTTGTTACTCAGCAGGTCTGTTCCCTTCTGGGTATCAGTCAGAGTTGCTGACTTCAGTGAAAAATATATATACATAAATTATTCCAGCTTTTTTATCCAGTTAACAACACACAGCTCCACACCAAGAAAGGCAGTTGGTGTCTGTTAGCACCCCAGCAATGTCACCACTATGGGAGACTGAGCTGGTGTCTCTTCTGATTCATGCACAACCAATAGACTTGTTAAACTGCAATTAGAAGGTCAGATCCTTCCTTGCAGCCACTCCTGTGCTTTCTCACTGAAAACAACAGGCCTGTGCAGGTGCCAATGGAAGCAGAATTTGGAAAAAAATGTGCTTATGTGGGTGCCAGTGAAGGTAGCATTTGGTCTACTGAATCCTTACAGCTGCTAGGAATGCAAGCAACAGAAAGAACCTATATTGGCTTTGAGAGTACCACTTTAAAATAGCATGAGATAGCAGTTTAATAAAGTAAAACATATGAATATTTGACATGGCACCACATTGAGATGAACAAAAGGAGAGCCCAGGTGAGGCCGCATGTTGGTTATTCATTATCCAGAATAGATTACTTCTGCTCCCACAATAAGCAGAAGGAATTACCCCCAGCAGTACCAGAGGCAATTGCCTTTATTGCAGCTGGTATCACAATGAACAATATTGTATGTGTCTGCCCTGCACTTGGCTGTGGCTCACCAAGGTTGTGAAGGGAATAAAACTGAGATCATCTTTATATACGATTACATATTCAACATTTTGCCCTTTCCTTTGCCAGTTGTTGAGTTTTCTCTCTCATCTAAGAGATGAATGAGCATCCACGAGGCAGGGATGCTGCATTTGTAAATGTCAAGCATATTATAAGAACCTAGACTAAAACAGTCAGTAAAGCTGTTGGATGTCTTGTCTCATTCTAATTTTAAGAAAACAGAGTGTCCCTCCACCTGCAGACTCACTGTCAGCCATTATTTTATTTACGAGGAATTGGGTGCAACAAGAAACATTATCAGTGTATGGGGAGCTGGGCACACAGCCAAGAAGAAAAGAAGCAGAAAGCCTCCACCTCCAGGTTACCTATCCCATCCAGGTTCAAAGTGACTGGTCAATATTTAAGAGTGGTTCAGCCTAGGACATCATAAAATAGCTTTCTGCACAGTTGCCTGTGAAGGAATATCCCTACCCTTATCCCCCATCCTTCCAGAGAAGCAACTACAAATTGCAAGAAATGGGCTTTTTCAAGTAGAAATCTAGCACCGATTTTTTCTTGATTTAAAAGATGTTCATTACCACAGATCACCTGTGCAAGTACCCCAAGGGGCAGGGTAAGGGAAGCCTGGCCCATCACTACCCAGTCGTACCCAGTTACAACTTCTCTGCAGAGAAAACCGCAAACTGGGCAATGCTTGCCACNACTACAAATTGCAAGAAATGGGCTTTTTCAAAGCCAAATTTAAAAAAGAAAGCACCATCTAGGAATCCAGAGGTTTCGGTCTGAATCTCACATAAGCAAAAGTTAAGGTTCCTTTGTCAAATGGGAAGAATCTAGTATGAGAGGCTAACACTGGACAAGAAGAAACAAAGATGACACTGCAACGGAGATAATAGGCAAGAGGCAATCTCCATCAATAGACTAGTCAAAGATAGCTGATTTTTAACCTTGGCTAGAAGGTAAATAGTAAACTCAAGACAGAAGGTCTATCACAAAGGCAATCAGTGCAAAACCTAACAGAAAAATAATACTGACGAAGATCCTCCAAAGAATCAGACGGTGCTGGCACAATACAATCATTGTGGATAGCCCCAAAACACAATTTGCGTGCCAAAAAGGACCACAGAGAATTAGCACTACACAAGATGGACATGAAGCAAAGCAATGAAATCAGATGCTAGTAATCCAAAAGTAATGCTGTCTATGACTTCTAGCCTCAAATATTTAATATTAAAGTATTTACATATTCCACACAGAGATACAGAGATCCCATGAGGAAGGATGAAGTCACATTGAAACTGGGAGTTGATGTCACCAAACAGGAGAAGATGGAAAATGGGATAAACAAGGTCTTGATTCGGTCTCTGGAAAAAAAAGTGGAGCTTCACTGTTCTCTCATTAAGATCATGGCACGAAGAGGGGCTGTACGTTGATTACCACTGAAGATCTGTTCCTTCCCTGGGCAGGACAGAGGGGTGCATGTGCAAGCACTTGGATGGAGGTGGTAAGAGGGGACTCCAGTCACAACTAGAGAGATCCTTTGCTGAGTCACTGCTGCCTGACAACTTGAGTGAGACATCAAAGAAGGCAAAGCTGAGAACGTGAACAGGCCTCCTCCAGGAGCCTCTTTAAATCTACATTATGCCTATTCTGAAGCCTAAAATAGGCTCCTTTTTAATTGTGCACTCATCAGCACCTGGGATTCACTAGCATCCCATAGTAGCCCGTCATCTATGAAATACATATCTAACTGCCTCTTTGAAAGCACAGTTACTGAGTCTACATGAACTGCTGTCCTGACTACACATAAATTGGGTGAGCTTCTAAACACAGCCATGAGCAATCCAGATACATCAAACTCCTCCGCCCCTGGGCTTTGATAGAATGGTTCAGTCACAGGGAGGCAGGGTGCCTCAATCACCTCCATTACAGGAAGGCAGCTGTCTACGGGCCACATCACAACAGTCTCCAAAGAGCACCCCACAGGAATAATTTGGGGCAGGCAGTCTGCAGCTTCCAGGGGGACAGAAGAAGACAGAACATCATTGGCCACTTGGAACTCAACCAGCACATCAGATCTGACCTCCCTGACACAGGGAACCCTTAGTGGTAATAAAACAGTCCAGATAATGACTTTATGTCTTGTTCTAAAATTCATCAAATCCACAAGTCCAGCATTCCTCACTTCCAAGCCTTCATGATGCTGCTCAACCATGACCCAGACAGAAGACATTGGTCCAATACCAATCATGAAGACCTCCCCTCCATATGGCAATGCCCAGACTCAAGCTCATTTTGGCACATGATATTAGGAAACCAAAAGCTCAATAAAAGCAAACTTGGAAACCCACTCTATACTCTAGTCCTAGTTTTGCAAATCCCCCATCTCCAACAAAGTATGTGTTGACTTACCGAGAAGCACGTGTTTCTAGCAGTTATATGGGAGCTGTTAGATTTTACTATTCAGTTGCCTGAAAGAAGAAAAAGAAATCTCCTCTGTTGGTCCATTAATCTGTCATAACGTGATTCTTCATAATTAATTTGTCCCTAACAGTTGCTTTGTAATGGTAGCAAGAGAATATTTCAGGAATGGCAATTACCTCTGGTGTCAAAATGATGAGCAAAACAAATGTTCAACCATCAACAAAATGCAGTGCCTTTTCCACTCCCACCCGATGGTGGGTGACAGCACTGCACATCAGAATTACAGTGCGGTTAATTACTAAGCATGTTGCAACTGAGAATTCACTTCCCCTCTTGAGATGACATTGGTTGAGCAATGCAGGTGGAAGGAGGGGCATCTGCCACTGGGATGGGGGTTGTGTGGGGAAGTGGTCTTAATCTATACATTGCTGCTTCATATGTCCAACAATTATAAGCAGTGAACACTATTTAAAGGAACTTCCCTTCATTAGTTACACATACATCCCACCATTTCAAAGTTTTTGCAAAATGACAGAGCTTAACTTCGTTATTGGTTTATTTCAATCTAGTATCCTTCAAACAAAAATCATATGCCTGCATTAGTCTTTCAATACTGATATGAAATATAATGGGTTTCTAGGCTGTTTCTACATGGAAGAGTTCCTTGGGCTGTGAGCTTGTTGGATTTCAACGGAACCTGACGTCTGACTGTTTCTGGAGTGAGGTTTCCAGGAATGAAGCTAAAACACACACAGTGTGGAGCTCGTCTCTACAGGTGAGGATCAAGCTCTGCCAGAGCTCGGAATCCTACTCCAGAAAGGGACTGGGGAAAGGAAGGACTGGAATCCTCAAGAAAGGGAAGGGGAAACCTGCTGGCTAGGCTGCCATTGACACAGGTGTGCAAAGCCTCAGCCTGGGAGAGCTGTCCTGCCTGGGGCTGGCAATGAACCCACCCAGTGCCTGGGCCTCAGTTTTCTCAGAAAATTAAGATTGTGGCAAATCTTTGCTATGTGAGTTACTAACGAACACAAGGCCAGGTGGGGTAACTGCTGGCAGCATGGCAGGGGCCAGAGAGGTGGCAGCCAGGGCTGCAGCATCAGTGGGGAGAGGTACGGGCAGAGCTGGGGCAGGCTGCAGGAGAATCAGGAGAGCGGGAAGCTGATTCAGGCCTGGTACTGGATGGCAGCACCAGTGAACAGAGAGGTTAGCATGCAGGGCGAGCGTGGGAACCTGCATGCATTCAGATGGGGATATACCAGGAGAGCTGTACGCATGAAGCTGCTTCGACCTGCATTTTGCTCAGTCCTCAGCCACATTACCAAGCACTTGCTACCCTAAAATCAAAACATAAGTTTAAAAGAATCAAACATCACCCTCACTCCTGGTACAGATTCAGTCCCTAGCCTGTGGCCTTTGGGGCCAGTGGAGGTCAAGAAAAGTTGCAGTGGATCTAACCCTGCTGGTCAGGGAGGCAGGAGCTGGTATAGCTCTTTGGACCACTTCACATGCATCAGGTTGCAGAAACCTTTTGTCTTCAAGCTCTCAGCCCAGTATAAACACTAGCTCAGAGCAAGGAAAGCACAGTTCCAGCTAACAGTCTTGCTGTTTCTCACTCCCCATTGCTCAGGAGCCATCATTTCATTATAACAATGTTCCCCAGTCAAGGATCACCACTCCGTATATTGGCAGCGAATAACTCCCAATTCAGAGTGCCACAGCAAAACCTCAGCTTACTGCAAGAAATAGAAGCAGGGAGGCTGACCTGGAGAGGAAGAGGAGAGACAGAACAGGCCATACCAGGGCACTGCAGAGATGAAACAACTCCTGCTTGACTCTGGAAATGCGCAACTGTGCTGCCTGACTGTGAATGCAAAGGAAAGGGCCCGAGGGAGGAACGTGTATCTTCCCTACTTCCCTTCACACAACAGTTCTATGATAAACAAAATGGTAGTGCAAAGCCTGCTGCCCTTCAGCAATCCTGCAAAAAACAACTTGTGTTCAGAGCAACCCTACAATAACAAACAGGCTGCACAGTTACAGAGTTTACAGGCAACTCAAAATGAGTACATTTTCAAACAGAGACTGCAGGGGCAGTAAAGACATTTTAGGAGCTGAGTTTTTTTGAAAAGCAATTCTGCTAGTGACCTTTTCAGTAAATTTACCTCTAAATTCAGCAAAGCTGGCAAGACAGTAAATGGATCCAGGCTTGGCAGGAGGCATTTCATAAAGCACTGTGCATGTGTGTGTATGTGCAGGCTCACATGCAGATTCATTGTTAAAGTGGGGCTAGGAACAGAGTGGAGGCTGTATAAAGATGACCCTTGTCACTATGTTTATCTGCTCCCTGTGGGCCCCTTCCAAGTCACATCAGCTCAATACACTGACAAAAACAAGTTGTTACTGGTGTCAGACCTGCCAAGATGATGATGCCGCAGAGGAAGGAGCAGCAAGCTGCTCTGGATGGTACACCATCAGCAGAATTTGCAGCCACTGAGNAAAAAAAAAAAAAAAAAAAAAAAAAAAAAAAAAAAAAAAAAAAGAAACCCCGAACCAGTTCTATGGATTCACTCCTCCAAAGCCAGCTTTGAATCTTCGACTCTATCTTGGAAGTGGCTACTTCAACAGAAGCATTCACACCGGAACACACAGGCACATGTCTACAGACAGACAAGATGTGCCTGTCTGGTTGTACAAAAACAGAGATGTGTTCACATCAGCAGATTTCCAGACAGGGCACCTGAACACCCTAGTAAATAAAGTAAGGGGTAGCTTCCAAACTTGGCACTGAACTTGACATTTTGTTTTGTTCCTAGACTAAATCAGCAACTGTTCCAACTCAAGAGAAACATAGCTTCCTTTTTTCCTAGTCCCCAGGGCTTCCTCAGCCTGGTAGAGTCCTGCCTAGTCCTGGGGCACCAGATGGAGGACCACAGCAGAGTTCCTTTCAGAGGAACACCTTTCCCTCTGGTATGCAAACAGGGCGGCCCCCACATAGGTAAAGGGGTTTGCCTGGAACCCACAAAGATGCCTTCAATGTTGCCAAGAAGTCCAGAGAAGTGTTTGCAAGACATCACCCACTACAGCAATTCCCTCAACACTGACTTAACAGACTAAATGAAGACACTAGCTTGACAGGTAAGATAATTGTGTACTACCCTCCAGCACATTCTTTTATCAGATACACTTTTGGGGAGAATGTGATAAGGTCACTGGTTTAGCAGAGCAAGTCTACAGTATTCAGTCCTGCTCTGAAATTCCAACCTGGCCTGATACGTGAAATATCCTCTACACGCCACGCTAGTCTTTTCACTCCTGTTTTTACATCTCTGTACTACTAATTTTGGGTCCTTCAAGCTACTGTTTCATTGCAAGCTACTACAGTAACCTTAGAAAGGGGAACAGAATCCACAATATGGGTCTTGTTAAGGATTCAAAGGACAAACAAAACAATATTTGAGAAGCCCAGTTTGCCATTGCAAGTACTGATGTGTCTCTATCCTCAAATGAATCCTTTAGGTATCTATTTTTCCTAGTCTCAGATAAGATTATTTCAATTCTCAAGCCAGCTGTCTTCCTATTCTTAAAATACATAAAGCACTGGCTACCAGTCAGCTCTACTGATTTTACAGGTGGCCTCCAACAACTGGCCAGTAGCTCAAGGCTACACAGTCCTTCATTAAGAAGCTATCCCTAATTAGGGCCCGATCCAAAGTCAATGGGACCAGTCTTAAGTTACTTACAGTGGCATCCTAAGCAATTCCTGCTTTTTGTTTCCTTCCCTCTTTGTGCAGGCCTTCAACCCTCTGAGAAATACCATGTCCATATCTATTTGCACCACTTGCACCTAGCGTGAAAATCTAGGCAAATAAATAAATCTCAACCATGAGCTCTTCAGAGAAGAGACCATCTCTTGCCATCTCTCTTGACTTTGCACTGTTGAGTGTTCACTTCACATTGGGACTCAAGGCGTAGTCCAAACACTAAATAAAACAAGATTATTTCTTCACTTTCCATTTGCTCTTTTTACAATGCTCCTCATGGTGCAGGCTTCTTGCAGCCTACATCCTTCAAGGGCTTCCTAATGGTTTCCTCACTTTACCAGTTGAGATGTTCTTCAGATATTCCTCTGGTATTATGTACCTCTTCAGCAGCTACAAGGAAGCAAAGTAATGAGGTCTTCAGGGATTCAAATGAAAAGGGATAGCCCCACCTGCAGGAGAGAAAGCTAAATGCTCCCAAGGCACACAGTTTCACTCCTGCTGGGGGGCTGCAAGAAAGATGCAGGACCTCTTAGGTAAGTGGTGTGCCTGAAACCTCACACTCATGCTCCTGGGGTGCAGCATTTCAGGGACGAGGGCGCACAGCCAGGAAAAAAAGGGCAATAAATGAGGCACTGCCTCTTTCCCCTCACTTCTCCCCTTCTTCCTCCTCCAAAAATGTCACAGTGAGATGGCCCATTTCTCTGAATAAATCACTGCAGAGGACTGAAGAACATCTTGTTTCATAGGCACACATCCCCAAAAAAGTGGACCTTCCTAATGCTACAAAATTAAAACCTAGAGACGCTGTGGCCATAACGTTCAGCTGACACCACTCTAGAAAGCAAAAGGAGGAAAAGGAAGTGTCTTATAATTATAAGATTTATTTTACAGCTTGTTACGTGTTTTCAGTGCAAAGCTTTCATACTTTATGTGTTGGCAGGAAGTTTGCTAGACAGCAGCGCTGAAATGTAGAGTCATCAAGCCACCAGCTGGCCCTGCTAGTAGCTTTTTTAGACTGCATTAGTGTCGACCATGCCTTTTAGATTAAGAGATATCCTGGGGAGTACATAATAGGGCAACCAAACATGATCAGCTCAGAGACTGTGGATGGGCTGTGAAGCTCTTCACCTCTCTATTAGTGGTTCCCATTTAGCTTGGTGACAGAAAGTCACTGCCACCTAATGGCTATTCCACGTCTCATAAGGAAGTTAATTTGCTGCTTCTCATTCCAGTTCACCACAGGTTGAAGCACATGCAAAGACAGCCACCACCACACACACTGGCTGCAGTGTAGGACAGCCCGCAGTCCCTATTCACAGTTGCCTTTTTGAAGGAATGCCATGGAGAGCTCCTGGGGATTTCTCTCTGCAGATCCCATCCACCTCCATCATGAAGAAACAATTTTAGGACATCACTTCCTGTTATTTAAGGCACACAGTGTTACTGAATCACAAGGTAAGTCCACAGACATAGGCTATTTCATTGGTCTGAACTATCCAGAAACCGTAGATTATTTTTGAAAAACACATGCACGCGTACAGTCAGGCAACTTCACTGTGAGACATAGTTCATTTTGAAAACACCCAGCCCACCATAAGAAGCAAACGTAACAAATGCCAGGAATAGCTTCCAGGGAGCAAGAAATTGTATTCTGTATAATGATGGCACAAGGTTACGACTTCCAAATATTTGCCCAGATACTGACAGCCCAATAACCAGGAGTTTGAATGAGGAGAACATCCTCATTCTGCTCTCAAAAGGAGGAAAGTTAATTAACCTCCCCAAATGGCTTTTCCCTGACAAAGCAATTCTGTAGCCAACAAAGTTAATTCAAGAATGGATTCCCACTGTCTCCCGAGACACGTTGACCACAGATCCTTTCTCTCCTTGCTATCTCCTCTCCATTAAAAAAATACCTGTATCCACATTCACAGTGGTAATCTTTTGTCTTGCATAGGAAAACAACAAAAAAATGCTCTGCTCAAGATTTTCAGCTGTGGCCACTACTGCTGAAATCTGCAAGATGACTGACCCATTGCAATACTCTTACTACACTAACAACTACTCAGACGCCCATTGATACCAGCCCTTAAACAAACTGCATGTTGTGAGATACCTCCTGACTGACAGCATGATCAACAGAAATTGATGCCAGCAATATAAGAGATGTCAACCAAGACATCCAGGTGCTACAATGAGAGGCACACTGGAAATGTCTCGGGGTAGGCTGACCTGAGACTGAGGAGACAAACACTCAAGGAGGCAAACACACAAGGAGGCAGAATAATGTCAGACAAATGCAGCCCTCTACAGAATAAAACAGTTTGTTAAAAAAGCAATAGGTAAGGAAATGGCACTGAGCAGGCTGCCCTCCTTCCTCCTCTGACCCAGTACAAGCACGGGCAGAAACAGGAAGAAATGCCCACGATTACATGTGCAAAGATGGCTAGAATCCTTTAATGAAATAAACATGAAGAAAGCTCATATCTCCCCTAATGCCCCTGACAGTAGACCTATGTCTTGGGGCTAACCATGGCTACCACTGGCCTTGACATCAGTACACTGGCCTTATCATCATATGCAGGAAAAGGGCAGACACCCCAGGAAAGAATTCTTAACTCAGGAAAAAGATCAAGTTATCTATGTGGCCCAGCCACCAGTGGTGAGATGAAGCAACCACTGGGATGGACATAAAGCCTGACCACTTAAGCAAGTTTATCCCTGCTACAGGCAAGAGCAGGAATGGAAAAGATGACATTTTTTCTCTTGACTGTTGCTGAGGAGGGCTGTGAGTGCCATCAGGAAGGTGGATTCTTGTATCTCCTGGCTGATGGGAGAACCAGAGAGACGCAAACCAACCCCCACGGATACGCAGTGAATTTCCAGCTACTGATTCCTGCCTGACAGAGAGTAGTAAACACACCCCCAATCTGCTGGCCATAAAAAGGTGCTGAGAACTGAGTGGCTGAGAGCATCAGCATTAAAAGCAGCCCATGAGGGACAGAAAAACAGAGTAAGATTGAAGAGAATTCCTTGGAGCTAAGCAGGAACCTGGCTAAAAGCCCCTGGGGAAGCCACTTCCTTCTTAATCTGCTTTGCACTTAATTGTTTCCTAATGACTATGTCCCCATTTGGCCCCAACAGGCTCAGGGGCTGGTGCTGCCACTGAGGCTTCCCATCTCTCACCTGAGGCCATAGGTAATTTAGAGGCTCCAGTTTAATGGCTGACTGGCAATCTGTGGAGAGTAAGTTAAGCATCATCATTTGCACTGGAGTAGCACCCACCAGTATGCTGAGTACCAGGAGGAGATGCACAGAAAAAGTGGTTTTCTACTCCCAGCTGCAAGCTGATCCGAGACACACATGTAGCTACACCCCCTCACCAGAGACAGAGGCACAGCAGCCGCACACAGACCTGATGGCACTATCCACAGTCCCAGGGTCACCAAATCCCCACCTCACAGAATCTCTGTTCTAAGCACAGCACCAGAAGTGAGGCTGGAAACCTGTAACCAATTCATACACGTTTAAAAGAAAATTCCAAACTCTCAGCATATGAAGAGGAGGTTAAGCTGGCCTCAGTCAAAGGACTGAAAGCCAAGAGAGTACAATGAATGGCTCAATGAATGGCTGAAAGTACCAGAGGTCTACCCAGGACACAGGCAGGTAGAAGCAAGGTCTGGATAAGTATCCTTCACACACAACACTTACTTGGGAGGGCCATTCACATCGTCTTGGCCCTGTCCAGTGACTAACCTTTAGTACCAACTCCCATGGGAGAACTTCTTAAAAGTCATTCTGAGCTAGTCTGAGACCAACAAAATCAGCTCGCACAGTGTTAAGAGCTGCAAGACAGTGAATACTTGGTTGCCACCCACTTAAAGCTGCACTGAGATAAACGGTTTGGCATGCAATTGCCTAGGCCCAAAAAATTCTCCCCTGCCAAGCTGATGCTTTGCTAGCACAAGCACTACAGGGATGTTGCTGAGGAACCCACAAGGGCTGTCACTGTCAGGCTTAGTGGTGGCTCTCCTGCGAACAGCAGGACAGGCCTTCACAGGCCAATGAGTTTTGCTAACTCATGCTACGCCTGCACCTACTTCCTCCTCTCTATCTCTCAGCTTATTCCTCTTCATACAGCCAAAGACTAGTGCTGGCTATGTCACAGAGTCCTCTTGTGTCATGCTGACATGCTACACTTGCCACTGGCTCTGCCATGCGCAGGGGCTGACTCAGCTAGTCTTGGCTGCCAAGCAGGAGAGCACAGCTCTGTGCAGTGCCAGCAAACAGGGCGCTTTCTGGCTGCCTGGGGCATGAATTGACAAACCATCAAAACCTGCATGACAGAGGTTAATGAAGCCATGGAGAGACACGGCAAAAGGTCAGGAATTTGCAAGGGCCGCTGCAAACTGCTGCCAAATGACAACCTGTCCACAGTGCTGATAACTCCATAACTTGGGTGTCACTCAAGAAAGCTACAAGCAGCCCTTCTGCAAACCAGGTTTCAAAGGCATGTGGCAGACATGGGCAGATGCAAAGTGAAGCTCCACACCTGTGGAGCCACACACCCGTGCCTTGCAGTTTCCAAGGAACACAGTCCAGTGCTATCACCTACCTGTGATTTGAGGAAGTCATACTCCTCTGATCCGTATGGGACGCTCCGAAGGGAGGTGAGGTAGTCATAGGTGATAACTGCTGTCTGCAAATGAAACCAGAAATGTTGAGCAAGCTCTGCAGTTATCTTGGATATCACAACAACAAACCTTCTGTTAGGGAGAACATATGCAACTTAGGTTCCAAAGTTTTGGCTCCACCATCGAGTTTATGGTAAGACTCGTAAGAAATTAAATGAAAAGATTTAAATTCCAATGAACATTTATAGAAAGCAGTGCAGGGACCTCATTAATATATAGCTTTTAAAAATAACCACCACTTGGCACTCCTATACTATCTTCCATTTGAGAAGCTCAAAGCATTTTCATAATCTCCTGTGCAAGGTGCTGTACACAGACTCCTGTTCTCTGTCAGCTTCCACAATAAGGTCTGCTGCTAGTAATAGAGGTCATGAAGACCCTGTTTGTGCCCCAGCAGTTATCCCATGCTTCATCTTCACACCTCCAACCAGGCTAACCATACTGGTGCACAGTGAGCTCAATCTGGGTAGATGGCTCAGCAGGGAGCAGAGTGGCTGAAGACAAGCTCACCAATTAGCACAAGCAGCAGTACTTTTGGGGATATTCATCCGCACAAAGGACTAGAGGGCTGAAGGATCAGATACCCAATTACAAAACAACAATATGGGGATCCAGTTAAAGCTTATTAGCTAGACATAGCCACAGACAATGGAATTAGATTCCTAAGTGCCTTAGTGATTTCTGAAAATGGATCTAAGGTATTTCACAATTTTATCCTACAACTAAAATCCCTCTCTTTCCACTGTTAGCAAACAGAACAGAAACATACAGGTCACATTCATAAAGTTTACTCGGGGGGAGAGAAGGGAATGTATACCTAGATGAACCTGTCCACTAACCAGTCATTTGAACTTCAAAGATCCTTGCCATAAAGAACCATTTGAATAACTCAGATCTAAAGTTAGATTTCTTACCGAAGGGGTAGCATTCTGGGACTGGATACTTTCCCCCCCCGCTTTTGCAAACACACCTAGTAAGCACGTAAAGCACAGTCGATGTAATGTGAAAGCCAGGAAGGGAAGGGGATCAAATCTGGTTTGAGATGAAGTTGCTGGAACTGACAATAGGGAAAGAGGCAAAAGCTCAAAGGTGCATCGAAGAGAGGATCAATCTGGGAATCAGTTACACACAGACACACTCCTTCCTTGTGGAGGTTAGGTTTCTCACATTTCCTGTTTTCCAGATTGGAAATTGCGCTTTTCAGGCTCTCTTGCCCCTGGTGAACTCAGGAGCTGCACAGCTACACAGAGTCACATTCAGTAGAAAAATTTTCAAAGCATCTTCCCAACCTCAAAGAACAACTTTGAAGTGGAGGGAGGTTCAAATCAGCCTTGCATGAAGGCTTGAGTTGGTTCTTACTTTATCTCTGGTCCATGAGGGTAATTATCACCTCCAACTTGAAAAGAAGCAGCTAACAGATTGGCCTGTATTACAGAGGAAGAGGGAATTAATTAAGCGGTTGCTAATTACATCGTAATCTTAAACACTAAATTAGTATTATGATGATCCTGATAGGCAACTCTGACATTGCCAAATCCCTGCTAGTGTCTGAGATGTATTCCAGCCACTGCACAAAACGTTCCTTCCATATACCCAAAACAACTGGGATACCCTCAAAGAAACATGGCAAATGCACAACTGCTTTGCCCGGTTTCTAATTTTACCAGAACATAGAAACTGTCTAAAACACGATGCATCCAGGCCACTGACTTCATTCTCATCCAAGACTAAGGCTGTTATTCATGTTACAGTGTGAGACTGAATCTCGGAGACATAAAAAGACCTACAAGATCAACTAGTGCCTCCCCTTACAAATGCCAGATTACTTCTTTAACTGATCTTGTATCCAGTCCAGTGTTAAATGTCCCAAAGACCTGGGGCTGCACTTCCTATCAATGAATTCTCAACACCTTACACTCTTCCACCACACCTAAACTATCCTCAGATCTCACCAGGTCATGGCACAATGTCCCCTCTGAATAATTGTCTACCCACACATAAGCAAGAGCCAGTTCCCTAAACTGAGGTTCAATAAGAAATTTTCTGCTAGTGCACTTCATCAAGTTTCTTAGGAAAGTCTGCAAAGGACTACTGAACGAGTATGCTTAAAATACAAGCAGACTCAAATCTTTCTAATCAAACTCAGATGAAACGTGTCCAGAGTCCTGTAGTTTTAGGTCAGGTTTGTTGACCTCCATGTGTTCTTTTCTCCAGCCTTTTGTTTCGTTTTGTTCACCACACCATAACCCATCTTAAATTTTTGCGTCTGCTGCTGCTGAACTTAGGTCTTAAGGATTACAGCCTTTTAATTACAGCCTGGTTTTGCCTGGATATGGTGCAATGATTGAAGCAAGCATCCAGATAAGAAGCCTGGGCGGGGCGAGATTGAAGGACAGACACTTTAGGTCCACGTGCATGCCACCAATATCCAAAGTCACTTGTTTGCTAGAGTCTCAGCTTTCATTTACAAAAAAAGCAAGCCCAAGAAGCTGAGCTTCTTAGAAATGAACATGTCTAATTGCTCTGCTGGCTTCACCCAGTCTATGGCTAAGGAATGAGAGCAGTGTGGGCTCCCAATGCTCAGATGAGACCTGACGCCTGCCTTTCCAACAGGGAGCAACACCAAGCTGGGAAGGCAGAGGTCACTGGTGCAGCAGGACTACAGGAGCGACCTAACTATATCCAGTCCTATATAGCAGAGGGAAGAGAGAATTCAGAGACAGAAAATTTGTGTTTGAAAAATATACAGACACACAGCTATAAACATGTGCTGCCATCACCTACAGAACACAGAACACTGGCAGCATGTTTTTGGGGGTCACTGCTTGCAGCTATGGGTGCAGAACCTTCTAATGCATTTGAGAGCAGGGCCAGCGCAGTGCTTTACAGCCCACGACTTGTCACTTCCCTGAAGGCAGAGAATGTGAAAGTCAAGCATGTCTTTAGATTTGCCAGCATCTAAAGCAAAGAAAATATCCTTTCCCCCACTTCCTATTAATCAGGAAAGTAATCTCTCACCGTCACTCAAAACAAAGACAAACTGCACAGCTTCATCACTGCGCAGTTCTCACTTATTTTTGTCTTAAACAGAAGAAGCCACAAAAAACACTGGCATCAAGTAAGATCGAGAAACACTGGTCAAACAGGAAGAACTCAAGGGCAGATTGGAGAGCCCAAACAGCCTGCATAGCAGATCCTCTCCAGTCACAGTAGGCTGTGTTCCTTCTCCATGCCTCAGTTTCCTGTGTAGTAGAAGGGAGACAGCTGCTCCCTGCCACCAGGCAGCACTGCCTTATGGTCAGGGACCGAGCACAATGCTTAGCACTTATTAGCTAAGAAGGGAAGATTACAGTTTGTATTTCTGCCCTCACCCTTTCAAAATAAACACTCATTTTTCACAATAGTTCGTGGTGCAGCTTGCACATACAAATGGCATGGCACCTAAGCCAACCCACAGAGCTTGTTTCTTATTGCATCTGCCCTCAGGAGCTGATTCCCTGTAAAACTCATTAATGAAGTGCTTAAAAGTCATAGAATATGCAGACAGACAGCTGCTTACCACTGGGGGTCTGTAAATGATGGAGATTGTGGCCTGAAGTGACAGATGTATAATGTAAGTGAGGTACAGGGAGACTGATACCCCCTCCAGAGTCTCTGCTCTTCTTGTTCCTGGCTGCTCATGGATTCATCAGTGAATATCCTCGAGGAGAAGACAGCAACCTGTTTGGCTGGCAGTCTCCATGCTTAGGTTTTCTAGAGCGGTGATCAACACATGGGTGAAATAGTGGTGATGCTAGGCAGATGTAGCGTTTATTTTACAAATCTGGAAACCAATCCAATCTCAGAAGTACATCATCTCCCATCCTCACTTTACCCTTGCTTTGAGAATGATCCTCAAAACACCTGTCCTCCTCTCCCCAAATCTTTCATCCTAAGGGTCACAGGGGAATGGCTACCATAGCATATCAATACAACCACCACGATCCTGAAAACAAAATGTTCCAATGTAAAAAATGGCATATGCAGACAAGATGGCTTGAACTAAGTCACAGGCAGCAGGATACCTGTACCTGGGTGGCCTGCGTGACTGACCTTGAAGGGTGGCTGATGAAGACGTGGGCCCAAAGTAAGCCCTTGCCCTGGAGGTCCCACCCTAGCCAGGGAAGCAGAAACAGTTCTCTGCAGCCCAGTATCTCTGTTTGTTTCTTTCAAAATGTGCAAACGACAGCTCTATTCCTTCTCTGCTTTCACCTCTTTTCTCCCCACTGACAACAAGTTGAAGAGCTCCCTACTGACCTTGCGACTGCTGGAGCCAGCTGCCAACTGGAAATGCAGAGAGGAAACACAGGAAATCCCAAGTTCTTGTGAACCCCAATCCCCTTACCCACCCAAGAATCTTCCTGCACATTATTAGGATGGAACTTACTGTGGCAATGGCTCGGCCCACACGAACAACTCCAAAATCATTGGGATCCAGGAACTTGTTGCCATACAGATAGATGCCAGAAGTGGCTGCTGCCAACGAGGCAAGTTTCAAGGCCCTTCGTGCCATGACTGATGAACCCTGCCGAGACACAAAACAGCAACTGTAACATCTGAGAAGGATGTAGTGATCTAGCGCCTGCAGCCCCAAGGGACCTGACAATCCAAGTTTTAATTGCTCCTTTGCTAATGATGCATTGCTAGCACTGCCCCCAGACAGGAGCTCAAGCGATCACACAGCAACCGAATGCAAGCTCTGACTCCATTGCTATTTCTTACTGGGCCATAAATCCACAAGTAACTTGCTGTGCTGGACCTTGAGAACCCACAACAAAACACCTGTTCACGGTCCCAAAGGCTTTACAAGGAGAAACAACAGGTGGGCAAAGACAAGGGAGCATGTGCTCACCAAAAGTCAATTCTGATCACAGCAATAGGCCGCCTCTTCACTGCAAATGTTTTGAAGATATCACAGTGTAGGCAGATTGCAAGGGGGTAATAGAAGATACAAACAGCCAGGGTTTAAAAACAGCTCTTGCAACACCAAGAGCACCCAATACTTGTTGTAAACTCTGACAGACTAGTTGTGAAAGTGCCTCACTGCTGATGAGTGGTGGGAGAGGAGGCAAAGCATCCCTGGAGGCTGCATGCAACTCCAGCGGCCAGTGGCAGACAGCCGCATACAACACAGGGGATGCGGGACCTGATCAGAGTGACCAACAGAGACTTGTTTTCTCGTCATCACCATCCCCTTCAAGCGTCAGGCAGGGACTGCAGTGATAGAATGGACATGTGCAAGAATCAACAGCCTTATCCTGGCTCTGTCACAGGCCCAGCACAGGCCCGGGGTAAGATACTTCTCTCCTCACTCACTTTTTCTCTGGAAGACAAGGGTGGGGAACGAATGCATTTCCCACACTAAGCCCCTTGCAGCACTGCATTCATTGCTTACAGTATATAAGGTAGTGTAAACATGTAATTCATTACACGTGACATAAATATTATGATTCTTTATGTCACTTCAGAGGATTCAGACCTGAAAAAAAATTACAAATCAGGTATATTTTTCTTTCCTTTCCCTTTGGCTGGTATTAGATACAAAATATGACTGACCATTCTTTCTGCTTACACCACAAACCAAGAGGCATGGTTCACCTACTCTGCAAGCGCTCAAGAGCACCCATGACAGAGCACGGGCCTTTGCCCCATCAAGATGGAGTCCACGACTCCTCCTACTCTTAGACTTGACTGAGAAACTTTCCTACTTCTCTCTGTGAACCTCTGGCAGGGTCAGTCTGGCCCATGCCTTTTCTCTTCAAAGCCTTGTAACCAAAAAACACATGCAGCGACATGGGTCAAGCCTTTCAAAAACAGTTCACAAGAACACAATCAGCGAAATAGGCTAATATAACACAAGAGACCTCTGTACATGAACCTTAGCTAAACTTTATTATTTCCTTTTATTTCCTTACAAGCCCTAGGTAACTTCGAGGCAGAAAAGCCGAGATACATTCTGCCAGCGCCAGTCACAGCTGCCTGCAGCACCCCAGCCCCTTCTCCTGCCAGAAGGGGTAGATGGCTGATCAGGACTCCTCTGAACCTAAGATCAAACTCAAGAGAAAATAAACCTGGCCCCTTGACTGCAGCCAAATGAACACGCACTTACAAAAAAAAAAAAAAGAAAAAAAAAAAACAAACCTGCCCTCCTCCCCCTTCTTCACTGAAATTCTAGGAATTTTGGGTCTTCTTTCAGGAGGACTGCTCTCTTTTGTACAGAAATCTTTTGTATCCTCTGTCACCTTCAAAAAACATTTTCTGCAGTGTGTTTCAATTAAACCATTTCTGCTCCTTGTACATTTTTGTAAAATTTCACTTATTGGAAAGTGAAAGGTGCAAACAGTGACAGTTTTTTAATACAGAAAATACGCCTCTCTTTTTCATTATTTTTTCCTTCACCTTCTTTATTACTAAAAGAACGTTTGCTTGAAAGCAGGATGCAAGCCCATCTGTTCTTCCATCTTATTCCTACCTGAAGCTATAATTTGCAGTTCGTGACATCACATCTATTGCCATACCCGCCAGCTGTACGTCACGAACACAAGATGGGAACTTTAGGTAGCAAATAAACAGGCAGAGCAGCTGAGCGCTTCAGCAACAAAGTTCCCGCTTTCATGCTTCGTGCGTTGTACCAATAAAAAGGGATTAAAACCCCTCCAATATAAGGTACGGAAATGGAATTGTCAGAAATCAATCGTATTTCGAAGTTCTGCACAAGGTGTCGAGGAGCCTTTTCCATGTAAATGAGCCATTACAACACTCCTACGGGCATCTCACAGACACTGTCAGCTGCGAAATACGGTGTCACGGCCTCTCGTTATTAAGGCCCACGTTGATGAATCACCTCCCGCTCTTCTTTCACCTGGCTGAGCCGGGCTTCTCTGACTTTCGCACACGTAAGGCGCCCTTTTCCTCACAGCCGGGCGCCATGCCTCTCCTCATGCCACTCGCGGGGGGCGGGGGGCCGGGACGGACGGGAGATTACCGGTTTTCTCCCGAAGCCCGGGAGGTGACTCCCTCGAGGCCCAGCACCGCCACCTGCCCCGGCACACCGCCCCCTCCCGAGGCCCAGGGAGCGCTGACCGCCCCCGAGGGCCGCCGCAAAGCCCCAACGGGGCGGCTTCGCCCCCCGAGCCCGCACGGCCCGGGGTCTCCCCGTGAAGGACGCGGGGGGCAGGCGCCGGCTGCTTTCGCTTCCCTTCAGCCGTGCCGTGCCCCGCCGCTGCCGCCTTCCAGAAACAACCCCGGACCCACCGAGCCCTGCGGCAACCGGGGCCTACAACCGCCGCCCGGGCCCGGGCCCAGACCCCCCGCCCGGCGGCACCAGCCGGGGCGCGGAGGGGCCGAACCGGGCCGAGGCGCCGGAGGCCGCAGCGGGGAGGTGGCAAGGCAGCGAAGGTCCGGGTCCCTCCCCGCCGGCCCCTCCGCAGTCTCCAGCACCACACCGGCCCCTCCGCCGGCACACGGAACCGGCACTTACCGCCTCGCCGGCACGGCGGCACTTCAACTCCCGCGCGCCTAGCCGCCTGCTCCCCCTCCGCCTCGCACATGGTACGGCCCTGCCCGCGCGGCATGCTGGGACATGTAGTCTCCGGCCGCGCCCGCTCGGAGCGGCGGGACTGCGAGGGGCGGCCCCTGGGCGAGCCCACCAGGGGAGTGGGGGGGGGGGGG
>RSEF01000005.1:42720632-42754341 GCA_003993805.1 Himantopus leucocephalus | reverse complement strand
CAGGGGGGGGGGGGGGGGGGCGGTGCGCTGTGCCCCACTCGTAGTTACAAAAGCGGAGGGGGACGGGCAGCACTCTGCTGTTCAGTGTACAACAGGGTAACACGGTCCCCCCTGTGCCGGCGGGGCCCCCAGCCTGCCACTGGAGCCCAGAAAAGCCGTCTTCTGTGCTTCTTGGGGGGGAAAAAAAAAAAAAAACCTCTGCCTTTATGATATTTTGATTGGTTCTTAATGTCTGCTCACTGAAAGCCCCGCAGCAGGGAGAAGGTATGAATATATGTATGTGTATATACATATATGTATCTCAGAAATCATGAGAGAGGGTAGAAATACCGAACTCGGACCCCAGGGCATCCCCTGCCTGTACCTAGGAGAGGTGCTGGAGGGGCACTGATGCTTTTATCAACCAGAAATGAGAAGTGCGCTTTGGTGAAGGGTGTGGGTTTGGCCAGGGCACGGTGAACATTTCACCCGGTGAGCGCGGCTATGGCAAGACAGCAGGATCAGGTGTGAGCGCAGGCACCCGCGCAGCGCCAGCACGCCAGCCGGCAACGCCGTCACCCTTCCCGGTGCTACGGAAGCGCTCTCACCACAGAGGTTCTGGCAATAGTGTTGAACATTTCTGTCCTGGTCCCGTTGAACGCAAAACAAAGTTGTCCATCATGTGGTCTGATCCTCATGCAGCGTAACATGGATAGCGTAAAATACGCAGCTATACTTAGCTTTTATCATTCAGTGAAATGCATGCATGGCTGCCTAATATCAGCTTATATTTAAGGGTGTAATTCCAAAGGCCAAAGAGATATGTATCATAAATATCTCAGAAACTGCGGTTCTCCGTCCAAAAGAATGATCCAGTACAACTGTGTTCATCAAGAATAAAGAAGCTGTTGGCAACAAGGAAAATAATCGCAGAATAATAAAAAAAAAGCTTTCTCTGCAGCTAACTTTTAGTTCCTTACTATAAGAAATGAAAATGATAATAAATTTTATTGTATTCAAGGTTCAATGCAAAACCAATCTCTTCACCCAAGTCTCCTTGCAATAAAGATTACGATAAAAGAGAGAAAGAACAAAGCAGAGAATGAAAAAATGTTGCTGAGTCATCATAAATATTGTAAGAGATTCATATTCCTTGGAGCAAATACATACTTTGATAGTCACCCACTTGAAACTTAGCATTTCTGGTTGAACTTTTCTCCCAGTGTGAAAAGGAAACTCAATGTTGGTTTTGAGTCAGTATCTTTCTTTTGAGTCTTTCTTTTGACTCTTTTTTTGAGTCTTTATCTTTCTGATAAAGAGAACCTGCAATTCAACACCACCAGGGAACCCACAATGGAAAATTGTAAGGATATGGGATAGGGTTAAGGACACAGCTAACACAATTAATCCTTAATACATTAAAAAGGATGCCAGAGACCAAAACCAGAATGTGACCAAAAAGATCTTAATAATTCTTTGAGAGTTAAAGTTTCCAATGGGATTCAGGAAACACTGAAACAAAACCAGGAAAGCATCACCACACTGTGTTTCCATCCATATTTGCAGGGATACAGTTGTACCCAAAAAGGTGCAAGACAGGGCAAAAAGGGATCTAGAAATACTCAGATTATGAAGCACAAGGTTTCAGCTTCTAGAAGAAGGAGTAATAAACCCAGACATTGTGCTCAAGGAAAGATCCCGATGACCAGCCTCTCTTCCAGGATGGCCAGGTTTTTCATCCAAGCCCCTCCGGAAAGTGCTATAAAGGTAACCTGTCCACCTTCTCCCTGGCTGTGGGACAGTGGTATATTAAAGGTTTTCCTAAAAGACCAAAATAATATTGGAAATATTTGCTGGATCCCCTTTTTTTTTTTTTCCCCCCCATCTGGCTTCATTTCAGTTTTGTTTCCCCGACTTGTCCCCTGCAGCAGACTTTAACGTAAATGCCTGCAACAAGGTGGGCTTCCTGCCAAAGCAGCTACAAGTTAGAAAGAGTAGAGTTAGGGGTGATTACCCTGCCAGCTCATTGTGGATACAGGGCCCACGTGGGCAGTTGCATCAAACATATGATGGCAAAACTGGCTACAATCCCTTAAGTTTCTTTGCCTTCTTGGACAGATGGGAGCTTTTGAACGGATGGGGTGCAGTGAAGCATCCCAGCTTAGTCTTGGACCATTACAAACTGTGTAGCAAGGACTATTTGTTGGAAGGAAGCTTTACAGTTTAGGGGGTGATGTTAAAAGAGAAAGAAAATAAAAAGTGTGGGACATGTGCACGTGATGTACTACTGAGAAAATGAGAGAGAAATGAGTGCGGGCTGAACGCGAAGTAACCACTCTGATTCACAAAATAAAATAAGCTAAGAAATATGGGGAAAAGATCTACTCCTCTATCTGCTACAGCCTGTGGAAGTTTTGCTATGCATTTTTGTGTTTGCAAATTCACAACCTTCATGGCTCAGACTGACCCTGGGCGTAATAGCGGGGTATCCATTTAAAGCTACTGTGCTACTGCATATAAAAATCCAAAATAGAGACTGTAACCTCAGCACAACCACTGATTCCTGATCACAGCTTGCTGCTTCTACCCGGGATGCTTAAGACTGCGGCCCAGGCTATCAATCCCCTGCTTTAACTGCTAGATGACACGCGCTGGCAAAGCTCCCGGCAAAGGGAGCGGGGCAGTATCTGATTTTTGCTGGCCTCTCCTGGAAAAGCTACGGGAGGTTGCTTCAGATTAATTCTGTTCCTTGCAGCTCTCAGTTAAACAGGCTGACGCTAGGTCTGCTGCGGAGAGGGGAGGAAAAAAAAGAGGCTTTTGTAGTATAACAATGCCGTGTGCCGATGTGCAGTGGGCAATTATGTAACCAACGCTAAATCTTTCCATAATTAGAACAAGCACCTAGTTAGAGTGATCAGAGCTCTTTTGTGTGAGCCTGCACCGGGGTACGCAAGGAAGAGCTTGGCTCAAAAGAAAGATGCTGGCTTGATTTCCCTTTCCCTTTCAACTGGTGAATAAACTAAATCTCAGATTACCCCAAATTGCTGTGAACGATGATAAGCGAAATGTGTTTCCTTTTCATTCGTGTCGAAGACATTTCTATCCCAGGTGTGAATCTCATGAAATGCAGAAACAAACCCAAAGACTCAGGCCTCTCTGTCCCAAGCACCAGAGGGGGAAGAGCAGTCAGACCTCCTGAACAGAGGGCAGAAGGTCAGTACCAGCTCTTCCTACTGGGAATCAGCCTCTTATTTAGATTCCCTTTGATGAAAATCATGGAAAGATATCTGGAAAGTCTCATTGATACCACACATTCCTCATGTACAAGAGACGGCGTGAGAAAAGAGATCGCTACAGTCCCAGAAAGAAGATGATCCTTTGATTTTGTGGACCCAGAGAACTAGCTTAACAAGGAGGCGTGAAAAGGTATGGGGAGAAATTGCTACCAGTGCAGTGGGAAGAACAGTTTGACCCAGCAGATCCTTCTTCACTCTTCTGATTTGTCCTGCCACTCTGTGGATGGCCAGCAACAGAAATAGAGGCAGATCCATCTTCTGCAGCTATAAACAAGTTCAGCTCTAGAAGTCACTGTAGCGATGCCAATTTAGGCAAGTTGAAGATCTGGCTAGTGGTATCTCTGCTGCTAGAGATCTGTATTTATGAAATATTTTCTGGTTCTGTTTTGGTTAGTTCAGGTCACCAGAAGAAATAGTACCAATACCTCTGTATAGGGGCTGACAGATGTGCAAACCAACATGGAAGACAGGAAGCAAAACAACCTATCTGGAGCTAATTCCAGAAGACAGCTTAACATACTCCACAGGTCTCCTGCTAGGCCAAACCCACCCACGTTCTCAGTTCAACTTAAAATGGAGATTGGCAGATTTTGTCTATCAGCAACAGAAAGCTCAGAGCTGACTCTGGGAGCCATCCAATTTTAGAATAGGATCTTCTTACCCATCACATTGTACAGAGCTAGCATTTGGATAAGACGGCTCTTGAGAGAAACATGCCCATTGCCCCAGGTCAGCCAGTGCCCTCGAGTCAGTAGTGACCAATGGCTGAATGTGACAACAGAAAGCAATGTGCTGCTTGGAGGGCTGTGCTTTAGGTGAGCTGCAAAATCCACTTCTACTAGTATTTTGTCCCTTCAAGGCCTTTGCTCAACCTTGTTGGCCAATATCAGTTTAGACAATCACATGCCACCTCCACACCTCTCTCTTGTAATTTCTGTCGGCAAAAAAAAATTCCCCTTCACTTTGTTTGCTAAAGCTGTTGGTGGCTAAAGGATACTCCACTTCTTTGTGCAGGTCATTGGGAAGTGTCTGTGGGCCACCATGTCTTGTGTTAAAAGAAGATGTTTATCAGCCGAGAGTGAAACGCTTCCAGAACAACATTTGCAAAACACCCTGGAGCCTGGAAGGTGTTGCAGAAGTACATGAGATCATTTTTGCCTATTGGAGAAAGTTTACTTTTTTACAAAGTATAACAAATAATAGAAATTAAACCAGCCTCCCTTTCAGTCATTCCAGGTAATACAGACATGGCTTGAAGAATTTAAAAATTTTTACAAAAGCACTAATAGACCTTCTGATCTTTCCCCCCCAGCTATAATTATTCCTTCTGAATGCTGCCTGTAACCCCTCAGGGAACATGAAATGCAGGGGTTGCTGATGTGGCTGAACCTTTCCATCTAGGCAAATCTCTTATTTTTCACTGTTTAGCATCTTACCTGTGGCATAATTTATCCCTAGAGTTAAGAAGTGTCATTTATTCTGATCATTTTTATCCCACAATGTGCAGTGACTGTTAGGCATACAGATATCTGATATTAACAATGGCTTGTTCTATTACTTTGTATTGTCATCTTCATTTGTTACAAGATATTTCATGAACCATTTAATTCTGCATTTGCAAATGTGTAAAGTGCTGAAGTAGATAAAAAAGGTGCAGAGGATTTAACAGCCTAAATCTACCCCCAAAAGACTCCTTGGAATACATCAGAAATATGTTCTCAAAACCAGTTGCGGAATTCGCAGCAAAATAATAATGCCCCTGCTGGCAGCCATGCCAAGGATTAGGTCCTCTGCAGAGCCTGAACTCCTTACTCACCGAAGAGAAGGCCATTTTGGTGCACTTGTGAAAAGCAATGTATGTGGAGACCTGACAGCGTTACTCTCCAGAAATGTTAAGCAAAAGAGATCATGGTAGAAATCAAAAGGAACTCGCCCTTCCTTCTTAGAGACAGGTTTATATTTGGGGAGAATGTGTTTGAGGATCTCAGAACAGTTCCTTGCCTAATGCTTCCTCTTATCAAAGCTCTGCCACAGCTGGCATCTTTGAACCACTACCAGGTCTGGTTCAGATAAAGTCCAGATCTAGGGGATACATGAAGATGCACAGAGATGATCAGTTCACAGGACCAGAAGAGAATATTAACTTTTCTAGGCAGATGCTGTATATATATTGTGGGACATTGAGTTTCACATGGCTATTCCTCTACGGGCCCTGGTTGGTCAGGATTGTAATAATGAAAGCGTCTCTTCCCAAGATACTTCAGCTTTGATTAGAAGGTAACAAGGGATGGAAAAGTGAGCACTCCCCACAGCTTTCCAAAGGTTAATCGCTCTCATTGTAAAATATTTCTGCCCAATTTCTCATTTGAATTTCCTTAATTTCCACTTCCAGTCACTGGTTCTTGTTTTGCCTTCCTCTGTGAGATCAGAGAGTACTTTTGGATCTTGCGTTTCTAACTTGTACAGGTACACATACCTGACGATCAAACCTCTTCTCAATCTTTTTATAATGAGAAAAACATGCTAAATGTTTTAATTTGCTCACTCAGATCATTTTTCCTTGTAATGAAATTGACAATAAGTACAGATAAATGGAGTTTACCTCATTCTAATCTGGCAATATAACATTTACCTCTTAAGTTCACCACAAAACAAATTTACTTATTTTATTTCCCCTACATTTCCAATTAACACTAGCTTTATGTTATCGTTATAGCCTTCTAACCCTCTTCAATCTTCCAGCATTGTTTTGAAAACTTGAACACCAGGACAACACGGAGTCCCTCTACAGTTCACCATGTCCCGGCTTCTACATCCCCGGGCTGCAATGAGGCTTTTTGGTACTTCATAGGACAAGAAATTCATGCTAAGCTGCTTCTCTCTCATAATCCTCCTGGATCTCCATCCATGTAGCATGTGTCCACAGGTGTTGCGCAGTGCTAATTCTTTAATTAAAATGTCATGAGAAGCAGAAGACAGAAGTAATGGGAGGTGTACCAGGCCAGGTTCGAGGACAACTATGTGAATAATATATTTCTTTAGTCTGGTGGCTAACCTAACACAAAAGCTAAATTGTCTTCTCAATTCAAGAAGAAAATTGGGAAAAAAAATCACAAACAAAGCAAAACACCATTCTACATGGAACAAAAAAAAAAGGAAAAGTATTAGATCAGAAATTAAACACTTTCTGGTTTAAAGAATTTTTCCACTTTCAAAAAAGTAAGCACGTTCAGCCTATACTTGACCAACAAACATTGCTTTACACTGAAGTTCAAATAGTCCATTTTGAAAATGTTGAAAAAGTTTCAAACTTTCCAAACTTCCCGCAGTTTTAGAGTTCAGAACTTTCAAACGTTTAGTTTTTTTAATCCCAGTAAACATTTTTGACCAGTTAAACCACGTACGTAAGCATTTTCTAGGTTTGGTACATGATGGGTAATGCAGAACAGGGACAAGAAGTTATTCACAGCTGGATTAGCAGCACATGCATATAAGACTTTGATATGTTTACAGAGCCATATGGTTTTGAATAAGCTTGTACAGCCCCTTCGTACCATATGGTCCCCTCTATCCAGTGCTAAGAGCCTTACATATTCACAAACTCAAAACTAGCCAACTCAGACATCAAAATTAAACCAAAAATAAATTTAAAAGACAGAGGTTCAAGGGGATGAAAATTAAGTAATAAAGCAAGTACAAATAGCTCACTGTCTGCAAAGAGAAAGCGAGTGAGTGTGCAGTTCTAAGAACAAGCCATGAGACTGAGGAAACAAAAGGAGCATCTCCCTAGTGCAGGAGGTGAAGGATATTGCTCACATACAATTTTAACTTCTAAACAACAATTTTGTATTATGGCTGTCATGTAAACCGTGTTGCAAAATAGCTCACAAAGTTGTGTATGTACCGTACAACATTAAATTATGCATCACAGCAAATGAAGAAGGAGAAACATAAAAGTAGGAGGGAGAAAAGATAATTTTTCAGCTGAGGCTAGTATAACAGCTGGAGACAGACACCATGCCAACTCCTGATGGTGAGAGAAGGCTCCTGAATCAGGAGGCAATATTGCCAGATGTGACAACAGCAATTCTGTTGCTAAATGACTGACAGAAATGGGTAGGAGAGAAGACAGATGAGTTTTGCTCAGGAAAATTATTGATAAACGATATATGTCAAAGTCTTGTATCTTTAGCTTTGTCTAAAGTGCTCAATAGAGGCCAGCTGTCTCAGAGAGAAGGGGAAGTATCTGTCAGATGACAGAGCTGCTGTCACCAAAATGCAAAGCCGAACTCTGATTCCCACTGGAGACGATGAGAGTTTTGGCATAGAAGGACCGCAACAGGCCTGTCCTTACCCCCTCCAAATCCCCTCCATCCTAGAAATCCTAGCAGATGAATTTAATCTGCAGGACTAGGCTGTCCTGCAGATTAGAATATGGTAAGACAGACAAAACGACTAGAAGACTGCAAGACAGACATTTAGTCTGCCTTATAGTCTTCCCGCCTCCTACAGTATGATTTTTTTATTTCTAATAAAAACTGTGTTTGTTTCCTACGCACTCTACCCTTGTCTTCTCTAGCCAGCTTCGGTTTCTCTTCTAGATGAACCATGCCTAGCACAATGGGACTCTCCTCCCTTTGACTCACTAGATGCTAACATAACGATAGCAGTTACTATTTAATAACTAAATTTCTTTTTTTCTGTATGTGCCATACACCACCACTTCAAAGGAAATAGCAACTTATCCATGTAAAGCTCCACCTCATTCCCACCACAATCCTTGGAGAAGTATTTTTCCCTATTCCACATTTTAACTATACTCTAAAGACTGCACCTCTTGGCTTGATTTAAAACTTCTGTGTAACATATGGATGCCCATTACACATATACAGTACAACTCTTGGCATTTAATACAGAAGTTTTTATTTTAAATCAATATATTTTTACAGCACTTTCAATCTCTCGTATTCTGGTCTCTCTCATGTCCCAATTCAGTGCTATCTAAGTAGCAAATATCAGAATAAGAAATTTTATTCCACTCTATTTGCTCTGAATTTTCTGCTTTTTACTTGTACACCTTCAGCAGGATGAACCACAAAGCTCATACTGAACTTGTTGGAAATCATCTGAATAGACAGGATAGTGTACCGTACTCTTTTTCTTTTTCTTCCCGTTGTACCTCAGGGATCTGTATTGCTCTTGCGNCCACAAAGCTCATACTGAACTTGTTGGAAATCATCTGAATAGACGGAATAGTGTACCGAACGCTACTCTTTTTCGTTTTCTTCCCGTTGTACCTCAGGGATCTGTATTGCTCTTGCGTTTCTGGTGCAGCCTTGTTGGGACTGCGCCGTTTCTGTTGGGTCCGTCTGCCCCAGTTTGCCAAGGTCAGCAATGCCTGGGGAGGTATTCCAGTGGAACAGACACGCAATACGGGAGTGTTATGGTTTGAACAACCCACAACAATTTATTGTCATTTAGACAATTTTTCTCTCACCTGATGACCCCTCCCCACCCAGGAAGGGGAATCAGAAAAAACAAGGAAACCAACGGTTGAAATGTAATCAGATTTAATAGAATACAACTAAATAATTAGCATTAATAATACTAAAGAACCAATATTGATCCAGATACCAATATAGAATATGCAAGGACTATACTCAGCCAATTCTATCAGTAGAAGCTGTGCACTCCCAGCAGCTGACAGCAAATGTCAGACACTGTGAGCACTATGGCTTTGGGAAGAAGGGAAGGCCTCAGGGGTACGGCACTGGGGCAGTAAGTTCTCAGGATCACAGCCAACAAGGAAGAGAGACAACTTCTCAGCAAACTTTCTAATGTATATTGAATGTGACATTCATGGTATGAAATAATCCTGTTGCCCAGGCTGGGTCAAGTGCCCGGGTCTCGCTCCTCCTCATCCCTGCAGCTGGTGATCTTGAAAACACTGAGACCTTGAAACCCACACACCATAGCTGGCTATAAAGTAAATATTTTCACAAATTCAGACACTAGAGTCTTCTAAAAGTGCAGTTTTCCCTAGCATTAGAAGACACCTTACTGAAAAGTAAAATTACTGCAGGAGAAATTAATCCTGTGTCGCTCAGAGCAGGGCAGGAAGGCGCCGTCCGCGTTGGTTAGGGGGTGCGCTAGACTGTGGCCGTCAGGCGGCAGATCCCGGCCCGGGCTGACCGCGGGGCGCGGGGCCGACTGCGGCCTGCCGCAACCCACACCTCGCAGCGGCCTTGAGGCCAGCCCGCACGGACGGACGCACAGACGGACGGACGTTGCTCTCCCCCACAACCCTGGGCGCCCGGAGGCGGCCCTACAGCAGGCAGACGCCCTAATGGCCGCCCGTCAGCAGGGCCGGCGCGGCCATCCCCCCCCGCCCGCTGGAGTGGACAAACGACGTCGCCCGTGAGGCGTTGCGGTCCGTGACGTCACGCAGACTACAATTCCCAGCGAGCCGCTGCGCGGCGTGGCGCATGCGCAACTGCTGCCACCGTCCTTCCCCCTCCCTCTCTCCCTCCCCCCGCGGCCTGGCTCCCGAGAAGACGACGACGGAGGCGGCAAGATGGCGCTCACCAGGTGGGTCCGTGCGGCCCCGTCCCGCCCGCTTCGGGTGGCCGCTCTCCCCCGTCTGCTCTGCGGCTTCCCAGCCGCTCTGCGAGGCTCCGGCCGACGAGAGAGGCCGCGCTCGGGGAGCGCGCTGCAGGGCTGCGGCCTCTCCGGGGCGGTGGGCCCGCCGGCCGGTGAGGAGGCCGGGCAGCGGCCTGGGCCGGGCCGGGCCGGGGCTGGGGGAGCTGCCCTGGCCTGCTTTGTCCTGCCGCGGCGGGAGGGGGTGTTTGGCACTGCCGCTGGTTCAGGGCTCTGCCTCCCTCGCGTGTTTTCTGCGGGAAGAAGGAGCCCCAACGCCTCGGCTGGGGGTGGTCGGGTCCGTGGGGTTTTTGTGGGGGTTTCCTTGCCCTGAGCGGGGGTGAGAGGGCTTTGCTACGAGCTGCCGCGTCTCTCGCAAGGCTCAGGAGCGCAGCTTCAGCGGCTGCCACGCAGTGCCGATTTTGAGGTGGACGCTTGCTTAAAAGACGCGTAAAAGGACCTCGTAGTCTAGACGAGCTGAAAAATGGGAAGTCAAGAAATTGTGTTTCGACTAATTTCCTTTGGCCGGGAGGTATCTGGCGTTAAAGGGGGAGTTTGTTGACAGATCTCTCTGTGCGTTTGCCTTAACAGGAAGGAAGGGGGAGTTGTTGGCACCAAGGGCGTATTTTCTTTTTCTGCTCTGTAGTGGCGGAAAGAATACACAGTAGTGTGTGACATTCCTGTTGGAGAATGGGCATTGTCACACATTCCCGCTCAAACAAGATGTCAATGTGGATGAATTTAGCATCATATTTTATAGGGGTCTTCCAGAATGCCGAGATAGCATGCATTGCTTTTGTAGCTATGATCTCAGAAGTTACTGCACTCAGGTTTATGATCACAATACTCGAATTTCATAAATTGTTTCTTAATCCGCATAGAGTGATTGCGGAGAAAGTAATAATTTAGTAGTAGACTCGAGCATAGTTGAGTGTCATTGAGTGAAATTGTCAGAATTAACTTTTTATGTCTCTCATTTTTTGGTGGCTGTCTGTGGATGTGCAGTTTTTTACCAGCTCCAACCCAGCTGTCTCAAGACCAGCTAGAACTAGAAGAAAGAGCAAGAGCTCAAAGATCTAGACAGACCACTCTAGTCTCATCACGACGAGAACCTCCCCCATACGGGTACCGGAAAGGATGGATACCACGAGTGCTAGAGGTAGATATTTAAATTCAGACTGTAGTGGTGTGTCTGCTTAATGGGGAAAAAAAGTATATTTTTCGGAGTAGAAATAAATTCTGAGCATCTTGAATGTAGCACAGAGTTGTACAAAGCCTTACCACATGCAGAATTTCCATCCAGATTGATGGGTGTATTCTTGGGTTGGGGGAAGTTGTTCTATTCACCAGATTACTTAAAATGTTTAATGGTAAACAGGATGTTATAAGGATTCTTCTCTTTAGAGATTATTATATTGTAATATGGAAATACGTCTATGGTCCTTTCAGCTTACACTCTGTGAAGGCAAAGATCCTCTGAGAAAGACATCTGTATTGTTCTGCTGTCATTATTTGTTAAATACATGTTCCAGATTATAACTGGAATAAGTGAACGCATGTATATTGGAGAACAGAAGGGTCATGTGTATTCTGTTCTTAGTGTAGCAAAAGATAGTTGCTAGTGGGGGAGAAAATTGTTAAGAGTTGGAAGGAAAACTTAAAAATTTGTTAGGTATTTATTGTCTACGTATGTTACTGGCAAAAGGGTTTTGGACAATGTTGTGTGTATTTGGCTGTAATCCTTGCCAGTTTAATGTAATTTCAACTGGAAACGTTGAAGGCAGAAGGGAAAATAAAGGTGTATAGCTCTGATTACAAAACTATTTTAGTACAGTTTCTCACCGTGAGCCACAAAACCTTGCAGATTTTGAAATGCTACTTGACATAATGTCTGAGACCTGCTGTTATGAGTCAGAAGCCAGTGCTCTCGGGACAAGGCATGCTGTTGAGGTTTTGATACAGTATTTCATGTGTGCTCTTGCATTGTCCCCAAATGCAATCCTTTCCTGAGCTAGTAACAGCGTTAAGTCTCTTTTATGTTTGAGTCCCATTTTCGTAAAGATTGATCCAACACTGTACTATGGTGATCCATTAGTGCTAGGTAAGGTGACTTTAAATAGTAGTTCCAGTGGTTCCCTAAAATAAAATATCTTTATGTAAGTTCAGCATTTAAAAAAGCATATGATGTTAAAAAGTAAACCTTCATTATATTCAGTGTATAATGGGTTGATTAATGTTGATTACTAAAGTTACTATTTTAGTGCTTATTCTTTCTAAATGTTAGCAAAAGAACTTCTTAAGAAGTCAGGTGATGAAGGTTTTCAAAGAGTTTCCAGCATCACTGGGCCACAAAGTGATGCGCATCTCAAAAAGACTGTTAAGGACTCCTTTCTGCCTCATAAACATGCAGATTCTTCAAGAGCAATAAATGTTTCCAAAGCATAATGTTTGTCCAGTGATCCTGGAATGCCATAATTGGAAAAACCAAAATCTGTTCTTAATAGATCAAGAGTTATGCAAAAAATTTTGAGAAATGACTGACTTTTGTTCTGGCTAATACTTTAACATTGATTCTGTAACTAGTTGTTGAATGTGGAAGACTTTAAATAACTGAAGCTGTATTTCCATGAGACTTTAGGATGGCATTAGCATGTTCTTCTTTCGAAGGAAGTGTTCTGCTTATTTATTCCAGCCTCAGTCCATGGTCTGGTGGCAGTGGTGATAACCATTTGGTCACATGGTGAACATGGAGGGAGATCAGGCTACCTAAAGAACCAGATTGAAGAAGAAGAAGAATGGGTTTCTTATCAATCTCCACATAAGCAGTGCCATTGCAACAGAGGGGGGGGGTGATGCTCATGCTGCTTTAAGCAAATGCTTCCTCTGAAGAATTGCATTTGAAACTGTAGCCTGAAGTTGTTTTATGAATAGTACCAGTTCTGTGTATCCTCAGTGTTACTGAGTCAGCATGGTCTGCTTTAAGAGGTCTTTTGGTTATCTGTTCATTAAATGATTTTACAGCAACACATTGAACGAGAGAGGAAATAAACTTTAAGAATATTGGGCTGTTGAAAACTGGGCCAGCACCCAATGTATTCACATGTCAAAGTAAGGAAATGGGATAGCTTGGCATTTGTGCTATTGTAAAGGTACGAGCGACAGGCTTTGAAAGGAGTGGAAAGCTTTTTTAAGTTCTTCGCTTCGTTATGGTGTGAAAAGCTACAAATAACCAGTGGAAATCTTCATTAAAAATGCTGCTCATGTAATTTTAGTATTTCCACAGTTGCTTTATTACAGAAGGTAATTTTTGAAAGTTCTAATTCATAACTCACATGTGAATTAAATACTTAATCGTGTATTGTCTGTAGCATAGTAGTGCTTGCACGTTCTTGTCAGTGATATGGGCTCTTGCTCTGTGCAGGGAATAATTACTGCAAGATGTCTATACACTTCAGTGTCTTGTCTTTTAATAAGTGTTAAGTTCTCTAGTCCATTGCTCTCTTACCAGCTAAAATAATCAGTTAAGAGCATTCTGGCAATGTTTCATTATGTTAAAATCAATCCACTCTTTTATTGCATTTCCTGCCCATGCAAATAATATGTTTTTGTCATTCAGTCATTTATTACTTTTTCTTTTGTGTAGGATTTTGGAGATGGGGGTGCTTTCCCAGAAATTCATGTGGCCCAATATCCATTGGATATGGGCCGAAAGAAGAAAATGTCCAATGCTTTGGCTGTTCAGGTGGATGCAGAAGGAAAAATAAAATATGATGCAATTGCTCGACAGGGACAATCAAAGGACAAGGTAATATTTCTTCAAATATGTAGACTGGCATGTATACCTGGAAAAGTTGTATGTACATGTTGCATATACTTAAACTCACTGGTCTGGCATTAGCCAAACGGATTGCGTCCTATTTTCGTACAGTTTAGGAACTGAAATAATGTCAGACAAACATGAGCATTTTGACGGGGATCACTGTGTGATCTTCGTTGTTATGTAATTAAAAGGTAAGGCAAAAACAGTGAGAGTCTCTACAGAAAGCTTACTTGATAGTTTAGCAGCTTTCATTAGAGAGTTTTCCAATGAGGGCAAGAAACTGAAAACAGGCCTGATCACAGGCAGGCTCATTTCAGTGTGTAGAGAGGAGTGGGGGTGGGAGGGAAGACAGAAAAAACAGTTTAGCTTTCGCAATACTACACCTTGTGTCTTACTAACTTAACATTTGAAGTTTGTGGCTGCTTTCAGTATTGTTTGGTGCTCTTTTTTTTTTCTTTTTTTAATTGCAGCAAGAAAGTATTGCCAGTGGTTATACTCCAAAATTTTTGTACTAAGTTCATTGATGGCAAGATTCTCATCGAGTTTAATGGGAACCAACTTCAATTTTCTGTGTACGGTAGCCTTTCTGAAAACAAAGAGATGACACTTTATCTTGAAGTCCTTACTAGTACTGAGGAGACCAGGTACTTGGGTCTCCTAAGTCCACTTTGAGGAGCATCTACATCTGTCTTTTCAAATGTAACAAAGTGGACTACATTAAAATTTTAATTCTTTTAAGGAGGTCTTGGGGTCTGGAGAACTGCTGAGGCATGACCAAGTGTATGACCAGCTGCTTGTTATAGCAAGCATCTCCTGTAAAGACTAGAGTAACCTAAATTAAATCTAAAAAGAGGGTTAACTACAAAGGGTGTTTTAGTTAACAGATATGAATAGTAGTTTTCAAAATAATTTGACTTCTCTATCTTTAGGATCCCTTGAAAAGCTCATGGGTATGTAATATGCCCCATGTCTTACTGCAAATGAGGAAGGGGGAAAACCTATCTAAACAGAAAAACAAAAGGTGAACTTTACCTCTCGAACAAATAAATAGGGTGAGCCTTCTAAGAATGTCAGGGGAAATCTTTCTTTTTTAACAGATAATTTTTTTGTTGTTTTAAATTGATCCTATAGTTGCCAAAGTTGCAGAAAGATAATGCCAGTAGGATTTTATATTTAACTAATACTCTCTTGAGTGTCAAAAAAGTGTCACATATTGTATATCCTCATCCCGTGTGTCATAAATTACTGCAGCACCTTTGAAAAAAAAGATTTCAAATCAAACTCTGTGCTGTCATGCAGTAGAAAGTAGCCAGACTAACCAGAAACAACAGCAGTGGCAATATTTTTATTGAGGAAACTTTCACTGGGGTTCCATCAGACTTTGTGTAGTCTCTTGAATTATTTGTCAAGAGGAAGCTGCTAAAATATTAAGTACATTTAAAGAATTTTGTGACTAAATATTTGATACTTTATACTAAATAGAGATTTGACTTATCTCAAAGCATAAAAAATAATTTGGAGTGGATAGACAAGAAGTAATAATCGTACTGGTTTGGGGGAAACTATAGGGCAAATGAGAAGCAAAAAAATAAAATAAAATTACTATATTTAAACCCTCACTTTTACAACTTGTCAAATACATCTTTACCTATCTGTAGGATCAGATTTAACTTGCATATAATAGAACTGTTCAGAATGGGATCTAAGTATATTTGAAAAAGAACTAGAAATGATCATAGGCTTTAGGCAAAAAATACTAATCTTTTGTTGTGGCTTATTTGGTTCAGAGTTAGGAAAATACTTAGAGCAGATAAATTTAAGCTGTTAACATTTGTCATATTTGATTCATGAAGATCTGTACCAGCATTCATTAACTTTCCATATGGCACCTATAATGAAGCAGTAATGTTCATGTTTTGTAGCCATACTTAGCAGGATGGAAGACATACGTCTTTCCCAAAACTGGGCTGTGTAGTACTGGAATTAGGGTTTCCTAACCCTAAGCTTTGTCTTCTGAGCCAGCTTGATTCTGATTGCATCCAGCTGCATGTAAATGCTGTGACTAAAGATGAAGTATTGTGATTCAAGGGGGAGTAAAACTGGGGGGAAATTAGATATTTGAAACAATTTCACTGGAAGTAGCAGAACTACTATTGCTTGATTTTTGCAGGAGAGAGAAAGTATTGGCAGAAATGTCATAGGGAGCAGTTGTTCAGTGATCTATATTGAGTTGAATAACGTGGAATGTTTTCTGTAAGAGAGAACTTCTGATAGTACAGTGTTAGTAGGATTACATACAGAAGTTTTAGTATACTGAGAGCTGCAGTCATAATTCAAATTTTTCTGCAATCTTAATTCTTGGAGCTAAGTGAAACAGATACTTAGCAGCCTGCCAGAAATGAGATGGAGTTTCTGATCCTATTCTATGAGCTACTTGTTTAGTCTGAGTTAAGAAGCAAATTTTGCTTTTGCTACAGCTTATGGATTTTCTGAAGTTGAATTTAGTATTCTGCCTGCTTGTAGAGGCAGCAGTTCCATTATCCAGACCCTATATCTATACAGCTTGTCAGCAGTTTCTACTGTTGCAGTGGTTCATCTCTCTTGCATCTGTTGCTTCAGAGAATTTTCCTTGAAAAATGCTGACATAAATGAGATAGTCTGACAGGCCTCCTGTTCGGGGCTGGCAGAAAGTCTGCTAGACGTGAAATGCTGGATAATGTTGACTAACCTTGATGCATGACCTTATGGATTCAAGGATGGGGTTCCGTTTGGTTGTCCAGATGAAGGATTTCCAGCATTAGCCACGTGGTTAGGTCTTGTGCTGCTATAGATTCTTCCAATACTTTCTCTACTCGCATGACTCAAAGCCATGCTAAAATAATGCATCAATAATTGATATATTTTGGTGAGACTGATGCTCTGTCCCCTTATTAGGAAAATAAGGACCTATAATTGCTTCCTGTGTTTTTATTAAGACAGAAGAGAGAGTGAAATCAAGGAATGGAACTATTAGGTCCGTTACTTTTTTTCTGGCAAGGATGATTTTTCTGGGCAGGAGTTGGATTTCTTCTTGGTGGCCCAAGGCTGCAGCTTAGATGTTAAAGGAGAAAAACAGAACCACAAATCTTACCTACAGTTTTTTCTCAAGATTGTGAATTCAATTGAAACATTTACAAGAGAGGGTAGTTCCATTGTTGAAGGAATTCCTGTCACAGCAATGAAACGGATCAAGGTTCTCTTGATCAAGGTTCTTTTATCAATATAACTAAAATAATCAAAAGTATTCTTTACTCATAATGTGTTTACCTTTGTGGTAGAGCTTTGTTTGAGAGCTTATCGCCAGTTTTTTTCTCTAGTGTGTGTTCCAGGTTTACAACCAGGTAATTGTAATGACTTCTAAAATGTTATATGCTTCACATGGAGAAACCATTCTTTGACAAGGAAGGTGCTTAATTGTAGCTTCTTGATGTACACATAGGATTGATGAGCACTGTACAGGGCTACTCTGGATATATAGAATAATATATGTTGAGGAGAGAGATTTGTGCGTTAAAGAAATTTGTGTCACGACATTTGCGTCTATCAGGTGTCTTGTGGAACTCTGAATGTGATTGATGTCTAAATCCTACTATGAGCTACAGTATCTTACAGAACTAGTTAGGTAAGATTGTTCTCTTTCTCATGGCAGTGGCCTGTAGTTTTCTATTTGCTGCCTGTTAAGGCTGCCCCAGCCAGAGGGGTAATCATGTAGCTGTACCAAAAATTAAGCATTTCATTTCTGCCTAGAAGGAGATTCTGCTTTTCAGTAGCAATCAAAACGAAATATCTGAAACACAGGCTGGTGCTTCCTTTTAAATTTCATAGCTGAGAAATGGTAGTGGATGGGGATGTAGTATACAACATCAAACAATCCCAGTCTCCGCTTTATCTTAGATTAATAAAATGTCTCAATGTTACTGTTAAAATAAGGTAAATATCTAGAAAAACAACACAGTGCGACATCTTTACCTGCCTGTCTGTATCACCTCAAAAAAGGACTCCAGTTAGAACATGGAAGTGTATCAAGTTTTTGATGGAGACAAAATTTTTTGTGTTTTCAGGCTAGTTTAATCCATATTATGGATTTCTTCCGTATTAATGCAGCTTGCTATTTACATACAACGCTTTAGGGTTTAAATAGCTCACATGGCTCATTTGTACCTCAGTGCACTGTAGGTGTTAGAGCACCTCTTAAACTTTTTTATTTTCTTTTTTTGTTTTCTGAGATATACTGAGCTCATTCAGCATACTTTGTTCTTTGTGCAGCAAGAGTTAATTACCTTAGAGGAACACTGCTCTTCAGATGTCCTTCATTCAGCATCTGAGGAGCTAGGATATTATTTATACTAATTCAGAGGATGAAAATTTTATCAGTGAAGGCTGAGAAGCAGTAAATGGCTCTTGTGTGACAAATTAATGGTGAGGCTAAAAGTCAGTTTCATAGTTGGACATGCACTTTATAGTATACTTGAAATAATAGTTGTAATGACTTTTAACCCTTTGAACTAAGACTTTCGGATGTTACTTTGTTGGACGAATGTGAAGCATTAATGCAATACAATACATTTTTTCCCTGTAGCCATGTAATAGTGTTCTTTCCCTGTATTTAAAGTTGGGGCTTAAAGCTAATGACAGCTAGCTGCATGTTGTATGACTGAAGTACCTATATAAGGGAAAGCGTCAAGAACAGATTTCTCAAGCGTTTATTTTAATACAACGAAATGAAGAAAATCCAGATGCTGGAAAAGACTTGTGTCAAATCGTTAAGTAATCCTTGATAACAGAAGTACAAAGGTGGATTTTTTTTGTCTGTCTTGGGGACCCTGAAAAAGGAAAAGAGTAGGAAAGAGAAGCAGGAAACTGGTGTCTAATCCCAGCTTTGAGAGTGATTTACATAATTACATTTATCAAATTGCTGCTTTTCTTTGATTATTCATCTGTAAAATGGGGTTCAGAATATGTTCTTGTTCTATGGGAGTCATTGAAGAATATGTAATTGTAATGCATTTAGAGGTATATACAAGTTTTCATTAGAAAAACATTTCCTTTGATATACGTATGTTTATTCCTGTACACTAGTGCTAATAAAATATAATGTTTTTCAGGTTATTTACAGCAAATACACAGATCTTGTGCCAAAAGAGGTCATGAATGTGGATGATCCTGAACTGCAAAGACCAGATGAGGAGGCAATTAGAGAGGTATTATACGCACTGATGTACCTAGTTATCAGTAGTATGTTTTGTCTTGCATATGAGATGAGATGCATCCTGTGGTATTTTTGTCTTCAGATAACAGAGAAGACACGAGCAGCCTTGGAGAAATCAGTCTCCCAAAAAGTTGCAGCAGCCATGCCAGTTCGAGCAGCTGACAAACTAGCTCCTGCACAGTACATTCGGTATGTAGTGCTGGTGTGTGTATAAGATGGCGTTATATATAAAATTGATTAAAATTGCGATATTCCTTGAATTTTTGAGAACAGAAATTCCTTTTGAATTCTGTTCTTCTGGAAGCAAGATGAAACTGGCTTAAGTATTTTGAATTAACCCACTGATGATAACCTGGTTTGAAGTGTGTTGAAATATGTCTTAACATGTCACATGTTGTGGCACTTTGTGGAGGGGTTATTGTTTTAGCAGCAAAATACAGATTTGTCAGGGAGCACTATTAATGATGTTGCCCTGAAAACAGTCTTTACTGGGAGTTTCAAGCCAAGGCGAGGCATGTAACAAAGTTCTTCTTTCATATAAAATGAGCAATTGGAATTACTAGGAGGATGATACTCATTTATGATGATTTTCTGCTGCAAATGCAGAAGAATTTAGTGGTGGGGTTAGACTTGGCCTGAGGTGAATTCTGAAAAAAGTATGTGAACAGGTTCTTAATAACCAGTAAGTAGTCACTAGGGATTCACAGACATAGGTAAAGAGTATTGTGATGTACTCTGTGTACTCTCTTGGTTCCTTTCTTCTACTTCAGAATCTAGGTTGAAACAGGAGAATGTAGCCCTGGGAAGATATGTTCTGCTGGTGTAATTGATTCTCTGCATTCAGTCCAGTATCCTCTGTGCAGTTACCTGCTCCTGGCGTTCACAGTGGAAAAGTCTTAAACTGGTGTGGATAAAATGAAAATGCAGTTAGAGCTGTGAACTGACTAAAAATGGACGTGGGCGAGGAATATATAGCTGTGTGCAGACAACTGAGCGCTTTGATTATTTTGTTCAGGTACACACCATCTCAGCAAGGCGTTGCCTTCAACTCTGGAGCAAAACAGAGAGTTATTCGGATGGTGGAAATGCAGAAGGACCCTATGGAGCCTCCAAGATTCAAGTAACTATTCAAAACTTCTTCATGGCAAATAGAAGATTCTCAAGTGTATTTCCATACAACATGCTGATTGTAATTGTTTTCTTCATTGTTCAGAATTAACAAGAAGATTCCGCGTGGACCACCTTCTCCTCCAGCACCTGTAATGCATTCTCCTAGTAGAAAGGTATGAAATGCCATAGCCGTTCTCAGTTTTGAATTCTACATGACTTCACAAACTCTACTTTGATCTAGTTCACTTCTCTGCACCATCACTTTCTTTTGATGTGATGTTAAGTGATAAACTCGGGGCCTGGTGCAGTCCTTTTTTGTTTGTTAGTTTGGGCAGTTCTGAAAATAGCTCTCTTCTTGTGTACCTTGTCAAAGGTTGAGTAGATTTCCCATATATTTTATGCAGGGCTGCATTGCTGGAGTTGTTCATGGCATAGATTTGTTGACTGAGGCTTTAGCCTTGATACACTGATGCTGCTTTTACACAAGTCTATTAAGCTAAGCCTTAATAATGCTAACTTGTGTTATTAAGGATTAGCTCCTCCTGAGAGATGAGTGTAGGTGGTTCATGAGTTTCCTGCAACTTGAACTGCTATTAAGTGTGTAAATATTAACAAGCTGGCTGTGAGTTCTGGCCTGTGTGATTAAAGTTTAAGAGGATGGTTGAAAAGCTGTTGTGACTTTATTCAGTGTTGGCAAAGGTACTGTGCAGAAATGAACATCTTATTGGTGCTAAGAAGACTTGGTTTTTTTGTAGTAGTGCCCTGAACTTTGTACTTTTAATTTATTTCACTAGTTTCATAGCTGCCTTTGAGAAAGGCAAAAGTATTTCCTTTTGCTGTAAATCTAAAGATGACTTCGCTTCTTCTCTTAAATCAGATGACTGTGAAAGAGCAGCAAGAGTGGAAAATTCCTCCATGCATTTCAAACTGGAAAAATGCAAAGGTAATTAAATTGTCATGAATTCAGCTTTCTTATGTTGCACTGTGCTGGGAGACTTCTGTGAATGATTTAAGTTTGAATAATACTGGTTTTAAACCTCGAGTTAGGTACACTGGCTGCTTCCAGCATGGAGAACAAATGATTGTACAATTCAGTTTTTATCTCTTTGGCATATAAGGGTTGTCAAATTGACAGGAGTATAGAACTGAGAGAGAACATATTACTTCATGGCAGAGATTATGCATTTTGAGAGGAAAATTGGCATTAGTTAAAACCCCCATAACAGTGCAGTATGTGGAATATGAAACCAAAGTCGCTGGAGCTCACAAAGTAAAGCCATCTAAACTGAAAAAGGGAAGGGTAATTTATAGAGAACCAAGCATGTTTCTTTTTAATACTGCAGTCCAAATTTCTGGAAAGTTCTTGATGCATTCTTTCACTAACTAATTTTCATCACTGGTTAGCTTAGCTATTTTTATTTCTTGTTTGAGTAGGTATGTCCTGTCCCTTTTGAGTTTTATCACCCAGGAAGTTTATGTTCAGAGAGAAGGGATAATTTATAATTTGCTGCAGTAACTGGTCTAATCGTTCTCAAACTTAGCAAGCTGTTGTCGTGAGGCAGCCTCTTCAAATGGAGGAAGGAAAAGCTGCATGTTTGGATGTTATTTTTTTCTACCCCAGCACAGCTGTATAACTGGGACTGATGCTAATTAGTAGATCAAATTTTAGGTTACAGATGCTAAAACCAAAGCAAAAATTTTGTGGAGCTCACTAAATAATCTTAAAATATCATCTATAAATAATTTTACGTTTCAGCTTTTGAAAGCAAAATTGGCATTTAGTGTCTCTTACTTTTGCTGGCAGCCCTTGCCACTTACTTTCTCATTTTGAATCAGCTAACATCTTAACAGATATGAAAACAGTTTAGGGAAAACAATTTTTAAGCACAAATGGTAGAACAACTTTGAGACTGGGAAAGCTGTTATCTGTAGTTTTTAACACAAAGCAAAGAGTGGACCTTATCGATCAAAAATTGTCATTTGTACTAAGGTGTAACTTGAAGGGAAACTGTGATTCGGGTTTGGGGGGAGTGTGGAATTGGAGCAAAGCTTAGTATTACCTGGAATGAATTTGAAGCATGTATAAAGGAGGTCTGTCGAGGCGTATTAATGATGGGCTATGAGTTTTGTGTATGTTTTTATTACATTTATTGTATAGGAAAAGAATGCTTGTTATTACAAATAAGTTCGTTTCTATGATTAACTGCCCCTCTGTTTCCACTATAGGGTTACACCATTCCATTAGATAAGCGTCTGGCTGCAGATGGCAGAGGATTGCAGACTGTTCATATTAATGAAAATTTTGCCAAGCTTGCTGAGGCTCTCTATATAGCTGACAGAAAGGTCAGGTGGTTGTTTAAACTGTTTTGTTCCATGTGGTTTTACCTTCTGTGTATGTTTATTTCCTTGGGAAAATCAACCGTGAATAGGCTATAGCTTTTTTATTTGTCCTGCTTCTTGGCTAACATAAGGCCTTATCCCCAATATCTTTGAATCAGTGGCTCAGTGTGGGTTAAATTACTGGAGGTCAAGGGTCTTGTTCCTCAGCTGTAATTGCTGTGGCTGTCTGGCTTTGAATTCCCTCTTTGTGGCTTGATTTCTGCCCTGTCTACTGGATAACTCCGTGACAGAAGATCTGCTTGCATCCCAGGTGCTAGCTTTCTCTCTTTTTAACTGTGTCTTATGTGTGCAGGCTCGTGAGGCAGTAGAGATGCGTGCCCAGGTGGAGAGGAAGATGGCTCAGAAAGAAAAGGAGAAACATGAGGAAAAGCTCCGAGAAATGGCTCAGAAAGCCAGGGAGAGAAGAGCGGGGATCAAAACCCATGTTGAAAAAGGTATGTTTATTTATTATTGAGATGCTATGGTTTTTCGTAGTACTCTCTGAAGTGTGGGCTTGGAGAAACAACCTGAGAAATGGTAATACCTAAATATCAACTGTAATTTCTAAGCATGACATCTATTCTTCACTTCTTCACTTGATCAGCCAGTGAATTTGGTTAATTCCCTGGCTGGTTTGATAGGATCTGGATTTGAATGTCACAGCAGCATGTCAGCATATACAGGTTTAGGATGTTGTTGAGAATTTCAGAGTTGTTAATGGATCAGTGCAAGTAATGGCTTTCATGGGCTGTTCTAAACTAATTATTTTTGTTTTTAGAAAAGGCTTGTTGCAGATGAAGAGCAACTTTGTTTACAAGAACTAAACCATCTTTAAGTTTTCAAAGATGGTAAATGCAATATTATATCTCTTGCACTAACTGGTCTTGAAGAACTTGCAGTTCTGTTTGCCACTACACCCAAAAACTGCTAAGCTAACTAAATCATAAACATTGTGATAGGTCTTATGTTTTGATTGAAACGACACTTCAAAGAACAAGATGCTGAACTTACAGAGCTGTTATGATCTCTCTAAAAGGTGGAGGATATGGTCATATACTGCCAAATCCTGCAGCTGGGATGGACTAAGCTCTTCCCAACAGGCTGAGGACTGTCTGGCTAGAGAGCCACTCTGTTAACAAGGACCTGAGAGTCCTAGCGGACAATATGCTAAACGTACGCCAGCAGTATGCCCTGGCAGCAGTAATGCTAAGGGTGCATCAAGCTGCATCCACAGGAGTGTAACCAGTAGGTCATGGGAAATAATGATTTCCTTTCACTGGTGACCTGTTAGACTGCATCTGGAATACTGTGTGCAGTTATGGGCCCCCCAGGTACAACACGGACATTGATAAACTGAAGTGAGTTTGGTGGAGGACCATCAAAATGGTCAGGAGCCTACAGTATCTGCCTAGTCAGGAGATGCTGAGACAATGAAGCTTGTTCTGCCAGGAGAAGATGTGGCTTTGGAAGGACCTAATGGGAGCTTTCCCATATCTACAAGGAGATCCTCAGAGCTCTTCACTAAGCTGCATGGTGGAAGAATGAGGCAGTGGTCAAAAGTTGAAGCAGGAGGTTCCAACTACATGTGAGGAGAAAAATTTTCATCATGAGGACAAGCAGTAGTGGAACAAGTTGCCCAGGGAGGCTGGCAATCTCTGTCCTTGGAGGTTTTCCCCGCCTGAGTGGGGGAAAAGCCCCCTGAGCAACCTGGTTTGAATTCAGCATTGATCCTGCTTTCAGCAGAATGTTGAACTAGAGACACCCAGCCTGAGTGATTCTCTGATACTGAATCACAGAATGTTCTGCAAAGCACTTGGATGCCTCTGTGTTTGAATTATATTTTTACACTTGAGAGATGAAAGTATGATATGATGATCTGTAAGTGTTTTAGGATATAACTTCTCGATGGACGAGTGTTCTAAGCTCTTGAAAGCTGAGAAAACATAGTTGTGGGATATATCAGCTTTAACTCTCCTGTCAAGGACAGCTAATTGGGTGTGGCATAAGAAAGCTGTGATTTTGCACGTCTTCAGTTTGTTTAAAGTGTAACATTTTAAATAGTGCTATGGGTCACTTCTCTTCTGTAAAAGCATGCTGAATTGAATTACTGTGCTAATGTCTGTGGCACAGTTAATTCAGACTTCAAATATTTGTCTATAATGAGCGATCTTGCATTTGTTCAGAGGATGGAGAAGCTAGAGAAAGAGATGAAATCAGACATGACCGGCGCAAAGAGAGACAGCATGACAGAAATCTTTCAAGGGCAGCCCCTGACAAAAGGTGAGTCACAAAAGAAAGCCACAAAGTGCCTGTACTGGCACTGGCTTCCCCACTAGGGAAACTATGACATTGGGCTTCCTTTTGCTTTGTATGAGTGCCTGAATTTTACCTTGTGGAGATACTCGCTGATAAGAAGCGCTGTTCATTCATTGTATGAAATGGTATTATTGTGTCAGCATACTGCAGTGCTGTCTTCTAAATTTAATTTTCCAGATGAATGAAGGAGGGGGCGTGTGTTGGTTTTGCGTGGGTTTTTCTTTAGCAGAACTTAAGTATATTCAGATTTAAATAAGATGTTGACAGCAAAGGTTGGAACCTGGATCCTGTAACTTCAGTGAGGCCAGAGTATCATTAGTGCCTTTGTTTCTTGGAGCTGTTCACTTGAAGTAAGCTTAGGTTTATGAGTGTAGGCTGAAGAATCTTCTTTGCCCAAGCCAGTGAGATTTCTGAGCACGAATGGTTTCTGGAGACTTAAAATCTCTAATATCTTACAGCTAGCTTGCCCGGCCTTCCCAGAATATAATTACACTGGTTCTTGCAAAAAATAAATATGACATTTTAGACCAAGTCAGCTTGATGTAAATTGCAAATAGTGGAAAGCAAATTTGAATGTAATACCCAGCCCAACATAACTTTCCCAAATGTTTTCTTTGCCAGGAGACAAATTTTAAACGTTACCTAGTAAGGAAGGGCAACAGTCAAAATCTGGCTCCTGAGGCACATTGTTAGCAAGTAATACAGGATCAGGTTGCAGTTGAGCACATCAACAAATATGGTTTACTGACCTAATAAAACTTAAAATTTTTAATTCAGGTCAAAGCTGCAGAGAAATGAGAACAGAGATATCAGTGAAGTTATTGCCCTTGGGGTACCCAACCCCAGGCCGTCCAATGAAATCCAATACGACCAGAGGCTGTTCAACCAGAGCAAGGTAAAAATACCTTTTCACAGGTGTGTAGCTTTCTGTGAGAGCATGCACGTCTTTCCTTAGTGGGTATGGCTAGAATAGTAAAGGGACACTGTTCTCATGGTTGGTGTGGGTACACTCTGAAAGAAGTCTCTACATAACTGGTTAGAAGATCTCCTTTATCCACAGCTGATGCAACAAAAGTGGAATATTCTGAATGTATAACTGGATTAAAGTGGTTTTGTTGTGGTTTTTCTCACTGGGGAGTGGGGAGAAAGAAGCTATTTTGCCTCCAAGCTGCAGTGACCCCATTTTCTTTTGTACAAATGTACTGACTGAATAAGGGAAATTTGCTCTGAGAGAGAAGCAAGTAAATACTTTCTATTCCCATTATTGCCTATGTTAAAAGTCCTTCTGAAGATATAAATAGTTAACAGCAACATTTATTTTCCCTGAACTTTGTACTATTCAGAGATGAAAAAGTAGATTAGCTTTCAGAAAGTCCCTGAATAGACCTGCAGTTTGTCAATCATTCTTTTTCACGTCTCCAATGAAAGACTTGCAGGCAGAAGGGAAGGCTGATGAATCAAAAGTGAAGAACAAGCAGGCACTTCTACTTTCACAGTTTATATAAGCCTCTGTGATTTGGATCAGTCAGCTTAAATCATGTTTTCCAGAAATTCTGAATAATATACACTTCTGTATGATTGCACTTGGCTGTTATAGACAGCTGTACTTGCAGGGCAGACTGAAATGAGCCGTTATTCGGAAATATGAATGGCCTGTAATCCTGTCTGTTGCTTTCTGGAAGAGTAGAATTGGCCCCAACCGAGGCTTGTAGTAATGATTGTGTGATGTTCTCTGGCCTTAATCCCAGACCCAAACACACTCATATCCTAATGAAGTGCTTGAACTCATTTGAAATCAATAGTAAATCACATAATACCATCTTTATGTATCTTGACGTTAAAATAAATTAGCTCAAGTTTTGCAGGCTCATTTGTGTTACACTGCTGTTCCTTCTTCACAGGGTATGGACAGTGGCTTTGCTGGAGGAGAGGATGAAATTTACAATGTTTATGACCAGCCTTGGAGAAGTGGCAAGGATATGGCCCAAAACATCTACAGGCCAAGTAAAAATGTGGATAAGGACATGTATGGTGATGATCTAGAGGCTCGAATAAAGACCAACAGGTAAGAAAATAAAGTTAAGAAATATTCTTAATTAGTACTTTGAAGTTATAGTCAACTGAGTATCACGTCTTCTCGTGCAGGTTTGTTCCCGACAAAGAGTTTTCTAACTCGGATCGTAACACCAGAGGGAGGGGCAGAGATGGACCAGTTCAATTTGAGGAAGATCCATTTGGTTTGGACAAGTTTCTGGAAGAAGCTAAGCAGCATGGTGGTTCTAAACGGCCATCGGATAGCAGCCGCCCTAAAGAACACGAGCATGAGAGCAAAAAGAGGAGGAAGGACTGAATGCCTCTGCTCCTTGAGATGTAGAGAAATGGACTACAAGCTTGGACTTCATGCAAAAAGCATTTTTAATATCGAGGGGGATGGTGTTTTAATGCAGCAGTTCACAACTCTAGTCGTGTGGATAAATATACACAGACTAATTCTTCTACGTAGGACAGCTACCCCTGGAGAGTGGAGGAATGGAGACCACTTTGAAACATTTCACAAGGGAATTCAGCACTTTAGCAAGTGCTCTGACTTTGCCGATTCCCTGTTGCCCGGCATCTCAGGGTAAGAATGGAGCCCCTTCCTACAGCTTTAGTTTTTGTAGATAGCTAAAGCTTTTACTTCATCTGTTAAAAGCTTTGCTGCTGTATGTAATTATTGTCTTATGCTGTAATGGATGCTAGGGAGTTTATGATTCAGTGTTTCTTTAGTGTGGCTATACAGTTTATTTGAACAAGGAGGGGGAAACAGCTGGATTCTGTTTTAAAACAAATACTCATTCATAGTTTCTCAGTAATCTTTATTTTAGTTTCTCTACATTTAGTGAAATAAAGCCTCCTTCCACCGCTCACTCACTTTGATTCCTTCTTTGACTGCGTCTTCTACGGGGCTGCTGTTTGAGAGCAAGCTGAAAACAATGGCAATTACTCAAATTAGTTAGGCAAGAACACTTGATATTTTTCATTTCTGATCTTCTAAAACATTCACATGGAAAGCGGAAGATGAGTTTACAGACGGTTCAGTTTCACAAGCCATAACTGCAAATGCTAAGCTCCTGACGGGAAAGCTGAATATAATTTGCACAGCAATTGCTAGTCCTATCAGGCAAAACGCATCTTAAAAGCTTGTGCTTTCAAGTGGAACTAATAGAAGGTAACTGTCTAAACTGAGCCTAGAACAAAGTGGGAGAAGTGCTCATGTATTTTGCTTTTAGAGAAGCTTGCATTTTTGAAGAAGTGAAGAAAGCTAACTACTGCCTGCCTTTTGCTTTTTATTTCACTATAAAGCAGCCTCTTAGCTCTTGCACCTCTTGTGAGAGTATAGTCCTCGAAGCCTAGGCAGTTACGGGAATGTGCAGCTTCAAGAATAAAAAGCAGCAAAATAAATTCCAAGAAATTGATACTAAATGCTCATCTATGCTACTGCTGGTACTTATTTTGATAATTGCATACAGATAACATCCTAATTATTTTCAGCCCAATTTATGGGGGATCAGCCTTTTGCCTGGCTTGTCACAGTTTAAGAACGGAAGTCAGCAAACTGCTCCTTAATTTCTGCTTCCAGTTTTGCACCACAGTTGTAACTCACAGGTCAAGCCCTCCTTAGGAACAGGTACTGAAGTAACCACAGCCAATGAAGACTTCTGCAGTGGTATGAACTATGTCAAGCGAAATACTTTATCACAATCAACATACTGCATCTCTGAAGTCTCTTGCCAATTCATCTTACTCTTACCATCTCCTAGCATTGAAAGTATCAAAAAAAGAAACTAGTTGTTAGAAGGATATTGAAGAATTCCTAGTAATTATTCAAAGAGATGAATTGATCATGTCTGTTTGGCCAGCCTGCTTGTTGCTCATGGTTTCACACTGTACTGCTAGGTCTGAGGAGCTACATCAGCTGAAGCACATGTTAAGTCTACAAGAAAATTCCCTTAGTAATCTGCCCCTACTTAGTGAACATACTACGTGCAAGTTTCTAATGATTTTGACGTAAGACCTGTTAATTTATTAATGGGTTTGGGCAGCCATTGACTCACTGTCCTTTTATCCTTATCTGTCAACACCACTGCATGCTAAATGTTTTGAAAGCAGTGGGAGAGCCATTTCTTTGCTGTATTTATTTGCTCCAGTGAAGCTAGATACAGGTGTCTGGCACTAACTGACCAGTCCATGACAGACACCTTCATATGGGTATAGACCAAAGGTTTTTATCTGATGGTGTACACTGTCTCTTGATACCATACACTAATGCACCGAGATTGCTGAAGTGCCATACTCTTTCCTTTACTAACATCTAAAACGTTAGAGACATTAAGTAAAAAAAAAGAAACATACACTAAAGCTAATTTAAAGGTGTCTTGAACATATGAAAGCAGGCAGCTGATTTTTCCTGTACAAAACAATAGCTGAAGAAAAAAATTCACTAAAGTTCAAAGCTGAGCTTTACTTTCTTTGTCATCTTCCCCCTGCCAATCAACATCCAAATTAGATGTTGGAATCTGCCTGGAGAAAGCTGTATTACAAATAATAACTAGTTGCCTGGCAGTTCCCGAATAATTTTACTGCATTCATATTCCTTTAGCTTAGCACAGCAGAAGGTTTTGATCTGTGTGGTACCTGTATGATCTTGGACCCTAACTAGTCAAGTTGGGAGGGGGGAATAAACAAGAGTGTTAATGATTTAAAAAACATTAAAAGCACACTAAGTGGCAAAATGTTTAATCACACTTGGAATGAGTATGGCAATATTTTGGTGTTACTGTGTCCAACCAAAGGCAGAATTAAAGAGCTCAACTCATTACATTACTTCATTAAAGGAATTAACACATTACCTTGGCACCTTCAAGTATGTGGGAGTCCTTCTGAAACACATTCTGAACATCTTGTGGAGTTGAGAATTTAATCCAGCAATAACGTCTGTGAAAGCCTGTATCTTTGTCCTAGGTAGCAGTTAAAAAAAAAAACAAAATCCAATTACAGTAGAAAATATTCACATAGGCTGTTAAAAAAACTTTCTACAGGTATTCAGTTTAAGGATTCAGAAGTTCTCAGATAAATCAGCACACTTGCTGTTTCAGAAGCCTTTTTCACGCTTCAAGGCTCGCATTGACAGCACGCGGGGGCTAGCAGAGGTTGTTCTGCATCCCTTTCTCTCAATTTGAGTCCTGCAATCATTAAAAAATTTTAAGATTTTAAGTTATAGTTGAAGACTGGAATAATACATAGCCAGTTGTTTCAAACTGCAGTAGTTATCTACTATTAAGCCAGTCACAACAGAACTGACATTTAAATGGCTGCCTGATTTGAAAATAAGCCTGCCACAGTACTTGAAAAGCATTCAGCAAGATAAATCAGCTGCTTAAGACCCTGCAAAAGCAGGCTGCAATTCGAGATGACAAGCAGTAACTGCACTGAAAAGAAAAAAAGTTACTTTTAAGAATAATTTGCCAGTCAGAAAAAAAAGTTGTCAATAAAGAGAAGAAAACGCAGGAAAGCCAGGATTCCAACTCTGATCCTCATCAGAGTTGACAACAGCTCTGCCAGTGAATTCACTGATCATCAGGCATGACTGGCAGCACCTCCAAACACCAGTGAAGTTTTCACCCACAAAGTACTGTATGTAGTCACACTGCCCGGTTTCAGTATCCTAGCGATGTCTTAATTAGGGTGTCTTAATGCTGCTGGCAGATTTTTGTACCTCTGGCAGTTTTAAGCATTAATGAATGCTCCTAAAGTAATCACTGAATCAAAACATACACACATGCATCAGTTCAGCTTTAATCAGTGACGGAGGCAGGTTTACAGTAAGCTGTCAGCCGTCGCAATGAAGCAAGGCCCGAGGAACAGCACGTGGCAGGTAGACACCTAACCTTCAGTGTTCAGAAATAACCAGGCTGTTTCAAACTATCTTTCTCCATTTCCAAACTAGTCCTTAACCGATAGTGCACCCATCAGCTCACTAACTGAAGTTCACCACACACTGAGCTTAATTTAACAGACCATTACTTCACATGGAGAAACGCGAGCAGGAAGGAGAACCTCTGCTCCTTCAGCAATGACCTGCAACTTAGTCATAACAGACTGGGAAAGGAAGACTTTTTGACTGTTCATCTCTAAGAAACTGCACTAGATACTATTATCCCTGACCTACAGCTCAGAAGGTAAATAACCAGCTTGGGAGCATCCTGAAGAGGTGGTGGTGTTTGTGTTAGCCCTGCGCTCTGGATGGGGTATGAACCCACCGCAGGAAAAAGACTGTAGGTTCACATCCACACCTTTTGATTTTTTAGGCCAGTGAGCCCAGGCACACAAACACTTTATTCTTTGCCAGAAGAAAGATAACACGATGATAGAGAAGCTCAGAGCATTTTGAGGTCAATTATTCAGAAATGGCACTGTCAACAGGATCTGAGGGATGTGCTCTCCGAAGCTCTTTCAAAGCCAATGGAAACCACTAAGCTTCAAAGAGGCCTACGGCTTGCAGACAGGCGGCGGCACCCACTGGCAGAAGGGAATAAAAGCGAAGAGAACCGAAAACCTGACTAGAGTACAAGAGGCTTCCAGAAAGCAGCTCTGAAGGAGCGGGGGAACTGGCTTCGGGGCAGGGCCCCAGGGGCAAGACCAACCCTGCCGGGGCCCGGCGAGCACCAGCCGGCGGCTCTTCCCCGTTTCACCCAGAAAAAACGCACAGCGGCCTGGAGGATGAGTGTGTACTTACAAACGGCAGCTGGCACCTCCGTACTGACCCGAACTGGGAGAAGTACTCCTTCACCTCCTCTGTGGGGGAAAGGCACACCTGGTTACACCGGCCCCGCACGCCCGCGCAGCCGCCGCCGACCGCCACGGCCTGTGCGGCACACGTCGGCGGGGCCGCCTCCTCCCGCACCAGCCCCAGCACCGGTGGGGGAGATGAGGGGGGGCGGCGCAGACTCACTGCTCGACACCGTCCAGGGAACGTCAGCCACGAAGATGTCGAAGAGCCTCCTGGAGCGGCGTCCCGCCGCCCGCACCGCGCTGGCCGCCGCCATCTTGGGAGCTGCGGCGTGAAGCGGGGCGGTCGGCCCCGCCCCGGCCGTGCGCAGCGCCGCCCGCCGCCGCCTGGCCAAAATGGCGGCGGCGGCCCTGACCCGGGAGGGTGGGGAGGATGCTTTCCGCCGGCTTTTTCGCTTCTACAGGCAACGCGACGCGTCGGACTTGCGGGGCGTGGTGGATTTCTCCGTACCAGGGGCCCAGGTAACGCCGGGCTCCTCCTGCCCTCTCCCCGCGGCGAGGGACCGGCCCGGGCGGCGCGGCGCGCTGCGCTCCGAGGTCGTCCCGCCCTGTGAGGGGTGTCGCGGTGTTCCGGCGCGGTGCTGCGGCGGTGCTGCTGCAGTTTGCTCTCTCCACCTGCTGCTTCCCTTCGTGCTCGACGCCGTGTTTCTAAAGCCGCTCCGTTACGGGCTGGAAGTCGCCGCCCTCCAGCGCTGAGCTTCTAGCGGGTCACCATAGCGTTTAAAAACGAGCAGCCTGGCTAGAGACGAGCGGCTGAGGGAGGGCGAGTGGCTCTGAGGGCACTGGGCCCCTCTGCCCGCGGGACCCTGTGGCAGGCTCGCCCGGGGTTCCCCTGGGCCGGCAGCAATTACGGGACCCTGTCCGAGGGCACAAGGTGCCGTCCCGGCCGTCCCGGGCCAGCGCGCCGCCTATTCACAGATTTACCGCTTTCACTTATGCTTGTTTCCTCCCTTCGTGTTTAATTAGCTCTCTGTGCTGCGGTAAGTGGTCCCCAAAGCCTGCAATAGAACGACACGTTACTTAAGGGAAGTAAAGGAACACGTGGATGGAAAAAAGCAAGTTTCACTGTTGGAGCTGATGTTGTTTTCTGGGCCTGCTGGTTCTTGTCTTGGCCATGAAATACCTGCGGGAGCTGGAGAGGGATTGGCTTCCCCCTGCTGTGCAGCACGTGCCCAGGGTTCTTGCGATCTTCCCTGTGGTGAAGTTTCCTCTCCTTTCTTACTCCTATGTAATAAACATATGTCTTAGCCATCATGGCGAGTCCAGCCATTGCAGTGGATTAGGGGCACGCAGTCAGGAGCACATCTGAAAGTAGTAGCTGTCGTGGTTAGTAGTTAACCATGTCTTGAGTGATGGAGCAGTGATCCTTTAAACTCATCTTCCGATAATGGATGTCTGCTGAAGTATTGTTAACCAGGGATTTCCTCTNTAACCAGGGATTTCCTCTCTATGATTCTATAGAAAAAAAAAAGGAGTAGGCAATATAGCTGAAATGAAACTTGGCCTAATTTATCATAGTTCAAATGCTTAGCCTTTTTTTTTTTTACTGTTCTATTAGAATATATATTTTTCTATCTTTTCAGACTATAATTTTGATACTGTTAATGGGACACGAAACCTGACCTGTATGAAATTGTTCAAGGTGTTAGCATTAAACAAGGGAGTTGTTAACATTTCAGCCTTTCTTGAGATTACGGCAATCCTTTATCAAATAAAGGATTCCAGCATTACAGCCCTTCTGGGAGATTCAAAGTACTTGAAAGCATCACAAGCATCTGTCCCATCTCCATATCATTCTTTTTGTGCCTGCTATCTTCTAAGATCAGTTGACAGCTTACTATGAAAGCATCTTTTAGTCATCTTTCCCTCAGGTTAAAAACATCTGGCTTTTCTCTTTGAGAAGAGCTACAGGCCAGGCAGATTGTCCCAGATACTGTTGTTCCTTTTCTCTCAGAAAACTGCTTCCAGTGATTGAGCTCTTCAGTGAAGCATGACCCCAGCTGCCCTGCTCTCAGGCTCGTTTAACTGATTCAGCACATGTAACTCTTCAGCGAAGAAACAGCTCCTGTTCTCCAGAAGCCCTGGCAGCAGCTGGTG
>RSEF01000005.1:42699872-42720532 GCA_003993805.1 Himantopus leucocephalus | reverse complement strand
TCTGGCATGGTTAACATACAGGGAATTTAATAACTTCAGGAGAAAGGTTTCCACCTCTTCTTGCCTGTATACATTTTTTGTTCCTCTTACCTGTCATATTATAGCTGCCCTTGCTTGGTCTCACTTGTCATTTTATGTCTGTCTTAAATGTCTTTCCTAGCAATTACATGGAGGGCGAATCACAAATGTTCTCCTTAACTGCATTTTTCTTCTGCTTTGACTAAGACAACCTTTCACTAAAATGAAAGTATCTGTATCTACTGAATGAAATCTGTACCTACTATACAGATCTCAAAAGAATTCTTCTTTTGCCCGTTTCACTCAGACCAACTCTTTCAAGGCCACAAGGTTCAACTGTGTTGCCTTCAAAGCTTGTTTGTGGTGTTCTTTGTAGCAATCGTTCTGAGCTGACCAGAAATATATTTCTTACTCTTCTCCCTCCTGTGTGTGATAAGTCACTGATTTCTAGCACTATTGGCCCTACCAGGAACTATTAGTCTCGAGCATTAGTGTAGAATTCTGTCGTAAAACTCTGCAACTGTTAGAAATTCAGGGGTTTCTGCCTTTCTTGACATCAGAAGCATAGCGGTAACCCACTTGTTGTTCTTGCTTTTGTAAATCTAGACTAATCTGGTTTCTTAGGAGTAAGCAATGAAAGGTTTGGTGAGACATGAGCACATTCTAAGCTTCTGATAAAAGTGATAAAACTTGGATTATTGTTCTCAGCTCTGTGTGTAACTAGCCTTCCTGGCTTCAATTCCTTCATTAATACCTGAAGATAATACATACATAGTAGAGCATAATTTCATGAAGGTAGTAAAGTGCTTTGAGAACCCCACATCAAAAGCTGCAGATGGAAAGGGCACTACTATTATTTTGCTCTATGCAGAGGCCAACAGAAAGTAAATTTAATGCTTCTGGCAAAGAAACTTCTTGTAACCAGACCTATCAGAAGGCTGCCATAGTCTGAAGGTGCACGGAATGGAGTGAAATGAATGACAGTATATTATTAATACACTGAAGGTTCTTTTTCTAACCAGTTAATTTAATCTTGTGAGGTCTGAGAGATATGCTGGCAGGAAGCTTTTTCTGTGCTTTTATTACCACTTTCATAAGGCTACAAGGCAATTTTGTATCTTACTGAGACTCCTAGCCTTGCTTCTTCCTTTTTCATCTATTTTTGTCTATGTTTAACTTGGTATGACTGAGAAGTTCAAAAAGATGCAGTTCAAAACCCTTGAAACCTCCTTTTCCTTTGTTCCTCGTATACCCTTATCTCTCTTTGTATGTGAATTTTGTGTTGGTGAGTCTTACAGAATTGACTGTCTTTGAGAGAGTGCCTTGATTCTCAGAGTAGGTACAATACAGATTAATAGCATCTTCCCATCAGACACTCCTTCATCAATACTGTCAACCCTGGCCTTGAAGGAAACACCCCTGGGGGGCTGGGGAGAAAATTCCAGTGAAGAATCCTGTTAGTACTCCTGGTGATGGCAGATCTTATGTCAAGGACTCTTGTCTGTTAAGATACAGACCAAATCAATCCATTACATCTCTGCTAACGCTCTTATTTGGGCTGCTGCTTGAACTCTGCCTGAGGTGCCTGGCTAAATGAATGTGCAGGCTAGCTATGTGTTTATTTTGTTTTGTTAATTAACAATGACTGCAAAGTATTTGCAGTCAGCAACAAGCAGTTTGGGATACAATTTGACTTTCATCCCCTTTAAGTATTACCATATCAAAATGCAAAGATGGATACAACCAGACTTACCTGGAAATAAGCATGAAGCAAAGGAGAGGACAGTTTATGTTATTAGAGACTTGCTCAGCCCATGGACTGCTCTCTGCAGTTCATGACAGTGAAGTAGCAATAAGAAGACAGCATGAGTTCAGAAGCAGAGGTTAGTTTGAAGTCTAGTAAAACTAAGCCAGAATTACTTTAACTTCACAGGATTCAAGAGAAAAAATCTTGCTGAATTATTTCAAAATCAAATCTACTCCAAAGCCATCGGCTTTCCAAGTTCCTACTCCTTTATCTACCTGCAATCAATATGCCTTACACAGATATGTCCTTTATTGTCATTTTTTACTTGGACCAGCATTGGCAGCCCTCCCTGTCTTCTACCTTATGGCCACCCTTTGTTTGTACTGAAAAAAAAAATAGGTTTTAACTATTCAGACCTATTAATAGATTTAATCAGCTTACATGCAAAGTCAGTGGTTGTATGTCTAAGGTGTTTTTTCAGTACCTCCGACTTCTGTCCTTTGCTCTAGTTTTAGAAAAAAGAGGGAAATGCCTAATCATACTTTCTCCCCACCCCCTCCCTTTTTCTCTGTGGTCAGGGTTTATTTTCATACCAAATCCTTTCCTTCCGGGCTGCCAGCGTCACTGGGTGAAACAGTGCCTCAAGCTATACCCCCAGAAACCCAATGTGTGCAACCTGGACCTGCACATGGCTCCCGAGAAGACCATTGACCTGTGGGGACAGAGCAAGGAGCAGCTGAGGTAAGTCCACAATAACCTTTGGTGGTCGAAACTAACGGAGCCAGAAGGTTTTGGTTCTGAGAAGGTCTAAGAGAAATGAGCAGGGAAGGGAAGCTGAAAAAGATTGCAGACATGTTGGCAGTATACAGATGGCGTCAGACATGCCAAGTTAAAGATGAATTTTTGTGGCTTGATGTGCCTCCTCGTTAATTTTCTGCTTTCACGCTCAAAATGTGATTTTTCTAGTAGCAAATTATTCCAAAGCCATCATTCAAATGTAAAATAGTGACCCTGGCTGATATCATGGTGCTTGGAAGCTTGCTAAGCTTAGCTACAAGTGGAACCATGAGGTCCCTCTAGGCCTCAGTTTTCCTGAGGCAAAAGGGATCCTCTCCAAACACCCCACTCACGCTAGCACTTCTTCCCAGTCAGCTGTCAGCCCTGTTATACTGTAATTGAAAGACTGGTATCTGCACTCTTTTGAACTTCTCAGCTGGTTTCTGTAGTTTTATTTTCCAAAGTATTTCTTTGGTTTGGGTTTGTGGTTGTTTTTTTTTTTTCATTCAATCCNTTCTGTGGCTGATGCAGCTGCCTTTCCTCTACCTGATTTGGAATTTAATGGAGAATTTGTCCAAGTTTTGAAGTCAAGTAGAAAGTTTTAAAGCCCAAGTTTTAAAGACTTTTTTTCTGTCACCTGTAAAAATACATACAAGATAGATGCTGTTTACATTACACAATCTTTCATTATTTGGGTATTTATCATTACATTGTTGATTTCGCTGCTCATTTCTCATAACAATTGTTTCATGTGATGGAGTGACCAGAGTTCCCTAGAACTCTCATCTTCTACCTCAGTGTCTTTAGTAAAATTGACATGCTGAGATTTTTCTTCAAAAATACTCTTAACATCTACAAAAGCAAGATTTGGACTTTTAAATATTTGCACCTAGGAGAAGTTATGCCCCCGCCTGTGTTTTGCAGGCTCAGTCAGAATTAGTTACAGGAATTCAGACACCGTTTTTGTGTTCCATAAAGGATGAAAAAATGTTCTTTGAAAGTATTGTGCATTGTGCCCTACAGCTGAAAAAAGTGGGGTACTGTTCCAACTTGACAGGCCTTTGCCAGCAGCACCTCCTGCACACACAGAAAATGATCAGAACAGAGGTCAATTTACAGCTGAATCCAGTTCAGTTGAAAATAGTGTTTGGAAGAGTGATGGCTGGCAGAAACACTGGCAGTTTTATTAAGCACTTGCCTGAGTCTTCAAGTGAGCGAACTGCTGTATTTGTGTTTTTACCTAGGGGACAGCAGATCAAACTAGCCAACTTGTCTAGTATCTAGAGTGAGAGCCTTTCAGGCAGGGGACAAACAGAGCGCTTAACTAAAAAGTGGTCTACTTCCAAGACTGGACACTTTAGTGCTTTTTAAAGCCATCAGGAAGATGCAGAAATGTGCTTGGGTCATGGCTTATCTGCTCTTTTCAGGATGCAGGAATCGCAAGGTAGGGAAAGTCCATACAGTTCCTAGAAACATATGCTATGCTGTCTTCACAAAGTGGAGTTTGGGTATTTTCTTTAGTGCTGGAGACAATTAAAAGCATAAAACAGGGTAGACCACCCCTACAAGGGATATGTATATCCTTGTGTATAAGGAAAAGGCTGGGGGGATTTTATAGATTCAATCATTTACCAGTGAATAAAGAAAAAAAGGAGCTTCAGACCAAAGCCCCCCCAACTACTCAGTCTTGTTCTCTTTCTAAAATAGTTATACCAGAATTTCTCTGCTTTCCTGTAGGAGCATCTTCTGCTACTGCTCTAGGAACTCATTGTTTCCAGATGCATAACACAGACTTTTCTCTCCTTAGCAATTACGTGCAAAATACTAAGTGCTGGAAATAAGGACCTACCAAGCATATTAGGGTTCCTGCTGTTGTGCAAACACTCTAGCACTGTAGTGAAAGGAGGAGGGCACTTCCCAAAGGCACGTGCTAAAAATGTTTAATTATGAACGTTAAGTTTGTCGATTGAAAGACATAGAGGAATGAGTTTGGGGCTCTCCTTTTTCTAAATGCTATGTTACCTGCTTGTAGGCTCCATAAATTGTACCAAGCAGCATGTATTCGACAGTTACTGTGTTGTTGCATTATGGTAATTACAGTTGCTATTACCCTATGACAAAGATGAAAACTGGAAAGATTACTTTCTTTCAATAATCAGTGAGCTATGAAAAATTACTAAAGGTAAAGAAACTGGCCTTTTACTCCTGTTCCTGGTTTAGCTTAGGAGCTATCAGTATGGTATACGTGAAGGGCAGAAACAAGCTGCATATCCAGGTAGAAATGCACATTAAATGCAGATGCTTGGCTGAGACTTGACCATGGCAGCACAAATATGAATCCTGTTTTGTAAAAGGCAGCATGTCTTACTGAACTAATGAGACTATAAATGAGAGCCAGCCATCTGGTGCTACTGTTTGTTTATCACAATGTTCCGAGTACTTTTCCCTTTTCTTTCTTTCTTTACCATAACACATGACATAGCTTGAGAAAATAAGCTGGAATAAGTGGACTAGAAGATAGATGTATACCTTCCTTTTTGTATTTGTCACTAGCATGTTTCTATCTGATTTACTATAGTAAAACTCTTCGTAACTTTTTAAGGACTTTTCCATAGGCCACAGTAAAAGCCCATCCCTGTGGTCTTTTCCTGCCTTCAAGTAAGAATGGTAAATTGGCGTGTGGCTTCAGATTACCAAGTCCCTCTGCATTAGGGTTGTCACTTGAGAGGAACGGTCTTTTGTCCTGCATAGCAGTCTGGATAGGAGACATCTGCTATCTAGACTTATTGGCATTTCAAGAAGCGTACGGTCATAGCTAGAGCAGTCTTGCTTCTTACCGAACATTGAGTCAGTCTGTCCTAAGGACTTGTAGAAGTACTAAGTAGTAGAACTAACTGTCCTTTGCAGTATTATGCAGCTTGATACGCTTCACTGTTGGGCAAAGCATTTTCCTTCCTTGTCACTTTCCATTAAGTGCCTAGAATATCTTTTTCTTGCGTTTGCAGCTTTTAGATCTTCACAGATTCTGTTCTTTCACTTTCAGGTGCTCAAATAGTACATGCTTAATTCTGACTTTTAAGTCTGCGCTGGTTCATTGTGTTGTCTCCATCTGATAACCAGTTATGTACCATGTTGAAAATACAAGCTTTCAAACTGACAGCAGTTGGCAGTACGCCCTATAGCTTGCACAAATTGCATGAACTGGATTTTCAAGGTCTTTGGAGGAAAAAAATGGCACTGAAAAGAAAAGCTTAGCATTGATGGGTTTTAATATGCTGTCATATGGATGAGTGAATCTCATTACTGCATGCTGCACTACCAGAAACCCTCAGAAATTAACACGTATCCTATTTCTTTCCATTTTGTCTTTGCAGAAGGAAAGGTTCCAGTAAACGGGAGCCCAGAAGCTTATTGGAGAAGCTGCGCTGGGTGACCCTTGGTTACCATTATAACTGGGATACTAAGGTACTGAAATTAAATTCTCCATTTGTCCTAGCTGTAAGCACTCAGAATGGCAGACAGAGGAGGGTATCATGGAATAAAATGCTTATGATCCTACAAAACAGTCTTGAGGAAAGGCTTTAACAAACCATGCTTGTAAGAATGCTTTAATCTGTATTAGTTTAGTGTGAAGGATTTAACAGCAAAATTCCATTGCTGCGTTCTTTTCTTTGAATGGTAACATGGTAGCATATACTCAGCTCCAGCCCTGTGACTCTATTTCAGGGTAAGTGAGCATTTTTACTCTACCAAAACGGATGGTCACAAAAGCACTGTTAACTACTTACAGTGGGAATGAACTTGGTGCTTGAAGACAGCTACTTTTAAGACACTACTGCTCTTTCGAGGGGTGAGCGAGAGCCTGAAGAGACTGCTGCTGATGTGACTTTGACCTTAAGAGTCTGAACCAGTATAGTACAGTGTCACCAACTAACAGCTCTTTCGGGGCTCCTGACCAAAATAAATTTTTTCATAGGACTGAGTCAGATGGAGGCTGAGAAAGGATGGCAGAGTGAATATGCAGTCTTATCAGTATATTGCAGATACTTAACCAAATCTGCTTGCAGCCTTATATTTACCAGGTCAGCCTATTATTGGGTGGCCTTAATAAAAACTTGGTTATTCCCTTCCAGTCCTCTCAGAATCACTTATGAGAGAGAAAAAAAGTAGGTTTGCAATGGATTCCTGTTTGTCTTATCCTTCAAAGAAGGAACAAAGATGCTTGTTTCAGAGCTCTGATGAGATACAGAACTGTCTTTCCATTGGCAGCTTTAGGTAGTGACCAAGTAGATCCTCAGGATGTTGGTATTAACCTTAGGTACTAATCTTACTGCCTTCAAGTTTGCCATCCTGATACAACGATTAACTCCACGATTAATTAATCTCTGGCAGTCTCAACATAGGCCCAGAATTAAATAAGAAGATGTAAACTCGCTGTGGTTCTGCCTATGTTGTAGTCATTTTCCAGGCAAATATGATGTCCTCCATGACTATCAGCCAAACTTCTGAGTTCTCATTCAATGTTTGTTTCCGGTTGTATTTGCTGCTCTGATGTTCTGGGTGTGGTTTTTGTTTTGTTTTTTTTTCCACTCTCCTCCTCCAGAAGTACTCAGCAAATCACCACACTCCTTTCCCCTCAGACCTTGCATTCCTGTCGGAACAAGTGGCTGCAGCCTGTGGGTTCCGGGGTTTCCAAGCACAAGCAGGGATCTTGAACTACTATCATTTTGACTCTTCACTAGGAATTCATGTGGATGAGTCTGAACTAGACCATTCTCGGCCCCTTTTATCATTCAGGTGAGTCAAGGAAAGCACTTGAGTCTTGTGGAAGGATTGGTGGCTTTTTTTCTACGGTTGCATATGGTTATAGGAAGTGGGTATGATGTAGTTTGCTAATTGGGTATATAATCTTCACTCTCTGAAGACTTGAATAGTAAGAAGCTGTGGCTCAGGGGCATGGGTTTTTCTTTGAAGACTGCTTGAATAGCATGATGTGGCGCCTGGAGTGGAAGAGCTCTTTGCACAGAGCACAGTTCTGTTCTAAAGCAGCAGCATGGCAATTGGGTACTAGCAGACAAGGATGAAATAGCTCAGCAGAGCTTCATACCTGGCAGGGTGACTGCTCACACTATGCTTACCTTGAACCAGGCCTCTTAGTCTGTTTTCCATGTTCTCATTGTAAAGTTGTTATCGACTTCCATCTGGTTTTCTTGTTTGGGATTTTTTTTTAATAAAGGGATTTAGCTGCTAATATTTTCTTACTGTACATATAATTGTTCTCTACCTGAATTTGTTTTCTCTTCTCTCTCCATCCTCATACCATCTCTAGTTTTGGGCAATCCTCAATATTTTTGCTTGGGGGCCTGAAGCGGGAGGAGGCCCCAACAGCAATGTTCATGCACAGTGGAGATATCATGGTGATGTCTGGCTTCAGCCGTCTGCTGTACCATGCTGTCCCCCGGGTGCTCCCCAACCCTGAAGGGACAGCTTTGCCTTCGTGCCTGGACCAAGCACTTTCTTCAGACCTTCCTGTTGCCTCAGTCATTGAGCACAGCTCTGATGAGGACTGGCAGGTCTGTGCCAAGTACTTGCAGTCTTCCCGCATTAATATGACTATACGGCAGGTGTTGGCTGAGGGTCAGAAATTTCCAGAGGAATTTGGGACAAACGCAAAGGGGCAAGCACCCTCTGAAGACAGTCACCATAAGGAGGACAGCAGAGCCAAGAGACATAAACCAAATACAGACAGCTGAGACCAGGAGATCATGCTGACGTGGACTGGACAGGCAACCTCCATATGGATTTGGGAACTAATGTAATCATACTAGAAGTCATTTGTCTGTATTGGGACTAATAAACTTCTGCAGAATAAATGTAGTCCTTCTTCCTGTAAGAAATAAATTGGATGAGAAAAAGAATTTAAAAGAAAAAGAAGGATAAGTTTGGGACTGGGACTCAGGAGGTGAACTCTATTGCCATTTTGTTGCAGACATTCACTGGATGTGGTTCCCTTTAAAACACACCTGTATGTCAGAGAATTTTAAGCTTGGTTCAGTAATGCTCATAAAGTATTTTGAAATCATTGGGCAGAAAGTGCTAGCAAAAGATACATAATTGCTACTATTGGGCTTGTAAAGCTCAGATGAAGTGCAGTAACAAGTATGAGAATAGGCTGCTACGGGGGTGAGACCTACTTGCAGTGTTTCCAAGAGAATTACCTCTATGGCAGAAATTGGGTTGGTGATCAGAAACTAGCAGCTGCCTCAAGCAAAACGTGCTGTAAGCTTGCTGTAGTCCTGTGCTCTCCTTTTGCCTGCTTGCATTCCCTCAGCTGCAGCAGAAACTGCTCTTATGAGTGGAATTGGACTTTTTTTTTTTTTTGCATACCTCCGATTTTAGAGAGAAACAATTGGGGGCAATATCTACTAGCTCCCAGCTGGGTCTCCTCCCAGCAGTAAGTACGTGACTGAGCCCCATTCTCTCAAAACTGCCCCCTCTTAAGTGCCTGCAGGTTATGGTCCTCCAGTCCCAAGCTAGCATCTTTAAGGAACAGAATGACTTGCAAGTAGAAGCAATGAAGTTTTAAATTAAGTACCTAAAAAATTAATCAGTGACTATCTCTGTCACCCAAAGATAAATACATTGAAACAAAGAAAAGCACTAGCTTTTGTGCCAGTTCTCTTTAACACTCAGACCTTCCAATCTGCTTTTTAATGCAGTTTTAATTGTTGGAGTGGAATGCACTATCCCTGGGGTATTTTGTTGCACTTTCCCAATGAATAAACTTACTCAGTTTTTAAATTAAAGATCTCTATCAGTTTTGAGCTGGCTTTTCTCTTCTTTTCTTTTTCTCCCTGTTAGTTATTTCAGTGTATTGTTAATGCTGCTGCATCCCTTGTGCTGTTCCCTTCAGGCTTCTTTTGGATCTACTGCCTCTGCCATCTGCCAGCTCTGGTGGAGGAGCCCTCCATATATGTCTGGAGGGCTCCTTTGCTTATGGGCAGTTCAGGGTTTCTTGGGCAGTTTCAGAGAGGTGTTGCCTGCAGTATCAAAGTCCAATTTATTATGCATGTGGCAGCTTTCCCTCATGGGGAAGGTGTGTCTGGTCTGCTTATTTCACAGCAGGTGAATGTGTGTATGTGTGCAATTAATTCCTTATATAATTCCAATACTGCAAAGAGCTCTAGTAATTTAATGTCTAAAATAATCAGATATGGGTCTTAATATCTTATTCTATGCCAGAAGTATGTCCTTTCTGCATCCTAGGCCTGGTATATTTACCGCTGAGCCCTGGGAGATGAAATACTGTTGTGCAGAGGGGTTACATGACCAGAAAGGAAGGCTGACTGAGTAAGGCTTAGAGAACAGCAAAGCTCCCTTAGTGGCACTTGAAGGTGGGGAAGGGGAGAGGAGTATTTGTTTTCCTGGCAGTGAGAAGGCAGACTGGCTGTTCTTCACTCTTGAGAGGGAGGCAAAAATCTGCCAACTCACCTGGCACCGAAGACAAGAGAAGAGAGAGTCATGGAACTAGATGGTCACGAATTACAGCTGGCTTCTTCACGTCACAGGCTGAGATTTAAGTCCATGGTTCTCATTTCTTAGATCTTCAGTTCCCTACAAGTATATAACAAACCACAAGCAATTATTTATTCCAGGACTCAGTTGTTCCTGTGATTCAAGGACAAGAAACCATACTGTTTATCCTCTGCAGTTTGAAATTGTAGTAAATGCTGCAAACTATCAGCAATTGCTCATGGGAAGTATCCAGTCCATTGAAGCCTTATGTTTAGATGTGACCAAGTTGGGAATTTGCTGAGTTACTGACTTGCAGTCAAGCTTGTTACCTAATGCCAGTGTGAGTGAGAGACAGCCCTCATTTAATTCTGTATCAGACACCCAGAAAATGAAAAGTCCATGACCCAGAAATGGGCATATGTGAAATGACACAGAAAAAATAAAAAAAAAGTCATCCGTGTACAAAGAGAAACTATAAGAAGGAAAAATTTCCAGAACTGCCAGCCTAGCAGGAGCATTGGTTCTGTGACCACAGAAGAGTGAAGTACAAATGAGCAAACCACAGGACTTCTGTGAGCTCTGAAAACTGTGCTTCCAGAACGTGATTTTGAAGAGGCAGCACCAGCCCTGGGAAGAAGGCAGGCAATAGGGCTGCATCCAGTGATACGCTCTGCTAATTTTCCTTGCAGGACAGAATGATTGAGAACGATTGACCTACTCTACACAGCTCCCAGGCTCTGCCATTGCACCGCACTTGTTTAGGTTTGTGATGACACAACAGGATTTTTCATAGCATTGATCAAATTTTTGTATCTATAGGTATGACAAATATTTGCTTGTGTTCCTATAGGTGCACGCTGAGATAATCTCTGTAGCTTTTAATTCCTCTAAAGGAGAAGTACTGCCCAAGGGCCACAAGCACAAAATTGCATCAATGGCATAGGCAGCAGTGTTCTAGGATGTCCTGCTGTGCACAGCTGAGAGGAAGGAAAGAAGAGGTCATCTGGACCAATTCTGCAAGAAAATTAATGTAATGAGCTGATTACAGGAAGATAATCATGTGTTTAATTCAAGGCCACCTGGAAATGAAGCATGTTGTTTACCATATGTACTCTCTTCATTATGTGATCTATATATAAAGCTAACTGTCCAACAGAGTTTAAACAATTCCTATTTTTTTATAATGAAGAGTAAAGGGAAAATAAAATCTCCAGTTAAATCAGAATCAAAGCAGAGTGGGATGAATACTGGAAACAGAAGAGGAAACCGCCTATACAAACTTATAATTTTCAGTCCTCTTGAGAGTACTGTGCTAGAGAAGTTCAGTGTTACAAACTGGACTGCTGGCAGGTGCCCAAAACCGATTTACTGCACGCCCTCTGCATGCCAACCAGGTGGTAACTTACGGGCAAAGCAGTCCCTAGAGCTGTGCCTGCTGCCGGAACGATGCTGATCTTAGGTATTTTTCCTTTCTTTGAGAGCTTGTTGACATTTTTTTCCTCACCGTTCCACATCATGTATTTCTACAGGGAGTAGTAAGGTACACCTAAGCTCCTCTATTTATGCTACGTGCTCTGCTGAGCTAGTCGGTAGGGAGAAGCTGGTAGGTAGGGAATACCCAGATAGCAGCACGGTATCTCAGTGCCATGGCTACAGGTCCAGGTTGAAGCCAGCTTGCATCTTGCAAAGTGCAGACAAGAGCTTGGATCTGTCTTCATCTAGTCATGTAAGTCATTCTCTTTCTCTGCATCACACCTGAAGCGGGATAAATTTAACACGGAAAAGAGACTTGTTGGTGACAAGACTTGTCTTCCACTTAATTGGTATGTAAAATTAATTGAGCTATAATCCAGTGTGCTCTAAGCATACTTTCATTCTGATGAAATCATAAAATTTGCCTGGATCTGAACACATTACCTCAACAAGTTAACAGAAGTACATGGACTGCAGAAATTAACGATCCAGAAAAATAAGTTGCTGGAGGCCTCAAAAGACCCATATATAAAAGGTCTTTTTTTGGATAATCTCTATGCAAGAAGAGACTTTGCGAGAAAACCAGTGACAGTCATCCACAGGCTGCTGATGCCTCTGTAAATCCTGATAACCAAAGCTGGCTGAAAACAATCTGTAGCATAATGCTATAGATCTGGTACAAGAGGCACAAGATGGAGCTGACACAAGTTTAGCATAGTGCAAAATAAGTTCAGCTATTTATATTTAGCAAGTGATAATCACAAATACCTTAATAAAACCATTTTTCTATACAAAGATTTGAACACTGATTAAGAATATGTTTAGATACGCTCTGGTAAAGTTGAGGTGAGATAAAAGTTGCCATTGTGCAAGTTACAATTTAGCTCATACAAGCTGTTTCCTTGCATCATCTTCTGATATCTGTAGTCAAAGGACCACAGAAACGGTGGTTGAAGGGATCTCTGGAAGTGTCTAGTCCAACCTCCCCCTAGGAATAGTGCTGTTGCCAACGGGCTGCCCATGTGAGACAGAAACCTTCCATGATGGAGATTCTATCATTTCCTTTCGGTAAGCAGTGCCAGTGCTGCCCTATTCATCTTATGAAGAAATTTCACCTTATGAAGAAATTTCACCTTACATCCTGCCCGAGTTTCCCAAAATACAACTTGCAAGCATTCCCTCTGCCTTTTTCTTACCATCTGTTACTACCAAGAGTTTGGTTCCACTGTTTTTGTAACTCTCCTCCAAATAATTGAAGTCTATAGTTACACANCCCCCCCCCCCCCCCCCCCTTAGTCTCCTCTGTGCCACGTGAAAGGACCCCAGGACCCGCAATATACCCCCACAGATCACGTGCCCTGGGCCACTGACTTTCCTCGCTAGCCCTTTTCAGCACCTTTTCCTATTTCAGGTGGTACACCACTCTCTCTGCTAGTGCTGGTTTCTGTTACAAACAGGATGCCAGCCACAAATGGGCTCCTGAATCCTAGTTCCTAAACCCGCTAGATCCACCAAATCCACTGGATCTTAGGCTGTGGGGTTTTTTACAGTGTTTCCTAAATTAAATAATTTTTTCTTCCCACCAACATCACAATAAAACAAAAGCAGTAGTTTTGCGAGGTGCAGAATGAATGTACCGTGGTTCCCTATGGATTTATGTTCCTGAAAAATTGTGAGCTCTCACTGGAGCTTTTCTTCCAGCTGGGCATTTGTAAGTGATTTTTCCCATGTGATCTCTCTAGTGTTTAATACATGCACGGTGCACCCTTTTCCTGATCAGGGTATTTATAGGGTTCCTCTCCTCTAACTGGCTACCTACTGAACCTGCAGGAACTTAATTAGCTGTGAAATTTATGTCATCTATCAAATCTAATTGAAATACACCAACAGGTTTCAAAGTTACTGGACAGGAATGTGAGGACAGAGTTTAACACACACACGAGAACATAAGCCTTATTCCCTTGGGAAGCGGGGCTCAAAAGCCTACTTTTATGCTCTTAATGCAGACTTGGCTGGATTTTTATAGCGGGTCTTGCTCTGAGGGGTTTTGCTCTTGGAGTTCTGGTCAGGAGAAGAACAATCTGGAATACCAGAGTAATTTTAGCCCAGTGAGCATCATCCCCATCTGGTTCCTGCTATTTTAAGTGTATGACCCCTCTTAGGAGGAGCTGACTGTGCACTGAGACTCTGAACAGGTTAATCAGCTAAATGCTTATCTCCCCAAGATGGTAAATAAGCGTCTGGAGTACAGCAAGGAGCCAGATCTGATTTTTATTCCCAGCTAGGGCTTGTATTCAGGTAGGCATCATGGAAGATATCTACCACTTCCACTACACCGGGGGATGAGGGAAGGGATAAATTCTGGAAAAGCCTGCAGTAGCTTTCCCTCTCTCACAACAGAGGAGATGTTTATTCCTCTGGACAGTGAAAGTTTTAACCGTGTGAAGGCACCTCACATCTCTTTTTTCCCAGTCAGTAGGGACTATTCTGTCTCTGACCTTTTCCTATGGTGCTGTTGAATGTCCTCTTCTACAAAATCCCCATGCATAGCGGACTCCCCCCTGAGCTTCTCTGTGTAGCCTTTCCCTTTTTGGGTCTGTAATCACACACCTTTGCACTGAGGTTGTGCCCTCCTTCACCATCACTCAATGCTTATTTCCTTAACTCAAGTACTCAGTGCTGCTGGCTGGGCTGAAGGGGGCCACTTGCCCACAATACAGCTTTTCTAATCTGTTTCACGATCTCAAAGCTCTTCCAGAAGGTAGGTCAGGACCATTACCCCCTGGTAGGTCAGGAGCAAGGCCAATTTATGCCAAAAATATGGGGAAACTGAAACAGAAGTAAGGTGAGGTGGTACTCGCACTTACGTGTAGATGTGGCACTTAGGGACATGGTTTAGGGGTGGACTTGGCTGCGTTAGGTTTACAGTTGGACGTGGTGATCTTAAAGGTCTTTTCCAAACTAAACGATGCTATGATTCTATGAGGTACAACAAAACATTCTCCAAATATTCTTGTTGAAATTATGTATAGAGAGTAAAAAGTGAGTCAGCCTAGAAGACGCACTGCCTCTTTCGTCTCTGATGTTGGGAAGTTAGCACTTTACATTAGCTTTTAGCTTCCTTCTAGGTGAATTTAAAACTCATTCTGTATTTACTGAGGAAGGCCAGAAGAATCAATAAAGGCCTTGGCTTTCTGGAGGTGATCATCTCACCAATCATTTCTGTCTCTGTTCTGCGCTAAGGGCTTAGATAAGAAGGTTTTGTTTTTGTTTTCTTTCTCCTTAATGGATAGGTTTCTTAATTAGGATGGGGGAAAAATGACTGCAATTTTGCTGTGGCAAATTAAAACCAAAATGAGGTAGCAAAGAGCAGGGTCTGGAGGGGAGGGGGGCAATCAGAGACAGCTATTGATTTTGAAATGATGGAGGAGCCAAAGGAGAGCACGCAGCCTGGAAAGGAGACTCATCTTTCAAAGCACTGTTCTCGCTTAAAAACAATCAGTCCAGGCAGAGGTGTTGGTTGTTGCTGAAGCTTCGGAGTTAGCTTTGTTTCCAGACAGAATTTAAATTTTGGAAAGACTCACTGGTTCATAAGGGGATGGCTCCTTAGACAAATTTTGAGGTTGTGGAGGAATCATGGGATGGAGCTGAACAAAAGTAAACCTGACTGGAGCATCGAGAAATTCTTAGCAGTAGTGGTAACAAAAAAGTGTTTGGAAATTGTTTCTTCCAAGGATGATAAAAAGTGTCACTGCTCACAGCCACGGCAGGCAGAGAAAAAGGAACTAACATACGCTGAATAGGGGACGAGCACCAAGATCTAACACCCTTCTCTCTCCCAGTTGTTACATAGCATGTCCAATCTTCTCTAGAACAGAGAAAATTGATCTGGCATTGCCTTACTTTGTCCCAGTGGCCAAGATCAAGCTCAGGTACAGCATTCTGCCACTCCAGTCAGCACTCTTTCATATACACCGGCCTTTTCCCCCTTGGCTTTTCAGAAAGCACTCCTCCAAGATTAAAGTCAGATGTTAGTCTGACCTTCTGTCAAATACCGGCAGCACCTGGAAAGACTGTCAGAGAACAGCACCAGCCTTGTAATGACTGGTTTGAGTTTGTCGGCTTGTTTTCATTGCTATGATGAAACATGACTTTGCAAAAGTGCTGATTTTCAGGTGTCTATGATGGGGGGGTCAGGAAGATTTTAACCGCACTACTGCAAATAATCTGCAGCCATTCTAAACCCAGCTGAATGCTGTGCGCAAACAAGCCCCTTTTCAGCCCAGACAGCTGAAAATATGCCAGAGGTCCTGTTAAAACAAGGGTTTTGTTCCACCACATAGGAGACCTGTCTTCTATTCTCCACGCCAACATTGCTCCATCAAATCCTCATCACAATGCTGGTGACAAAGCAGCATCTCTTTTGTTGCCCGTAGGGCTGGCAGCTTGTAGGAGATAGCATGTCCTTGTCCACAAACCATTTTTCCCCTCACTCTTCCTCTTGCCTCTAAGCAGTGCTAGAACAAGTGCAACAAAAATCTCTTCTTTCCCTGCCACCTCCTCCATCTTTGTAGGTGAGATGCTGCCATGTCACCTGCTCCCCGCTTGTAGGTAACCCATGTAATTAGCTGGCAGAGAGAACTCTTCATCCCCTCCTAACACCCTGTCCTCACTTGTCAACAGCAGGAGCACACCTCTCCAACAACTGTTTCTGCGGCTGCTCCTGCCCTTGACAGCTGCTGCTGGATGTCAAACATGAGTGTAGGGACATGATCTCCTCTGAGCCCTCCCTATCCCAGTGCTGTGATTGTGCTCCAGGAGAGATCTGAGTTTGGCACACTGTTTTGATGCTTCAGCATTTACCCGGTCTGAAAGTGGAACCAGTCTGCAGACATTTCTTGGCTTTCATAGGGTTGTTATGCAGCAAGACAAGTCTTGCATAGTCTTATTACTACCCTTTTCTAATCTACTAGCGCTTCTTCCCCTCGCCTAGGACAAAATGATAAGGGAGAAATTAAAGGAAAGAAGGATCCCAGGTGAGCAAGCGTAAACAAGTGAAGATATGGCACGCTCTTTCTGATCCCTGTGGCCTACTCACCCTGTAGCTGCAAGCATCGCTGCACACTGTTCTGGAAGAGCGGACGCTGCTCAATGCTGAAGGCTGCGGTCCCTGGCTCCACAGATCTTTAATACTTCCTTTCCCTGGAATTCCCACAAGAAATGCTGTTTTTTCAGGTGACATGGAACCTACAGAGAAACCATGGGTCTCATCTGGAGAGTAAGTGTGCAGGTACTCAGTGTTTAATTCATTGAATATTATTTTCTGCAGCAAAAAAGTGAGAGAGAAAGAAACATTAGTCACATACTTGCTTAATTGAGATCTAATAGCCAAGGTCAGTGCTCAGCCAAGAATAGATAGCAGAAGCCTCCCATGATGTATTTTTGTGATGAGATGTTCATAGCACACAGACTGATCTATTATTGGTTTTCACTATGAAAAATTTAAGTATCTCCTGGAATACGCTCAAATCTATTTTGCATCATTTCCTTGATTTTTCATTTAAAAATATCTTCCCGTTGAGACCTCATGACCGTGCAAATTAGCAAATCTGTGCTGTGTGAAGAGATTGCTTCACCTCCACTGAAGTGCAGCTATTTATTCTTTTGCCAGCTCTCTGCAAGATGACAATACCTGTTTGTCAGTGTCCAGCATGCTTTTCTGCGCTTTCAACAAAAACCCTTAAACGGAAAAGATGAATACTCAAGGGAAGATGCTGCAATGGGCACGTTGGTGAGGAGGAGCACCAGACCTTTGCCTCAAGCTGTGTTCTGCATGTCTGCAATGTTCCAGTGCAGCAGAAGTGACAGGATGACCTACCTGCTGGTCTACAGCACCTCTCTGGTCTCCTGTAGCACTTCAGCCTACAGGACCAGCATGACCATCTACTTGGTTTGTTCTTTCTAGATTTGCATACAGGTCTGTGCAGGATGCATCAGCGTTCCTTCCCAAACCAAGCATTTCCAAACATTTTAGGCCACAAAGCCTTTCCTCCTCCAAGTTTTCCTCACAGACCACAAAGCAACTATCTCTCCAAACCTTTAACTGAGAGCATAGGAGAGAGATGATTTATATGGCCTCACAGACCACTGAGCACTAAACCTAGCGAGTTGATGAAAGAAATAAGGTCTCTGAAGATGAAGGGAGTAAGGTCTCTGAGGAACACACCTCAGCTCCTGTGGTACCTGAAAGATGCAGCTGTACTTTCTTTGCCAGGAGCTACAGCTCAGGACATGATCTGATCCAACTGAGTAAGAACAGAGAACATACTCCGTGTGGGCAGTAACAGCAAGCATGAATACGCTAGGTGCAAGGAGGATGTATGTTCTGGTGCACCATTTGCCTTCTGTCTTTCCTTGGAGTCTTGCAGTAACTATCACTGGTGAGCTCCAAGCTCCTGGTAGTGCTAGGGTTGAAGTTGTTCACTGTGATTCTCCCTAGAGCGCCCCTCTTGCAGTATGGGTGCAAGGTCCTCCAACTGACTGCTCTCTGCCCATGCGCAGTAGGTGCCTAAGAACTGGCAACTGGTTCAGACTTCACTGCTCCTGAAGAAGCTGTGTGGACATACAGTGCAAGAAGCATAATGTATCCTAGTAATTCAAACCACAGCCCTCCTGTCTTTGCCCTGCAGCAGCCACTAGTGTAGGAGGTACCCCTTTCTGCTGAGAGATGGAGTGGGCAGAAACCACCCCATATCCCAGTGTCTACCACTCTCCCAGTCTGGAGAGGGGGCAGCGTGGTCCTCACCCATTCTCAAAAGAGGGACAGCGAGTTTGGGTCTTTTAAAATAACACACAAACGTTATTGCTTGGGAGCCTGGCATCTGGCAGGGAGAGGAGAGTGTGGTCGCCATGGTAATTCTTCACCTCATTTAACTGCAAAGTAACCTCTCCTGTCGTTACATGCAGCCATTCCCAGCACATCTGCAGGGCACAGAGCACAGGCAGCAAGCGGCAAGTGTATCCACATGCACAGCAACCCCCTGCCCGCAGCCCACACACACACACTACATCCCCTGCTGTGCAACACCTTTGCCCATATATGATACACAACATGTTTGTGCTGAGCAAATACACATTCCCGCAGCTCTCTCCCACTCATATCACCTATGCCTCTAGATAACGAGCCAGGCTTACAGTTCCTGCTCCTACAACTATAAGTCCCTCTGCTGCAGAGGCATAAGATGCTTCAGAAGCACAAGATCAACGTATGCTCAGCCAGCAGCCAAAAGACGCACCCACCCTGTCTCCCCCAGCCTTGCCACACCACCTGCCTACAGCTCTTGTATAGTTTATTCTTGGATGCATTCTGTTTTCATGCTGTGGCATGAATGAGGAATAAATTCAGCTCTGTCGCTTTCATTTCCTTCTGTTTCTGCCTCTGAGGAAAAAATGTTCCTGAGAAGCAGATCTATAAGGAAAAGACTGTGTGCTTCTCTGCAGTGCCAACTCATGGAAGGCTGGTGGTCAGGTCATTTGGTGCTCCTGACTAGACCCTGCTGCTCACATTTCTTGGCAGGTAACTACAGGAAATCAATCTCAATTCTGTTTCTCCTCAAAGCACCTTGTGGGTCCCTGCAGGAGGGCTCAGCTCCCTGCTGACAGCAGGGAAACAGAAGTCCAGAACAGCAGTGACTGATTTTATAGCATACTAGCTGCACGGTAGGTAGGAGCCACGAGCTGAGTCCCTAACTCCTCTGCTACACAACAGCCAGGTATCACCCCATATCGAAAGATGAAACTCAGCTCCCACTTACACCACCAGACACAGCCTGGGGACCCCTCTCAAGCTATCACTGTCACATCAGGTTCTCTCAGCTTTTCCAGAAGGTGCCGGTGTGATTAGAGCTTGGGCAGTGGTACTAGGGTGGGCACAGACAGGCCTCAGCCAGGCCAGGTGGCAAGTGAAAACTCCTCAGCCATGTGTACGTGANACAGGGCCCAGCAGGCATAGACTTGGTGGAGCCCCAAGCTCCCATACCGCATGGTGCAAGTGTCCTTTTCTGCCTTGTGCTGTGGGGAGTTTTAACAAGTATGTAGCAAAGGCAGTCAGGGATGGCCCATATCATGAGGGTGACAGTCACCTGAGTCTGATGAGGTTGCTAACAACCAAGTCACACTTGCTACTTGTGTGCTCGATACATGTGGCCTACAAGATGCTCTGAGAAGTGCTTCAGGCAAAACATCTCCTTTAGAGAGCTGGCAGGGATGCCTGCCCATATCCCTTTGGATCCAACCTCCTCTTTGCAAACCTTTCAAGGTCACCCTGCTGACTTCAGTTCTGTTTCTCTTGAGGTCCCCTACCCCTCCTAAAAGCACCTCAACATCACAACCCTCAAGCCTGATGCCCTAATCCGAGCATTATCCAGCTAATACAACCATTGATGTACACATGTGAGGATACAACTGAAACAAGATTCTCCCACCTGGCTGCCCAGCACCTCTGGACAAGGCAGCCCCAGCTCTCCCAGGACTGGTCAGGGTTGCACATCTCATCCTCCCCCATCTCCAGGAAGCGACAGGCACCTGCACATGGCAATTCACCTTCCCACCCCTGCTCCCCTCTCTCCCCAGCACCATCATCGCTACCTGCACGCCCGGCTGCGGCAGAGCTCCGGTGCCTCCGGAGGCACAGGCCCTGCTTTTAGCACTGCCCAGGAGGTGGGACCCTGGCAGAGCCCATGCTGCTTGCAGAGCCCACAACCGACCCAGCTGGGGTTGCTCCAGCCCGGAGAAAGACACCTGATGCCTGAGCACACACTTCCCTCTTATGGCCATGCCCGATACAGCAGCCGCTCAGGCCTGCAGCATCTTCACTGGAGATGTCATTTTCCTGTGAATACTGACATTTCCCATAGTTGCCTCTTACACTTGTCGGGCACAGACGTCTCTCCCCTGCCCTTGGGGGGCAAGCACAGCGCCAGCCTTGCCACCCTGTTTGGCTGATGCTGACCAACACACACACTGTGAGCAGTGTGAGTGTTCTAGTAAAACTGACATAAACTAGGAAAAGGAAATGTAAAATGTAACTGAAGCAACCAAGGAAACCTGCTGCTGCTCAAGTCCTCTGTAC
>RSEF01000005.1:42640459-42699772 GCA_003993805.1 Himantopus leucocephalus | reverse complement strand
TTGAATGAAGTATGTATTTCCAAACCCTGTCAGAAAATACTCAAATTCATAGCCAAATACACAATGATTTTTAAACACCGCCGCAGGCAGAGTTAGCAGACTGGCAACTACAGCTGCCCAGGATGCTAGCTCAGCAAGGCAGCCAAGCATACGCCTATCTTTAAGCCCAAATTTAAATCCTATTGACTAAAGCACTGCCTGCAGCTTGCCTGCGGGGTTTCCTATCAGGTCCTTCGTTACCCAGGTGGACTCGAGCCAAGATACACCTCTCCCAAGTCGATCCTAGGCAGGAAAGGGCATTACAGTAATTAAGTCTGACCTCCTAAAAAAACAGGGTTTCACCCAGGGCTTCTCCATGGGTTACTTTATCTTTCACGCAGCCCCTCACGACACAGCCGGAGGCCTGCGGGCCCTGAGGCAACCCCGCCGCTTCGCTCATCAGCTCCCTCGATTCGGAGCAGCGAGGGCAGGTGAGGGGCTCCCCGGCTNGAGCAGCGAGGGCAGGTGAGGGGCTCCCCGGCTGCCTCCTCCCACCCCGGCCCTCTCCCCGCTCCAGCCACTGGGGCGTCCCACGGGACGGGCCTTCGCCGCCGCTGATGGAGGCGGCACCGGCCCGCGCACCCCACGGCGCTGCCCCCCTCGCCTCAGGGAAAGCGCTGACGGACGCGCCGGGCCCCGCCCCGGGCCGAGCAGGCCCTCACGGCCGACGGCCGGCGCCCCCCCACCCAGCCCGCCGGCCCTCCGCCCTGAGGCGTGCAGCGCAGCCACCTCCACCGCACCGCCGCCTCACACCCTGCCCCGCGAGCCCGCCCCAGCACCCGCCCATTGGCTGCCGCCTCAGCCACAGCCCTGCATCTCCCTCCTGCCATTGGACGGAACCCCGCTGTTCGCTCGTGCCCCTCCCTCCACCTCGCGTCGTGATTGGATAGCTCATCTCCTTCTCTTCGTTCCCGGTTCCATCTCTGCTAAGTGATTGGACAACTTTCACCCTCTGGCTCCACCTCCCTCCGAATTTTCTGCTTTGCGGTTGGACAAGCCCCTTCCTTCTCCTCGCTGCCCTCCCATCTGATCGGGATGTAGGGCTCTCATTGGGCCCCGTCCCCTGGGGTCCCGCCCCCTCTCGGTGGCCTCTGCTGCCAGCCTCGCACGCGCGCTGATGCGTCGTTGCGGAGGCCGTCCCCGAGCGTGACGTCTCCGCCGCTGATTGGGGGGGAAGCGGCAGGTCGCGCTTCCGGTGCGGCGCGGCGCGGCCGGGCGGGGGCGGCGGAGCGGGCGCAGCGTAGCGAGGGGAGCCGGACCGGCGGGATGGAGCGGCCCGAGCGGGCTGCGGCGGCGCTGGGTGCCCAGCCCCGCGCCAACGGCTGCAGCGGCGCGGCCCACGGCGCCCTCCGCAACGGCTACGTGCGCGGCCTGCCCGCGCCCGACACTCAGGTGTGCGCGGCGGGAGCCCTCCGCCCCCCGGGCGGGGCCGGCACTGGGGCTCGAGGGTGGGGAGTGGTCGCCCGTCTCGAGGGCTCTGGTGGCGGGCAGGGTGGGGGGCCGGTGGGGTCCGGTGGCGCGGCCGGCGGCTGTCCCCGGTGCTCTCTTCCAAGCGAGCGCCGCTGCCTCGTCCCTCTGTGCGAGCCGCCGGTGCTTCCCCCTCTCCCCCCCCCCCCCCCCCCCCCCCCCCCCCGCCCTGCTGCCGGGATGGGCTGAGGAGGCGGGGGAGTCTGCAGCCGCCCCGCAGGCCGCGGCCGGCGGGCTCCGGGGAGCCACCGGCTCCCGCAGTGTGGCTGTTGGGGAGTTGGGCGAAACTGGGCTGGCCGGCGGGGGTCGGGTTTGTGTGCGCACACACATACACACACACACACACACACACCGGCCCTCGTCTGGGGAGGGAGGGCAGCGCCTCGGTGACGGGACTGCCTCGGAGGGCCGCGCCTGGGGGGTGTTCGTCCGCCGGGCTGGGAACTGTGAGTGAAACTTTAAGGGCCCCAAGTCATTGCTATAGCCTTACTGCAAGGCTGCTGTTAGCAGCAGAGATTTAAACTTAAACCTCGTTATAATATAATAGGCCTGTGTTTTAGAAGAAAAGGTTTTAGCAGTCTTTCACAACTGTTTCATTGTTACAGGTGTGATGCACAGGGCTATGGGTACAAGTAGCCCTGAGTAGGAACTTCTCTCTACAGAAGAGTTAAAGGTTGATGCAGCACTTCCCATCTCGCTGTACTAACACCCTGTGATGCGAGTGTGTATTTCTGCTCTCGGACTTCCAATTGTTTCTCTGCGAAACACTAAACTTGTGTGTTATTGTGCGAGGTACTTCATGGTTCTCATGAAGGCGATCCCAGCAGTACGGAATAGGTCGTGTTTCCTTGGACACCTGAAGATGCTTGAGGAAAACCTCCCTCCATTGGCATCCCTCCTGTTGCTCCTTGTTTTTGCTCCTGTGCTGCCCCTTCTGTTTTTCCAAGTGTAGGCTTGTGCTGTCACTGCATGGACCAAATTGAGAACTGATGCAGGATAGAACTAAACTTTTTTTTTTCCTGGGTTAACTTTAACCCAGGACACGTACTGTATTTCTTCCACTGGATGGATGCTCATAGTCTTGCCCTGGCACGTGGGAGGGGCTGGCATAGTATTGGGAGTGAACAAATGGAGGAAGAGGGTACAATACCTTTGTTTGGCAGCAGTGTCAGCTTGTACTGGTTCGAGGAGCACTCGAACTGCACTGGCAGTCTTGCCTTGCAAATAGCAAGCACTGCTGGCTGTAAAACCATAGGTGTAAATCTTTGCACTAAGACCAAGCGTGATGGTGGTGAGTGTTCTTCTGTAAGTGGTGTTTTTTTTCCCCCCTCTGTGCTTTTGCAAGAAGAAGGTCTGAATACAGTTAGGTTCTTCTGCTTCAGAAGAACAGAAAAGTGGGGTAAGCAAACTTTTTCTTCAAGGATTTTGTTCAGCTGTGTATCTGGAAAACATGGGAGATGCAGCATGTGAATGGAAAAACTGTCAATGTCAAACTGAGGAAGTTTAAAAACCTTGCTGTTTTATGAGACGTTCTATTCAGTTAGTATCTTGCATGTGATACTATGCTCAAGTATGTCTTGGAAGCCTGAGGCATTTTAGATAACTATTTCTAAAGGGGGCAGGGCTCATTGGAGAAGTGGCCATGAGAAAATTTAGCAAAAAGCCCAAGTGTAATGTCATTGTCAGAGGATGTAAGAAGGGTGTAAGACAGTTTTATGTCTTTCTGGTAGCTGCTTGGTGGTCAAGCAGAGATTTATAATTAGGAGTCTTGAGTTCTTTTCTCTGTAATTTTATGTGGGCCAGATTGCTAACTTTCAAAATGAGGGTCTAAATGTTAGAACCTGACTGGAAGAAGTGACTGTTTAGTGGTGCTAGCCATGTATAGCTTTCTCAAATAGCATCAGCGATGGGAGCTTAGAGCTGCCAAAGATACAGTTGCTGATGTATCACAGATGCGGCTACTTGACTGGCCTTTTGGCTTTTGAATTTTGGTTGTTAGGCCTTTACACAGGAGAAGGGAAACATGTTAATGCTTACTGTGTGTTGAATATATTTGTCTGTTTGTATACATCTGTACTATATACGTACCACATAGAACACTTGAGAATCTGCAAGTGAAGAGATCTGTGGAATGCAAAGTAATCAAGTACCAAAAAGGAGGCAACTTACACGTGAGAGTAGACTTCCTACTTACCAGAAAAAAAAACCAACCCCAAAAACAAACCAGAAAAGGCTGGGGGTGGGGGGGTGCTTTTGCAAGAAAGCCTATGACTGGGGACTTTGAGAGAAATAAGAGACAAGAAGAGATCTAGATAAAATGAATAATATTGATGGGAAGAGGAAGGGGAAGGAAAGCCATTGGTATAAAGAAGTGTGGCAATCACTGGTGATTTATTTGGAAAAGCCTGGAGCTTCTGAGCGGGGATCTTAGAGAGAGGGTAGTACATCATTGTGCCTTCCTGTAGGCCTTGATAGTGCAGGAAAGCTTTACCTAGTTTTAACGATGTGAAAAAAGGAGTCTGCTCCTACCTGGGANATTTGGGGATTTTTTTTGGCTTGTTGGGTTTTGTTGGTTTTTTTTTACCCTAAAAAAAAAGTTTAAATTCAAGGGTGTTATCCTTATGACATAGATTTCAGGCTTTCCTTACAATTCTCTATGCAGAGAGAGACTGGTATTTAATGTAGCGTGGGCTCTTTACTGTTATTCCAGCATGAGCAGAAGAGGGTGAAATTGTTCACCTTAATTTTTAAATAGGTTGTATTACTTTGTCTCCTGCTGGGATCTGAACTGCTAATACTTCGCCTTGGTAAAAGGAGAGGGGAACTTGCTGACTATGAAGACTGTGCAGTAACTGGCTACCTTGGAGCTTAATGAAATATCATCAGTGGCTAGGAAAGTAATCATTTGAAGTTAGGGTTTCAGCTTATTAAAAACCCATTCTGCTGAAATACTAAGATAAAGAACAGCTCTTTATTTTGCTTTCCTGGGAAGTCCTGTGTTCAAATGACTTTGATTCTGCTAACAGTTAATCTGTTTAGAGATTCAAATTCTGTGAATGCAACAATCTTGCTATAAGCACCTTAAAAGAGGCTGAAGGAACCATCTAACAATTAAAAATTGTGGGATACTGGAGGAAAGTAAGTAACTTGTTTCTAACTGTGTGCAGTTATGGGAATGCATGGTTAGGAAGAATAGTAATCTGTGGATGGGTTCAAAACTGATTCAGCTCTTCAGTGTAATACTGCACTGTGTAAGATGAAAGCCTGACATCTCAAAGGGTTTTGTCATGATGTGAGGAAGTGAATACAGCCAGGAGAAAGAAAGCAAATCTAAATAAAAGAACAGTGAAGTTACCTCTTCAAGTTGTGCATGATTCTGCCTTTTATGTCCTTCTGGTCTGTTGGAGAGAGTGTTAAGTGAGTTCAGTAGAAAAATGGTATTTAGGATCTATCAAGACACTTGTGGGAATAATAAAGAGTGCAGAGAAAATTGCTTTTTCTTTCTGCAATGCAATTTTAAACTGGAATGTATTTCTCCATTGGAGTGTTTTGCTCTGAAGCAAATGGCTAATGGTTTTCTAATACTGCATCTGAAAAAAATTTTCTTGCTTAAAATAGGGAGATTGGGACATATTTAATTGGACAAGGTGCCCTTATTTTCCATGATAACTTATTGGAATCTACATATTATTGTGAATGCATTTTTAGTAATGTGGTTTTTGGACTCCTTAATTGAGCTTCTTACCTTAGAATGGTTCTGTTACGCTTCTAGAAGTTGAAGAAAAAATAATCTCAAACCAAAAAAAATAACTGGAATTTAGGATTTAGAGATGAAGTTCTTAATTTCTGTTGTGCGCAGTATCTCCAAGTCAGTTAGATAGGTGCTGGAACAATATAAACACATTTTAGTTTCGCTGATGTTTTCTGTTCTTCAAATGCTGTACTATAGCAACCTCCAGATAGGTCTCATACTACTTCCTCAGGAAGACAAGGAGTGGTTTGGTTGAAGAGAGTGGGAGGACTGTGGGATTTGCATTCCTGTAAAACTGTCACAAGTCCTGAATTCTTACAGCTATTAAAAGGGACAGTGTAGACTGGGTTTTTTTCCTGAAAGCTTTGGTGTGTATATGCTTAAAACAACCTGTGTGGTCCTGTGATTTGTGTTTGGTTTTTTTAGACAGAGAAGTCATACTGCTTGTAGGCTCATCTTGTGAGATGCTTCAGAATGCAGGGGAATGATGGCTTCATCTTGATTTTATAGATGCTTTTGCTGGAATTCAGGTTAGCGTAACTTCTTTGAGAGAGCATGCTTATGAAGATGAGTGCAACAAATACTGGAAGTTTTTCTTGTTACAGTGAGTTGTGGTAGCAGTGACGTGAATAAACCCTTCTTTCAGATGAAGGTTAGGATAAGATAAAGATGTTAAATAACTGCCCTATCCATTGGTATTAAAAGGAATTTGAGTACAGAATTGTGGAGGTTTTTTCACATCTGCACGCAAATTTAAAATGCAAGTATTTCTCATAACAAGAAAAAAAACATCGATCCTAAAGAACTAAATCTCACCAATTTATTCACAAGGAAGTGATCATTCCCCCTTACTGTGTATTTGTGAGACTGCATCTTCAGTACTGTGTCTGGCTTTGAGCTCTCCAGAAAGATGCTGACACAGCTGTGTGAATCTGTGAATCCAGTGGAGGGCCCCCAAAAAGCAGAAGAGGCTGGAACACGTGAGGTATGAGGAGAGGCTGGGAGAGCTGGGTTTGCTCAACCTCAGAGGAGAAGGCTCAACTAGCTGGCTGGAAGATACAAAGAAGGTGGAGCCAGACTCTTGGAAGCGTCAGTGGGATGAGAGGCAACAGATGTAATTTGGAAGAATGGGAAATTTTGATTACATATAAGGAAAATAATTTTTCCATGAGGATGGTAAAATACTGGAAGAAGTTGCCCAGAGAGGTTGTGGGGTCTCCATGCTTGGAGGTGTTCAAGACTAGATTGGACGTGTCCCTTGGCAACCTGCTGTAATTAGACCAGACTCTGGGGGTTGGACACGATGACCACTGGAGGTCCCTTCCAACCTTGGTTATTTCGTGGTTACAGAGATAAACTCATGGATTGCAGGAGAGTTTGCCCAGGTTTAGACATTAGCGTTTAATCCTTGAAGCCCTGTAAAAATGTGTGCCTTAGGGCTTGTAGCATGTACTCGGAGGCTTGCATCAGACCTGAGGGAAGAAATTATTGCTTTCTACCTCTTGCTTGGCTTTTTGATTGACTAACACAAAACTGAAGTGAGTAGAAAATTGGCTGACCCACAAAAGACTGTGATTTCCTTCAGCTGTTTTAATTGACAAAACTATTTCTGAAAAAGTGTACCTGTGCATGAGGGTACTTCTAATACCAAATTTTATTATAAAAGACTACAAGTCTTTGTGGAAGGAATAGAAACACAACATTTTATCTGGCTAAATGAATATTTGAGGCCATCATATGAAACTAGTAGATGTAGTGCCAGTGTTGTACTTGTTGAGAATTTGTGTATCTGTACTGGTATGAAAACAAACACCTATGGTAGCTGTTGACGTGTCTGGCTTCTCCTAGATTTGAATATGTGCTACTGAGAAGTTAGCCTGGATAAAGTGTTAAAATATTTCAATTATATTTGAACTGCCATTTCAAATTTAGCTGGTGATAAGCCTTAAATGCTATAATAGATTTTTATAAATGTATGCAAGTTCATTTTTTTGTTACTGTAACTACTTGAGTGATGTGTCATGTTGTATTTTCCTGTCTTAATCGTACAGCAGAAATGTTGTTTTCCTAAATGTCATGCTTTCAAGTTGCAGAAGAAGCTTTATCTTAATTATCTATTGACTTCGGTTTCTCTGGGAGGAACATAAAATGTTGGCCCAGCTTCAACGAGGTTTCCATATTTATTTTTTTTGCCTTCGTTAAGGAAATCACTCCTAGAAAAAGAACCTTTTTAATTGAAAAGTATAGGCTTGAAGGATACTTATAGTTGAGAAAGCAGGAGCTGAAAAGTTTAGGAAGTAATGGGGTTTAATGTCTGTAAAGATAAGCGAGAGCGAATTTTGTACTTTAGGAATGCTTTCAGAGGTATCTGAGAGCCTAGAGATGGCTTGGTAGTGAGCCACTGCAGACCTGTGCTGTCTTTGGAAATCTTTATTGTAAAACACGTTTAGTAATTAAGCATACGGTTAAGGAATTCTCTGTCAAAATGCTGTACAACTAAAATCTACTGAAGATACTAGATAAAGTAATGTATTAGGTTTAAGGTAATTTAAGGTAAACTGTCAGAAAAAAGAGTATTCTCAGTAGGATTCAAATTGTCAGCCCTATGTAGCAAGCAACAAATGCTAAACTTAATTGCATCATTCACTTGCTACAAGGAAAAAAAACCCCAACGTTTAAACATTATGAACATTTTTACTGTTTTGTGTAAATATGGCAAGTGCATCTTAACAAAGGAATGCCAAATTTGTTGGGAGTAACAAGTTGTAAATCAAAATATTTTATAATACCTGCCAACAAGAGTGTATTCCTAATAAAATATTTGTTCAAGTGTTTAAAAGTCTGTTTTGTAAAACAAGTCTTCCACTTTGTTTCTAAAAAAAAAAAAAAAGCTGCTGCAAAGCTGTTAGTATGTGCTACTGAATTTTAATAAGAATTTAGCAAAGTTGTGTTCCAGCATAAATAATCCTTTTAAGGTGTTTACGTAAAGTCTGCCAGGTTTGTCTGAGTTTGTTCTTCCTGGCAGCATGAAATGAAACAGCCTTTTTAATGCAGAGTGTTAGGGTTTTCCTGGGGTAGGAGCGTAACCAGTTATTGTGTACTTCACTCTTACTGTGTGCTGTGTTGTACTTGTAGCATCTTCTCTCCTGCCATGCAAGGAGTGTACCCAGATTCCTGTGATAAATCCTGTGTGTTGTCTACAATAGAGTCTGCAAGCGTGTTTAAGCATGGCTTTTGTCTTCTCATCGAACTTCTTTCTTTAATGCTTTTGAAAGTTAAGTGTGGTACCTTTCAGTCAGAGAGTTTGGCTTCTTGTGTGCTCCTTTGCACCTACCTATTTCTATCTACCCTGCTGACTTTGTTTAGGATGAGTTCATGTCCAAGTTGTCTGCTGACACGGGTATAGCAAATATACCAAAACCCCTTTTTTCCTATTGGTTTTGAGAATTAAGTTTTTAGTGAAAAGAAAGTCAAGTTCAGAATAATGCCAGTGGTGTACATGACCTGTTTTGGGTGCTGGTAATGAAAGCATAATTAACACTAAAATCTGTACTGTCTGCTGGTTTCATTTTACCTTCTTTGTAAATCCATGACAGAGTGAGCTATGGTCTCAGGATCTTCAGAGAAAATCTACTGTCCAAATTTAGAAAAGGGAAAATGGTGAAGGGTACTAGTAAAAGCAAATTTACTGTTAACTGCTGTTGATGAATTGCAGGNTACTGTTAACTGCTGTTAATGAATTGCATTTTTTTTGGTGCTCTGATAAAGGAGTCATCTTCACATCTAGCAGGATAGTGGAGATTGTAATCATTCATTGTAAGCATGCAATGGGATGTATTCTATAGTGTGAATTCGTGCCCCATGGGTGGCTTGAATGACAACTATTTCTGTGTAGACTACGTTATTCTGTCCCCAGTGCTGGATGACCTGTAATCATGCTAAGGTAACTGCAAAAGGGGTATTATGTGAAATGTTTTCCATATATGTCATTAAAGAATTTTAATAACTTGGGATAAGCAGAAATACCTCTTCTGTCTGTGGAGCTGGTGTCTTGTTCTGATGATACCTGACCTTAAGGCACTGCAAGATCTGATGCTATCTGGAGGCCAACGTGATTTTTAAAGCATAACTTAATGCAGTAGTTGGGTAAGAACATCAGGTTGGGTGTGCTTATGCTGCACATGCATATATCCATAATCCCATCCTCTGCCTGTACTAGACATGCTGTCACACTACTTATGATTATTATAATTGGCAGGATGAACTAAATCTGAAGTCGATTTTGAAACGTCTTGTGAATTGGAACTGTTTGTTAGCAGGTTTGATGATTATAATCAGACTCCCTGCTGTGTTCTGTGTAGACCAGTGCAGCCCTTTCTAGCTGTAGCTGTATGATGATGCTGCTCAGTAACCGTTATAATACTGTCTTACATGATGCGTTTCCCCAGGAGCTTGGCCCAACACAGGCATCACCTGTGGCTGATTCAGAATGCCATCTCTTTACTGCCTTCTGTAACCAGCTGGGTGGTGCCCTTTGATTTTTTTTTTTCCCTGCAGTTAAGTTTCTTAATGTGGTGGTGCTCTTCTGTATACGTGTGGTCTGGGCAGTACCGAAGAGTGAGATGTAGGTGAGCGTACACCTACTTTTTTGAACCACGCATTTTGGTGAACTCTGAACTTTCTTTGTAGTCTCCACTTAGATATGCAGAATATTCTAGTTTAAAGGTCATGGCTAACTTTGTTATCACAAGACTTGCTGGAACCATAAAAGTCTNCCATAAAAGTCTTGATATTCCATGTTTTTTTTTTTTTTCCCCCTTGGAAAAGGAAATGAATCACTAAGCTGTTCCCACCTTCTTTATTGGTCCCTGGAACTGAACTTGCTGCTCTTTGGCAGCAGGCTTGGAGTTCGCAGCATATAAGCCTTCATTTGAAGGCTAATGTGTGGATTCATAAGGCATTCTTGGAAAAATGAATAGTTATATCTAAAATGTGGCTACAAATGTCTCTTCTATAGGCAATTCTCGAGTGTATGTATAGTCGTAGTATGCTTCATGAAAAGTCCGTGGAATCGTATTCAGAGTATTTCTTTAATGTTTAATTCAGATAGGATAGCATAGAAGCATCTCAGCTTATGTGGTAGCTGAGATGAGACTATAAGGATGTATAAGCACATTGATCGAAGAACGCTGGGAGGTGAAATTGATTGGAGTATGTGTAGAATCAATACAGGTATTCCCAAAAGGGCCTTTCTCAGTGAAATGCTGTTTTTGACATTGTGGAATAACTTGTTTAGTTTTAGCATTTGTCACGAGCAGAGGCACCTCTCAAGACCTGGAGAAAATTGGTATGCTTTTATTCTGATTAAAATTGTGTATGGGTTTGGGTTTGTTGGTTGGGGGTTTTTTTTCAGTAGCTACTTTTTGGTATTAGGTAACCTCAGATCCACACCTTTAGGATATAGCCTTTCATCTCTTCGAGATGAACTTCCAGTTACCTGGGAAAGACATTAAAAGCTTTGATGTGATCTCTATTAGATGCTGGGTAATTTGCAAAGTAGTCACTATGAGTTTTCTGGCTGCTTGTCCAGAAATCAGCTACTAGTAGACAGCCACAGGTAGCAGGTATGTCATGTGCCTGCTCCTGAATATTCACAGCCTGGTCTGTCAGCGTGACTACACAAAATTCAACTTTTATTCATCAAGCTGTGAAATTGTAGTAATTGGAGCTTTAGCACCTGATCTTTCTCAGATCTGGGTGCAAAAAAACTCTCTGGTTTCATGGAGTGGAGCCATAGTGATACAGTTAAGCAATCTCGAGAGTAATAGAGAAGAGAAAGCTTTCATGGTTTTTCCTCTGCAGCATTGGCTCACCACGTCTGTTGATTGTCCTGGTGCTGCTGCCCCTCCTCTCTCCCCAACAGCTGCTGGCTGTTGTTTGCTGAGATCTATCAAATGAGTTTGTGGAGAGGTATTGTAAAGACTATCAGGGTCTAATAATTAACCTTCTGTGAGCCATTTTATTTTCAACCTGGATCAGTTCGATTTTGGAAGGATGCTATGCTGAAAATCAGATTAGCCTTGGTTGTGCAAGCCAGAGGGGGATGCAGATGGTTCAGGGTGGGAGTGAGTGGGGCAGGAGCAGTTTCTTTGGCTGGCACTCTTCTTGAAGAAAACAGTATATGAACCTGTGGCCTTTGCTAAAGCTTTAAATTGCCATGATTGGAGCTGAATGTTCCTACACCCATTCCAAAGCACAGTAACTTTCTAACTTAAGTCACCACTGTATGCAGTGTGTTTTAAAAACTACTTCAGTGTTAAACCTGTCCTCAAAGCGCTGCAAGCTAGTTATCGGCATCTGGGGTAAGTGCTGCTGCTGCTGAAGAAGTTCTTACTGTGTCTTTGCTGTTTTATTCCCCACAACTACAGTGACCAGATTGACGGATTGTTCTGGCTGAAACTTTGTTTTGCTCTGCAGCTATCTGGATGTCTGTGTTGGCAAAAGGGAAGAGGTGGAAATCAGGTATCAGGAGGAAGGTGGTGGTGCAGTTTATACTCAGTATCTGCATAGCTATAGCATAATTGTATGCTAAGAGCAGACGCTTGCTTCTGAAAAATTACTTTCAAGGTATTAATGCCAGGCTGAGAAATACAGACTTGCTGCAGCATTTCAGATGAGCAGGTGTCACTTTCCAAATACTGTAGTGTCTGGTGAGGCCGGGAGGTATGTGTGCTTTTACTGATTCATCAGCTGTTAGAGGTTAGCACGACTCTGCCTTCCTTTCCCATATGATAGTATGAGTGCCATAAGTGAATAACTGGTTTTATTCTGTCTGCTGGCCCCCACCCCCCCATTAAATATTTGCTGTTGTCCTTTTTTCATGTATTTAGGATCAACCTCTTTTCTAGGTGTTGATATTTCTTTGCTTAGAATATTTTAAAAATAAATTTCTCATTATATCTGTCTATAAACTGCAATTTGAATACAGTCCAGAGAAATTTGAGCAACATCTTAGATACATCCTTGTCCTAGCCCTCTTTACAGTGTGGTTGTGTTATTAATATAGGCATTTACTGAAGTGCATTGTCTTGGTTTCCTTCTTGTCTTCTAGCTGCTCCCATGCACATCTGGCAACATTGTCCTTAACATATTTGGATACCGGAGAGTTAGAGTTGTATGCCACTCTTAATCTGTTTAGATTGCCTAATAGGTTGTAATTTTCCTAAACCTTGAAGCACTGCCAAAAATAAATCTGTTCTGCAAGGAGTAAAACTTGTCACCTTTGATGCTACAGATAGTGGGTTTATCTTTCACACATAGCTATTCCATTATAGGGTACCTATTCTATAGTTCTTAGGAATACAGATAGCAATTTGCATCTAACGGCTGGGTTTCTGTGTTTTGACACACTGACTTTTGAGATCTGATCTTTAACTTAAGTCTTTTACCAAGTAGTCTAGTTAAAACCATGTTTTTCCCCCCAGTGTTATGTTGAGTGAGCCCTTGCCTTGTAGCTGTGAAGTTTTTCCTGTAATAGTCACAAATATTATGTATTACAGTAATTGCACTAAAGATCGACATGCACATGTATTATACAACTAGTCAAGCTCTTATCTCCAGGAGATGGTATGTAAGCAGCAAGACGACTTTTAGTGTGGATTTTATGCAGAAAGCCTTGCTTTGTTCTGTGTGCTGACATATATGCAATGTGTATACAATGACTTTTTTGTCTGTGGTGTCATGTCCACCTCATGGATGAGTACAGTGTTTACGTCAGCATTTTTAGGCTAACGGCTGTGGAGACACATAGATTATGCTTGTTTTGTTACAGTAATATAGGCTTCCAAAGTTGAGTCTGTTTTGATACTTTACAGTTACTTTTTCAGTTCTCACGATCCTGAGAATACATTGTTCAGTTTAATAAAACTACTCACTTCTATTTTGTTTTTCCCTGTAGTGAGCCTGGGAAGCCTCACTGCACTGTTATTTGTGCCTACCTCATTCTTGGTGAAGAGGGAAGGCAGGTTTTTCATCTTGGTTGGCCTGTATGTAAGCAATGCCCTCTATGTGGCTTCGCAAGCTCAAGAACTTTAATGAGATGTTAGATTAAACTGCACTAAATTGGTAACTGTGACTTTGGTTATATCAACTACTTAGCAACTTCATATATGGAGACTGACAGTAGTTGTCAGTAATGGCTGAACCTAGCTGGGAGTACTTCGGGCTGGGCAGGGGGAATGCAGAGTTTATAGCTGATCAGAGGGCCAGGGACTACTCTGAAATGCCTGTCTGTCATTTTGTGAATCAATATCTCACAACTGCCTCTCTTTAAATTTTTACTATAGATAAATCATATTGTCCACAATGGAGGATTATACAAAAGGCCATTCAATGAAGCTTTTGAAGAAACACCAATGCTTGTTGCTGTGCTGACCTATGTAGGCTATGGCGTTCTCACTCTCTTTGGATATCTGCGAGATTTCATGCGGCAGTGGAAGATTGAGAAGTGTCAAAATGCAACAGAAAGAGAAGAACAAAAGGTAACCACAGGGAAATAATGGTCAGTGGGAAATGATGTGGCTGAGGCTACAGCTTGAGCATTTCTTTGGGGAGCAGTGTTCAAAGTTTTCTGCTGTTTTGTCTTCTGAATGCCCCAAATATTATGCTAGTACTGCTGTGTCCTTAAACAAAATAATGTTTCCTTTAGTTGAGTTGTTTTGTGGTGGTTTTCTTTTTGTCTTTGTGGAGCAGTTCCCTCATCTGGTTGACTGCAAAGCTGCCTCAACAGTTGTATCAACATGCTGAGAGATGCTGCAGAAACAAGGGTTTGGGGGAGAGAGACTGCATACGCCAGTATCAGCAGATAAAGAAAAGCTTATCAAAGGATCTGGTTTGAGTTTGACAGCAGTGGGAGGCTTTCTGATGCTACTCTGGTGGCTGCATTTTGATTTGGAAGCATGCTATTAATTCTCTTTAGACTAAGCAGTTGCAAAGAAAAGCTTGTGGATGAGAACCAGAACATAAGCTGGCTGACTTTAAATGCATCTGGTCCAGAACACTAGCAGGTTAGCTAGTGAGTAATCTGAGGTACTGACTCCTGACTCACAGATAACCATTAAAAAGAATTAATTCATAATAAGATCTATTCACAAAAACTTATGCTGCCAAGTGAAAACCCTTGCCTGCTTCAGCAGTTAGTCTGAAATAGCTAATCCTAATTTTGAGTAGTTGGAAAATATTTTTAGAGGCCTTTATTCCCCACGGGAATTAATTACTGTTAAGAAAGCTACTGTTTAAACTTGCAGTTCGCAAGCTATTTCCTGTTAACTCTTCGTGTGAGCCCTCTTAGCACAGTGTGAATACCAGTGAGCTTTGCTCCAAAGGTGGAGTGAATCAGCTTACTCTTGCTGATGGGGGGTTCTGTTTTTCTCAAGTGCTTTGGGGAGCCAGTCTGGTTTCTAAAACCTTAAGGGAGTTTGTTTTCCAGTTGCTGTTTTCTGATTCTCTGTGCAGACACACTGTTGGCTAGTGAAAAATAGGAGGGGCTGGAAGGACATCTTACTAACACAAATAATCAAGGGTGGGAGAGGGGAAGTAAAAAAAGGAAGGCTTCTTTTGGAGGCCTTCTTTGGAGGGAGCACTGGAGTAAAGCGCATGTCATCTTAGAGGAGCTTAGCTAAGATGCAGTAGACTAACCAGTGTCTAAAATTACTTCACAGTAGCTTCTTTGTGTAAGCATTGTGAGGTAGAATTAAGCTGATTCATAGTAAGGCACTTAATTCCAAAACAGAAATATCCTCATAGGAGTTTAATGAGGAATAGGTATTTCATATTAATTAAAAGCACAGGAGTTTAAATTTACACTATTTCCAAAACTGACTTCTGGAACCTGGAAGTAAAAATCTTGGATCCCTTTAACAGCTAAAATATCTGAATAAGGATTGCTGGCTAAATCTCAGCCTGAAAGTTGGTGTGTTCGTTTATGTCATTTGAGCTACTCTGGTTTATGTCACCTGAGAACATGACACCCTTGTATTTTATAAGTTGATACAGAAGAGAACAGTCACAGAGTTGCAGAAATCTACCAGGTCATTAGAAATATTGGTCTGTACTCATGGTACTTGAGGATTGTAAAGGGGTAACTGAAGTGTCGGTGCAGTTACTCTATACTGTAGTTGTTATATTTCTGTTGCACAAGTTTTAAGGAATGGTTGTTGTGTTACTAGTATGTGAGGTGCAAGACTGCTTGCAGTAGTCCTTTTCTGCGAGAGCAGCCATGACTCTTACATGTGAGTGTACAAAAGGAAGACCTCGGGCAGTAGGTCTAATTTGGGAATACATTATTGATGTTAGGCTTTCAGTAAAGATTGTCACAGAGGAAGTTGAAGGACAGAGTTTGTTAGCAACTGATTATCCTAGTTCTAAAAGAAATTTAGCCTTGAAATTTTTTATAAATTAACTTAGTATTGCATCTTACCCAGAAAGACATTTGCTTAACAAGTATAACTCCCAGACGGATGACTTGAAACCCTTTGAGTTTGTTTGTTGGTCATGGCTTGCAGGGAAGAGATGCACGTATTCCAGTTTTGTTTTGTACATAGGGTGTCTGTTGATGGAGCTAGTAAGAAGTGCCAGTGAATATTGCGTAAGAATGAAAAATAGGAAATCCTGTTTAAAAAACGTTTTGGTGTTGAAGAAATCTCAGCTTAGTGTACTTCCCCAAATCACGTTTCTAGTGCTTGGGTTGGAATAGCTGTTTCCAATATCAGGCAAATAGAAAAGTGATCATGTGGGGTCTAGAACATACAGTACTTATCCTCACACTCTGCTGCTTTAAGCTTTGTTTGCCTGCAAATGAATTGACGAGAGCACGTTGCAGTATCTAGTGTGGGAGCCAGGTTTTATTTTGGTGGTGGTGGGGGTGCTCAATGACTTATTTTGAAACAGTTCCTCATTATTTTAAAATATTTGAATCTCTCAAGCTTCTGGCTGACTGCCCAATCATCTTTTGGGAAGGGAATGCAGATATTAGTGTGCAGAAAAGGCTTGAAACTTTTTTTAATTAATACATGCAAATCACAGGAGCCCTGTGGGTAATCTCTGGCAACTTGTGACCTCTGTGTGGAAAGTAACATTTTTATTATTTAAATTCTAAAGAGGCAGCTAGATGATTATTATTTCCTTAAGTATCAAGCAAAAGGGTTAGCTTTAGCTTTTTGAAATAGTTCATAATTGCTTAGGTGAAAAGCTCAAAGCAAAGGCAGTGGGGGTAGCTGTGTAGCTGAACAGGGTGTGATGACCTGCTTTGTGAGCAAAACAGAATTACATAGTGTGAGGAAGTATTTCATAAAGGGCTGAATGAACTTCTGAAAGTTGTGGAAGTGAAGTATGTGGGTTTTCTGTGGTGTATTTCTGAAGGTGATCATGGTTAAAAGCATAATGTAAAATTAGGTCCAAAATGTGGTATTAAAAACAAACACAAAAACAGCCACCCTCAGTTTTTGTGCATTTTGGAGGGCAATTTATTTCAGTAGAGAAAATCCTTCCTTAATTGTCACTTAATATTGTAATCTTAGTCTGTGCATCAGAACTAGAAACGGAAAGTGACCAACCTAATTTAAGGATCAGGCTTTTGAACAGGTCTTATATTGGGACTGTCTCTGAGAGTGGGTAAATTCCTTGGAATTTTAGAGCCTTGCATCAAAGTTAATGATTGCAGGAAAACCTAGTATTCATTCACTGTTGGAATACAAAAGTGTGCAAAGGGACAGGCTTTGCTAGTACTGATTTCCAGGAAATAGTCTGATGGGTTTTGGCTTTGTTTAAAATATATCCAACTGGGCTTTTCCTGTGTGTGTAGCACATCCTTTCTGAAGCATTATCAGTCTGTTTTAGGCATGAGTAAGTGGCAAGATTAACAATTCTCAATTACCCTGGAATCAATTTATGCATACCCAATTTAATGTAATGTCGGGTCATACAACGTATTTAAATCTGCAAAGTGCTTGTAGGATTTTATAGGCAGGATGAAAACCACTTTTACCTTTCTTCTGGTCTGATTTGCCTGTTGATTACCCTTTACGTTTTGTGTATGGGAGCAACTGTGCAAATGTAACTCTCTAACATACCTCTTCATGCTCGGCACTTATGCAGTTAGAGTGTGGTTCTAGCATCGGGGGTTTTCAAACACGTCCACAGGAATCCAGCTATAGGATTATCTCAGGGGCAGTAAACTGGAGTCTTTTGCTCAATATTGTTGTAGCATCTGTATAGCTCATCAGAGGCCTCCTGATGGTATAAAGGCTACCCACAGTTATTGCTCCACTTTTTCTTGACTCATGTAGCAGTGAGATGGAACTAGTCTTTCTGCTTCCTTTTAGAAGCCTGAAATTTGTTGCAATTGTCTACTTGATTTCCATTCAGTGTCAGTTTTGTATTATCAAGGAATGCATTATGTGAATTGCAGATAAGCCTGGCTGGTGCTTATGGCACCATTTGTTAGCTTAGGTGCAACGCTGTGCAAACTTGGCTCTAAAAGCAGCATGATCACTACATTTGCATGTCACCGTGCCCCAAGCTAATGGTTACAAAGCTCTCATTATGACCTCCACTTGTTGTAGTATTAATTTACAGGATGATGAAACCTTGGGATTCCCAAATGACCTGTGCTAAGGTGCTGCATCCCAAGGGAGAATTTTATTTTTCCCTTGTTTCAGTCTTTCTTGAAATTTCTATGCCTTTCAGGCTTCTGGGACACCACTAGTACTTTGGTTTCTTCATCAGGCATCACCTTATTAATAGGGGATGTGTTCTAGGCTTAAATCAACAGAGATGGAGCTGTTTAGGATTTCTTGACTCTGTGTTCATATGAATTCAAATGAAAGAATATGCTGCTTTTGTGCTGTCCTTTGGAAACAGTATAACCTTTGCAGTTGTTTCACTGTGCTTACTCTGAAGAATGCTCAAAGAATCAATTCACTCTTGAATATTTTTCCTCCAAATGAAACTGTTCCATCTCGGGCTGATATTCTTAGTGTCTGTTATGGCTAGAAAGAGTGTTGGATCTGGAACAGGATGAGAACTTCATGGAAAAATAACAATAAGCTCTGAAGACCATTTAAAGGTGACTGATTGCTTCCAGCAGTAAGACACTTGCAGCACAGCAGGGTGGCTGATGTAGCAAAAATTTGAAAGAGTATGGATTGATAGATTTCGTCCCCCCTGCCTCCCCAAATGTTTTTTCTTGGTTCAAAGATTGAAAACATTTAATTTCCATGAGGAATTCAAGTGGGTTTTTTTGGTGTACTGTCCTCTCCACTCTCCATTTGAAATGTTACACTGTAGAAAGAAAGATGAGGGGACACACACCCCAAACAAACAAAAAACCAATCCCCAAACCAACCAGACAAACCATCTGGTCTTGTAAGCCAGCTCAAAAGAGGGCTCTCAAACTCCAAAAGTCAGTACTAGTTTATAAAGGCACGATATCCCTACCATTTCTCTTTTTTGTGTTCAGATGCATGGGTCATGAGAACCTCTTGGCAGGGTTAGCAATACTGAGGAAACAGACAATCCAGTTTTGATTTATGCCAAAATAACACTTCCTGCCTATCCTATTTCAAGGAAATTTCTCGTAAGAGATAGCTGTGGGTGGCTTATTGGGAGGGGGAGGACAACAAAGGGCCTGGCATTAAGCTGATGCCTCTCTTAGAGCCCTTTGCTGTAATCTTACTGTTTGAGACCCCCCAAAATCTAAGGCTAGTGTCCTGTATTAGACCTTAATTCCCTTACCCATACCTTGTTCCTTTAATTCTTGTTGACTTTTAAGACACCTTTTTTCTGTATCATAATCCGTTTGGTTCGGAGAACTTCTCTACTTCACAATTAAATCACTTTAAACTTAGTTATACTGTTGACTTGTAAAATCGTAGTTGTGTTATTAACTCTTGGTGGTGTCAGCGTGTTGTGGGTGATTGTCTTCATCTCACCAGTTGAGCTTGTTATTCTTCCTGCTTTGTCAGCCTGAGTTTCAAAATAAAACATGCTTTATCTGATCAGTTATCCGAGGTGAGATTGGACCGTATCAGCTGATGCATACCTGCTTGAGTTGGTATAATGACTCATTTCCAGCCTCCCCTCCTCGCCAAGAGCCTGGGCTAAAATCTCAATTGTTTCCTAGGTCACATAGTTAGTGTGCTTGAATAAATACTGCAAAGCTGAATTTTCATGCAAATATGGTTAAGAGGAGTTGAAAATGCTTAAAAGGATCTCAGTAGATTATCATTAGATATAACAAGTACAAGTCCGTCAAGTATTGATCCTCTAATGTGCCTGAGGTTTTTTTGATCTTCTCACTTCCCCACCCCTCTACAAATGATGTAGCAGAAGTTCAGATACTTGTAGATAATTATTTTGATTTTGTGTCATGAATTGGGATCTTCTCAGTATATTGCTACAAGTACTCTCATGCACATCACCACTTTGTAGTAAGGTACAGTAGCTGTGTAACTTTTCATATATGAAGGAAGTTCTCGAATGCATTTGTCAATACCAAGATGTTTTTTCCATAGTAAAAGTGGACAGTTTGTTAGCGATTCAGCCTTGAAACTCACTTTCTGTCTGGAACAACACGAGACCCTGAAGTCAAGGAAGGACAGAGCTATGTAGCTACTCCAGAAAACTACTGATGTTCTAGGGGATTACAGCTTCGTATTAGCTGACCTACTACCTCTGTTAACCTCTCTTAACAAAGGGCCTTCAGAGGAGACCTGGCACATGTGAAATAATGCAAAACTTATACTTAAGTAGAGGAACATGGAAGAAAAAATTGCTTTTCCATGTGTCTTAGCTCATAGAAATCTTGTTCCCACTGTCTGTCTTTGCTGAGGAGGGACATAGTTATGATCCTCTGGAGGAGTGATCACTGGCTAAATTTGGTTTGGTTTTCCATAGTTCAAATGATGAAAATTAATATCTTTTTGCCTTTTTGGCATGTCATTATGCACAGGCAAATCAGAAGGGGTCTTAGGTACAACTGTGTCTGCTTAGAGGTTGGCAATTTTGGGCTCCATCTTTCCTGTGCAGCTTCTGGTAGGAGGAGGCAAAGGGGTGGACCTAGATGGTTCCTTTACTCCCAAATGAAAGGTCAAAGTTGTTAAATCATTAAAATAGGAATTACAATTCCTGCAGTCAGGCATTGTAAGTAAAAGCTTGTAAGTCAAGCCCGTTTGCTTGAGGAGTTATTAAAAAGCTGGCGTAAATGCTCCCAGTTTTGATTCAGTGGTACAATTGTCAGGCACCGTAATATTTGCTCAGACGATATTCTGTCTTGCTTATCCTGTCACCAAAAATAAAATGCCCCTCATCACATTTGTATTTCTCTTGTGAAAAACAGGAGGAAATGCTATGCTGGCTCTTACCTTCGTCATAAATTCTACTTTTTCCTTTTGTAGATTATTTAAAAGGCTGCTTTTTTTTTTTTCCAACAGTAGCAAATGAATTATGCATTGTTGTCACTCCTGAATGTCCAACTTCCTTTTAATTGAATAGTAATAAGGAAATCTCCTGGCTTTGGAGCATTTTAAATAGGCCAGAAAAAAATGTTCTGGAGTACTCAGATGTCCTTGCTGTCGCAGTTAGTTTGACATTCTTGTGTGTTATCCATTCAAGACAGTCACTTACTTTTCCTGAAAAACGTTGGAAGGGAAGCTAGAATTCAGGAAATGCTCATGCAAAGAAATCCTGTGGGACTTAAGTGCTGATAAGCTGTGAAGAGAGGTGCCATAATGCAGCTTACTAGCTTGGATTCAGAACAAAAAAGCGTTGAAAGTTCTAACGGTAACCTCTGTAATAATGCTAGTGCTGCTATATTAAATGCATTTCTTATGTACAGAATAAAATATGGCAGAGTACCTCAGTTTTCACATTCTTTGTGTGTTCAGTAGAGCAATGCATACAGTTTGCCAAAAAGCAATTGCATGTTCCATTGCTCTGCCTCTGAAGGTTGAATACAAATCTCTTGCAAAGATTATATGCCCATGCATTTCATTTCATATGTTTCGAGAGAGATGCTCTCAACTACCCAGCAAGAGCTGGAAAGAGAGCCAAGTTATTTCAAGTTCCATTTGAGTTCAGACAAGACATCATGGTGTCATTAGGAGCTCCCAATTCAGCTTCTGTGTTGCTTTCAGCACTCCCTCTCCTGTGCATTAGAATTCTTTGAGGCTTTCTAACTTGAAGCGTGACCTAATGCCATGGTTGTTTTTTCTAGTTGTGGTTGATGGCTTTTAGATTAAGCTACTTAAGTTATATACAAATCGGCACCTACTGTTGAGGTAGTCTTGGGGGCATGGTAGATTTGCAGGTTGAAAANCAATTCAGCTTCTGTGTTGCTTTCAGCACTCCCTCTCCTGTGCAGTAGAATTCTTTGAGGCTTTCTAACTTGAAGTGTGACCTAATGCCATGGTTGTTTTTTCTAGTTGTAGTTGATGGCTTTTAGATTAAGCTACTTAAGTTATATACAAATTGGCACCTACTGTTGAGGTAATCTTGGGGGCATGGTAGATTTGCAGGTTGAAAGAGTTTGGAAATCATATCTAGCAGATCGATTTTACACTAGCAGATGAATCTCTTCAGTTTTTCTGCTGTCACACCCTCAAATAATTTTGCACTGGCATGGATTTCCAGAATTAAAAACACTTTGGGTGGAATTGGTTTCAGGGTTTGTGATGAAGAACTCCTTTTTCTTGAGTTTTCTTGATTTTTATTTTTTTTTATTTATAAATTACACCTGAATGACAGAAACAACTTAGTCTTCTTACTCTTAGCTTGCTGTGGTACATATTTTCCTTTTATTTTGAGTGCTTTTGATGTGTTTCAGGACTTTGTCCCATTGTACCAGGACTTCGAAAATTTCTACAACAGAAACCTCTATATGCGCATTCGGGACAGCTGGAACCGTCCAATCTGCAGTGTGCCAGGTGCTAAAGTGGACATGATGGAGAGAGTTTCCCATGACTACAACTGGACATTCACGTGAGTCAAAGTTGAAGAAAAGGCTTCTGACAAGTATCTTTAAGTAGAGGGTCTATAAGAGCAGGTTGCAGGCTGTGAGGTTAAAGGAGCAGTGAATCATGTTTGTTTTGAGTTTTTCAGCAGCTTGAATCAATGAATTTTGCTCTTTTGAAACACATCTGGCCACCAAGGTGATTATTTGTGTATAATCTTTTGACTACTTACTCAAGCTCCTGGCTGTGTTAAGATTTTATGGACATACGCCTATAATAAAATTAATAGTTTTGTNTAGATACTTTGGATTGCACTGTTACTTGTGACTTTGTGTTGATTTAGAACCAGTCCTGGCACTTGAAGTAAATGTTGCTGCCTGAAACTGTATTTAACATGATTGTTTTGAGTCAGAACTGAAGTAGTCTGTAGAAATGAAATCAGAAATGTAAGGACAAGGATTTTTACAAATTGGAAATGATATATCACAAGTTTGATGTGAAGAGGTTTGCAGCACAGTACTTGGTGAGACTAGTCATGTCTCTCCTTGGCTTTCAAGGGCAAAATAATTAGAAGTTTTTTTCCACTAAACTTCTTCCTTAATCCCCTTGTCACGTATTGTTAGTACAGCANAATGATATATCACAAGTTTGATGTGAAGAGGTTTGCAGCACAGTACTTGGTGAGACTAGTCATGTCTCTCCTTGGCTTTCAAGGGCAAAATAATTAAAAGGTTTTTTTCCACTAAACTTCTTCCTTAATCTCCTTGTCACGTATTGTTAGTACAGCAGTGCCAGATGTGTTTCCTTTCTGTGGTTAGAGGATATCCTGCTTGAGGGGCTGCCAAGTTAATTGATCTAGAGATCTTATTTTGTAATTGAAAAGAGAGTTATATGTTTCTGGGATGGAGGGGGACATACTAGAGAAAAAACAAATGGTTTGAGAAGCCTCAAGCAACGTCAGACATGATAGCAAATGCGCCTTTTAGTGTAAACTCTTGTGGGAACTAGCTTGAGACCATAAGATAGGGAAAGCATATTTTTCACTGATCATTTCCGTTTGATGATGAGGGACAGTACTGAAATAATTCAATGGTTGGTTCTATTGATTTTTAACATTTCAGTGTATATCCTAGGAAACTGAAATAAGAATCTTCTGGTGTAGTTAATTTTTTTAAATTGTGGGTGTCCTAACTTGTAGTGTTTCAAAAAACACAGGTACACGGGGAGAGTGATAAAGGACATTATTAATATGGGTTCCTACAACTACCTTGGATTTGCACAGAAGGCTGGGACTTGCCAAGAAGCAGCAGCTAAAGTTTTGTCCCAGTATGGAGCTGGGGTCTGCAGCACTAGGCAGGAGATGGGTAAGTTCAAGCAAGCTAGGATGTTCCCCAAATGTATGTTTCGAAGTCTGTAATCTGATCACAGGTCTCAAACATTACTTGTTCCAGCTTTTGAACTTTACATTGATCAGTAAAGAAGCTTTTACTTAAGTGAAGACAAATTGACTTANCTTAAGACAAATTGACTTGCTGGGTTTAGTTTACATGGCACAGAAGTTGGCTCACTTATGTTTTCATATATATTTTTTTCCAGCATTCCCTTGTGGGCCTTTGTATAAAGAGCAGCCTGGTCGGTAGAAATTCTTCTCGTAGAATATAGCAATAGTGAAAGCTTCTCCTCACTCCGAATTTCTCATTTGTTTTATGTGCAGGAAACTTGGACAAACATGAGGAGCTGGAAAAGCTGGTTGCCAGATTCCTAGGTGTGGAATCTGCAATGGCATATGGAATGGGGTTTGCAACCAACTCTATGAACATTCCTGCTTTAGTTGGCAAGGTATGGCTTCAGTCACTGGCAAAAGCTCATCTAACAAAGATTGTGCAAGTTGGGTTTTCTAAAAGCTACTTGTTTGGTTTTGGTTTTCTTCAGTGGTAACCCCTGCAGATATTCTCTATGGAAACTATAGGTCACAGTATGCATCTCTAACCTTTGCAAAAATCTTTTTGGGAAAGGGCATCCATGGGACCAGTAGCAGTCCAGGCCTTGCCCTCTTTCTGGGAGAGAGCCTAGCTTGCTTCCTCAGGCTACGCATTAGTGTATGAAATGGTGGCTGATTTACACGCTGATTGGCTGAAGGTATTTTGATGCTATTGAGACACTAAGTGACTGTGTCAGTGAGACACACAGATAAGCTGAATTGCAAGTTTGTACATGCAGAATTTATTATCTTTAAGACAGCTGAAAAATCCTTCCTTTGAAGGAACAAAATCCTTGTAGAAAAACTATTTGAGAGAAACAAGGTCAAATGTAAAGACTGATGTCTACTGTGTGCCCCATAAAACAGTACACAATGCAGCCTGAGTGTCCTGCATCTCAAACTATGTTTATTGTACTTACTGGAAAATGAAATGGAAGAGCACTCTTTGTTTACATCTTAGGGTGCAAAATAGCTCTCTTGGCTCCTGCTTAGAGTGAAATAGTGCAAATACTGGAACTGTTTCCTCTTTTTTGAAAATTATTCACTGTTAGCCTAATACTACTAGCCTATTGGAATTCTTTGTCCCTGTGTAGTGAATTATTTTCCCTGTATTCCATTTATGTATTTTTCCACTTCCTGAGGTCACTTTGTAAAATCTTCTACTTGTGATATATACAGATTATAAAATTGATGCCTTGTTCTTCCCAGCAACTTTTCCTCCTGGTGAATCTCTTCTTGGCTAGCTGTAGTGTATTCCTGCATGCTATTTCATTTGTAGCAATGAAGCAGCACTGTCTATTTAATGCCTCTTTTCTTTTGGTCTGCTAAGTTTTAAATATCAGATGCGTTCCGTAAGGAAAGATGTTTGAGTCCAATGCCAGAGAGAAATTCAGTGCTTCAAATCTCATCTTTTCTGGAGTCAAATACTTCTGCAGCGCTATGATTTTGAACAACATATGTTACTGGCGGCGTGTCTTTTACTTGCATTTTTGTGCTCTTTGTCTCTCACATCTCCCTGATTTTTCTCTTCAACAGAAAAATGATTCATGATTTCTGTGAGACCTTTTGGATTCAGAACACGCATGGTCAGATACATTTAAGTAGACTTCTGTCTGTTCTAAGTCAGTACAAATAGCGCATTACTGCAGAGCTACTTAATCTTTTTTCTGTTTATGTGGATACCACTATATATCTTTAATAGCTTATGAGAATACCCTTGAGACATCTTATTCAGCAACTTAGTTTTCACATTTGAACTTTAATAGTTTTTTACAACCATTGAGAGAATGGTAAGGAAGTCCAAGGCATGTAACAATACCTGTTGTCATGCTCATAACTTGCATATTTATTAAACCAACTCTTTTCATAAATGGTTACAGCAGTCTGTACTGTGTTAGTAATGAGCATAGTTAGTTTTTGTGCACTTTAAATAAAGTAGTAAGAAGCTTCTGCCTCATAAGGGCACTTCTAGTGTTATACTCAGGTGAATACTCCAGACAGAAAATGCTCTCTTCTAAAGAAAAGAGTTCTTGTCAAATGTACCATTTCACAGTTCAGAATGTTCACTAAATGCTTTTTTTGGCTGCCTGAAGTTGCTTCTTACTGCACTTTTGATTTCTTCATTGTCTGCAAATAAGGACTCACATAAATCCTGAATTCTGGCACCACCCAGTACACAATTGGCTGTGTGTGCACAGCCTGTTTGGCAGTGCTTTGGTAGAGTCCTCACTAAAGCCTGGAGGTTCCCGTGCTTGATTAAACTCTTNTTTTTTTTTTTTTTTTTTTTAACTACTGCTTGTGTCTGTCTGCATGTCCTTCCATGCGCTTTCAGGTGCAAAGCTGCTTAGAACACGAATTTTTGGAGGTTTGGCAAATGTAATCAGTAATGGCATCTGCATTTGGCCAGAAGGAGTTTCTTTGGCAGTCACTGATATGATTTGAAGCTAATCGTTATTTACATCGTATCTGGGCTCCTATATTGCAACTTAGTTAGGTTAAAACACAAACTACTGCAATGATGTTACTCAGATACATGTAATACTGGACCACCTGTTCTGCTTTTGCTCTGTGTAATCCTTAAGCACTTGATTTATGTTGCTACTGAATCCTCTTTTAATAGCAACAAATAAGACTTGACTGTCCTTGGATCTGACTCTACCCCACCATCTGATCAACATTGGTCAGCAAAAGTAATTCAAAAACTTCATCAGCATTACCTAGTTGATCTTTATTTACTATGCCTTGTTAACAGCAGGTTCTACTAAGCAGATGCTGAAAACAGCCATAGTTGGTGTACACTGAAAGTTGTATTTCAGCACTGCTAAAGAATCGCTAAAATCAGGTCATTCTGCGCCTGGCAGTTTTCAGCAGGAGAGACCCACTGTGACAGCCAAGTTGTCGGCTGCCTCGTACAGTCACTGCCAAGCATGCTGAGACTACACCACAGAGAATGTGAGATTTGAGGATTACTTAGTCAGAAGTTATTAGACCATTTGAGGATAAGCTAGATTCTGAAACTTGCCTATTTTGGAGTGTCATTAATGTTGTTACTGTAACTAGCTAATAACAGCATTCTGTACTGCTTTTAGCACAGAGCTTTTCATTATAGCTCTGGACCAACAGAGGCTAGATAATGGAGTTAGAGCAACAGTGCTTGAAGGATCTTTTTTTGGTTGCAAGGAAACAAATTAATTTCCATGTATAGTTAATTTGTGAAATTAGGTGCTCATGACTAAACTATGCAATTTATGTATGGAGAACTTTGTGGTAAAATGTGGCATTCATTTCAGTTTCCATGTCTGCCTTGTAGGATGTATTGGTAAGTCTGATCTTCACTAGCATATGTTTTCCTTGATACCAGTAGTGTGATCTCCAATTAGGGTTAGTCTTCTCCTGGATACTCACTCAAATGTAAGGTTGCTGATAAATGCAACTGAAGTCTTATCATTGTAGTAGCAGCACTGTTTTAGATATGATCATCAGCAATTGCTGTACTGTACCAGTGGCTTCTTTGATCCTTTGCCCTCTCTCTAGTAGCAGACAATACTAGATTCTTTACTTCCTCTTCAGTTTAAATTAATTTATTTTGTCTAACTGAGTGTGCTCTTCTGTTACAGGGGGGTGAAAAGAGGCTGCTTATCGATTTGTTAAATCTTGCTTCTCTGCCAAAAGCTCGTACTTGTTTTTATGGACAAGCTCCTTCTAGACTATTAATCTCTTACTCTTTTTTAATCAATTGCTTTTCCTACTTCCTACCATTTAAGACGGATACTAATGCTGGATTATTATATCCAGTTTTTGATACCATAGTGTTTCACAACAGTGCCCTCTGATGTAGTATACATACTCCTTGTCTGGTATAGTAGTTCCAAAGAGCAAATGCTAGTTGGAGATTTCCATTGTTCTTATGCCAAAGTCTCTGAAATATGCAGTGTGAATCCTTGTAACAGCAGTTTGAACACTTGAGATTTAGTGCCGTTTCTGGGGTTAAACAGGCTTGAGCTTTCCCAGGGTGTAAGTATTTCTAGGTACATTGCAATTCTAGTGCAAAATTTCCTTTATTGTGGAGAAAATACTCCTCTTGTCTGTGACACCTCCTTGTGTAACTGTGGGCAATGGTTTTCACAGTCCCTGCTAGTAACTGTCATTGCAGAGAAGAAATGTTCTTGACTCTTCCCTCCACCAATTGTTAGTAGAGAAACATAGAATGAGCATGTATTTAGTGCCAAATCTTCAGCATCTTGACATGCTTTCTGGATTTTTAACTTAGTCACTTTTAGAGTTGCAGCAGATTTGCACAGGAATTGGAGCAAGCCAAGGTTATTTAGAAATATTGCTACCTTACAAACTAATCCCCCAACATGCGTTCCTGTAGTCCACAGCGATAACGCTGTGACTGAATGTTCAGCTATCAGCTATTGACCTGTAATCATTGCTGCTCTCAAAACAGATGTTATCATGTTTTGGTATTTGCCCAGGGTTATATCTTCCCTATTTTTGAAAAAGCAAACAAATTCAATGTAATGTTTAATGGCTTCAAAAAACTTCTCAATTTCACTGTGCAATTTTGTTTTCCACTTCCTGTCTTTTGTATGTTACCTCCATCTACAAAGTATTTAATAGTGCTTCATTAAAGAAACATTAGTTCCTTTGGTACCACTGAGCACGCATGGGTTTAATCAGTGGTTACCTCCTAATGTAAGAAATAGTGCAACTTTGTGATAAGGTCTTTAATCGAGGACTTCAGTGGCCTGTTTCCTGGCACCACTGTAGACTTGCTGAGTGAACTGTGGCAAGCTGCTCTGCTCTCTGTTTTACCTGGCTGCATAGGAGGATGCGTACTAATCATCAACATGAGATATTCAGGCAGATTCAGCTGCAGGACTTCTGGGGAAAGTGAAACCGAAGTGGTTCTTTCAGTTAGCAGCAGTTGTGTATTTTTATTTGCCGTACTAAGGCTGCAAATTGTTTCTTAGCAAGTCCTGCCTGGACTAGCTGCATTTATGTTGGAAATATTTTTATTTTTTTTCTTAAATGATTTCTAAGCAGTTCTGAGCTGAAAGGTGTTATATACTTGGCTGTGAAACATAACCTTTTCAATATCTTCCTCTTTCCCCTTCTAATTCAGGGCTGTTTGATTTTGAGTGATGAACTGAATCATGCATCACTAGTGCTTGGAGCAAGACTGTCAGGAGCAACTATTCGAATCTTTAAGCACAACAGTAAGTATCAGATGGTAGACTCTGCCTTTCTGCAGATGCTATAGATCAGATACAAATCTCTTACATCTTCTAAGAGTTGGAAATCCAATTTCATGCAAGGAAATCAATTGCTGGTTACCCAAAAGGTCAGAAGACTGCTGCTACTGAGAACTTAATCATCCTAAATTGGATATTTTTTTATATGTTCAGTCTCAACTAATAACATTTTTATCCTGAAGCTGTTCTGGCTTACATCTTCTGAGTATGAAGAGGAACATACTGCCCTTTGGCAAGTCTAGGGGCACTAGTATTTTAACGTGGCTTCTTCTTACTTGGATAGTCAGCATGGTTAGACTATTTGAACAGTTCATGTCACGTAGTAATGCAATCTTATAGTGGTCTAGGTTACAATTTGGAGGGTAAGAAAGTTTAATTTTAGGACCAGATGCCAACATGATCCTACAGTAACAAAAGCTTATGAATGCAGATGTCCTAGCTAAACTAGGCAGCCATGCATTGGTACAATGTAGTCCAAAAGGAATTTTTGGGATGTGAAGCATAGATTAATTTCACTGAGTTATTTGCTTTAAATATTTGTTTCCAAAATACACAGAATTTTGACTTTACTAGTTTCAGCTTCCTCTAAATGAGGTATTTAGAACCTATACTTAGAGGTATTTTCAGATTAAAAATGCTTAGGGTTTCCTTCTTACTCTCAGTGGAAGAGGTACCTGGTTGTCCTTGACTAGTAAAGCCACTACCTTCATTCTTCAGCCCTTCCTAATGCTCTTTATAGTATCAGTCTCTGGGACCACGATGACTCTTTTGCTCTCTTTGAAGTGTGTGGTGGTGACAGCAAAGCTTGGGTGGCTGCAATTATTTTCCTTTTTGTCCTACTTGATAGTGGATCCTCTGCTGTGCTTATTGTTTCTTTTGTGTTCTTTCTTGTTCCCTATTGTTTGAATAATTTTATTTACAGAAGTATAAAGCTTACTGTAACATTCAGTGATTATTTTTTTTTCTTTAATTCTTCATAAATCTTGATTGCTGGGCAAGATCACAGAAGCTTTGCATTCAACTTCTGCATTTGTATAGACATACTTCTGAACATTGCATCCAGTTCCAGAATTTTAGAGAGCACAGGTGACAAACATAGTTCTGGGTATGAGGAGAAGGACTTAAAAGCTCTGGTGTGATGAGGAAGAATAGGTGATCTGTGGGAATGGGGTACAAACCAGCAATGGTGAGAATGGGGCATATTCTAGAAACCTGATAGATGGTGGGGATCTGTGAAAGAGAATGGAGTGGCAGATTAGAATCAGAAGGCAAAATGCAAGCAATGATCTTGGCCTGTCAAGATGATGTTTAACTCATAGTTATGTATGTGTTCCCAGTCCAACTCTTGTTGTATTCTCTGCTGCCTCAGTTAACTTCATTTTCCTGAGGTGTTAATGGCTTCCTTCATAGTCTGCTTTTTAGAAATAATGGGGAAAAAAAAATAAAAATTCCCCCTTAAAATCTTTGTTCAATGTTTTCATTTTTTTTCTACCTCATTCTGCAGTTTGTCCTTTTTATTAAGGTCAGACCTAGTTCCCAGTCTTTCCCTCTTTCTTTAGAAATCAGAGCAGAAGTTTATATTCCATTGCTCTCCCTAACTGCACTAAACTCGTCCTTTCTTCCTTGAGAGATTTATTGGAGGCAGGGACTCCACTGCCAACTTCTTCACCTCTGTCTTTCTGAACATTAGCTGTCTTCTAACAGTCTTCTAACTGACCTATTTTGCTGCATAATTTCTAGTCTAGTTCTAGTTCATAAGCTCCTCTCGCCACTAAAACTGCCCTAGTCTATCCTCTTTTCATGATTGTGGTCTTTTTCATGCCTTAGTGTTTATATCTGTCTCTTGCTCAGCACTTCAGCTTTTATGGTTTGATTACTCCCATCTCCACTCCTTTCCTCAGGTTTTTATTTCAGGACTGATTTCATGTGTATTTATTTGCTCACATTAGTCAGGTCTCCTAGGATCATGTCAAGTGTTCATAGCCAAAGCTAGTAAGGTTTCAGAATACATTGCTACTAACAACTTCATCTGTCTAGTTTCTGATACGCTGAGCACTGTCCTCTTTCCAACGCTGGTGGTTCTTTTTTCTTCCTTTTCTGTTTTTAGTTTAGTAGCTTCTTGTTCCACACCTCCAGTCCCTTCAATATTAAACAAAGTAATAAAAAAGTACACTTGTTCCTTTTCTTGTCCTACACTCTGGTCTATCTTCTACTTATCTTTAGTTGATTATCCTTGAGCTTGCTTGTTCTTTTTTTACTTGTTTCTGTCCACAAGGACACACTTACTACCTAATTGCTTTCTCTTTTCCTCACAATGAGATACCTTCCTTTTTTTTTTTTCTTTTTCTTTCCTTGTTTGCTGTTTGTGCCTAATACTCTAGCTTAGGAGGATGAAATTCTTCCTTGGAGTTCATACAGTCACCCATTCCCTTTAATCTCATCTGTGGGCCCACAGCTAGATGAAGCCCATGCTTATTGACTTATGTATGGTCTGTCCTCCACACTGGAGCAATTTGTACATTTCTGGAGTATTGCTGTCTTTAGTCATGTCAAAGCTCAAGCTAGTAGCTGTTTTGGTACCATTTAACAGTAATTTCTGGTGCAGATATGCAAAGCCTGGAGAAGCTGCTCAAAGATGCTATTGTGCATGGGCAACCTCGTACACGGAGGCCCTGGAAAAAAATTCTTATCTTGGTGGAAGGAATATACAGGTACAAATTATTCTTTGTATTCCTAAGACCCTCCACGTGAGATCTAGCTGCTTAGTATTTGAGTTTCTTTGCCAAATCAAATTGAATATTGTCACTTGGTAGTTATTTCATTAATCTCATCTGCGAATTAAATTGAGCTATGTATGTCTCACATCCTGGAATTTCTGTTGCTAGTACTGTAGCTGCACCTGGTGTTATCACAATGCTTCCCATATCCTTGATTAGATTGCAGAAATTAATTAATCTAAACTGATTATTTACATCAGAGCTGAGGTCTTAAATTGCTTGTCCATTCCATTCTTTCTGTGCTCACTAGATGATGCTAGTGTGATAGAACTGCGCAAATTGAATGTTTTGCTGAGAATGAGTAGGAGCATGTAGTAGGCTTAGCTGTTTTAGGTATTTAAGTCACAGTGACTTTCAGCACAAAATGGGACGTTCTGGAGTGCTACTAATGAGAGCCTGGTCAGTTCTTAAACTTATAAACCAACAGGTAAGTAGATGTCAGATCAGAATGCTGACATTAGGGTGAAAGTAAAAACAAGATAAATCATTTATAAAATTGTCACTGAACACGTTCCTTTGCATTAACTTACCATTGTTGCTACTATTTAGTCTGTATGTCAGCATCCCAGAGATGTTAAACAGGTAGAAAGTAGAGATCTGGGCCCCAGTTGCAAGGGGGAGTTATCTTTCCTCTCTGCAGAACACAATGTGTCTAGCAATATTTATGTGTTCATAATTACTGAAAGAGTGAAGAAAAGAAGGCTTAGTGACTTTATGCTCTATAAGGAGGCCCCAACCATTAAATCAACTTACACTGAATTTCTGTTTCTCAACAGTATGGAGGGATCCATAGTCCGTTTGCCTGAAGTGATTGCCCTTAAGAAGAAGTACAAATCCTATCTGTACCTTGATGAGGCTCATAGTATAGGTGCCCTGGGCCCTAGTGGCCGGGGTGTAGTAGAGTATTTTGGACTCAATCCTGAAGATGTGGATGTTATGATGGGAACGTTCACCAAGAGCTTTGGAGCTGCGGGAGGATACATTGGGGGCAAGAAGGTAAAAAGCCGGGAATCTCATGGCTGTTTCAGGCTGGTGGTGGAGTCCTTCACGAAGCGTTTCAAAGTTGATCTATTTCTCAAGTACCTCGATTGTCCATTTGTTTCATAATTTTACATACTGTCTAGTACAGTGGAAGTCTGTGCAATGCAGAAGATTCTAGTCTACTAGAATACCTCGTAATTTTACAGGTCTCGCATGGTCAGCAGTGATCTCAGTTTGCAGAATGTACAGTAGTGGTGTAATATCTTTTTAGGAACTGCTACGAGCCAGGAAGCAGGGATTTCTTAATGTTGCTTTTAAGGAGACTTGCAGGAAAAATGCCAAAAGCTGAAGTTTTTCAGCCACTTCAAAGGAAAATCCCCTTCTTAGGTTAGTCTGTTAGAGTTGGGTCACTCTGGACTCGAACAGTTTGCTTTCTAAAAAGCCACTTTAGGTGGGGGAGGAGGACAGGTACTGCCTCACTTCTGTTGGAAAGTATTGCTAGAAAGTGTTGCCCTTGCCAAACCCCTCCTTTTGGGAGGGATGGTGTAGACAATTGCATGTGTCCCCGTTCTCATATCCTCAAACATATCTCACAGATCAGGCTTCTAAACTTTATTTGAGATTAAAATTCTACCATTTTCCTACCAGGACAGTAATTTTTTAGATACTAATAGTGACAATTACTTCAGCCCATTCAAACGGAGATTGGGGTTGTGGATGTTCCGCTTGGGAGTCTAGTACAGTTGAATTAAAATTACTCTGACATCTTTCCCAGAAGAAAGCACTGTGTTAATCTTTTTCCAAAGATAGTGAGCTAGTGGGATTAACTCCCTTGGTGTAAGGTGAAGCAGTGAAGAGTCCTTTGCAGCTGTGTTTTAGCTACTGTTTGAGGGATTGCTTCAGAGGTAAAAGGCCTTAAATCTTCTTACCTAGTTTATTTCAGAGTCCCTTTACAACTTCCTTTCATTTAACTCTGACTCCAGGCAGATAGTGACATAAAATTGAGCACTCCCACGTGTTTCTATAGTATGTTCCCAGCTTCTGCTATCTACAGGGACATCATTATTAATTTTATGGTAGCAGAAGACAGGGTCTGTCCTGGCATTCATGCTGGTCTTTATACTATTTTGCTGGAGTGGTCTGGCTATTTGAGTGCTTTTGTTACAGTTAACAACAAGCAGCCTAGATCTATGGTGTGTTGGTCCTTTGTTCCTATATGACCTGCTTTTGCCCTCTAACAAATGCAGCAGGTGTGTTTAAGGGGAAATGCAGGAGGGGTAGGCTGAGCTTCTTGCCTTCGTAAATTACACCTGCTGCTTTATTTACATTGTGCTGATAAATGGGGGAAAATATTTTGTGACCTGTTCTGTTTGGTGACTTTTGTGGGGAAACAATTATATTGAGCATGATACATAAGCACCTATGGATTCTGCTCCCCACTGTTTTATTTGTTTTATACTCCCACTGTTATAATGAACACTCTTGAAACATGGCCTGTGCACAGCTTGAGTAATGCAAACCCCTTGTTGCAATCCAATGCTGATGGTGTTAGCTAAAACAAGTTTGTCGTAGGCATTTGTCTTTGATCAACACACGTTCTTGCCCTGTGACATGATGATGGGTTGTCATGTCCCTGCTGTTCGCTCTTTGACTGTTTATTACTTGTACTGTAAAACCAATCCTTACGCTACCTGTTCTCTTCCATGACATTCTGAAAGAGACTTCTTGTGGTGGCCAGTTTTATTCTGTAATTAAGACATTAAAGCATTTCTCTTGAGTGCTGGGAAGGCAATGTCTGATGGCTCTTGTGTTTTGCTAGGAACTGATTGATTACCTCAGAACATACTCTCACAGTGCAGTGTATGCAACATCACTATCACCGCCTGTTGTGGAGCAAATCATCACCTCCATGAAGTGCATTATGGGTGAAGATGGTACAACTGTTGGTGAGTCTTTCTAACAGTAAGCATGTGGAAGGGGGAAGTCAAACAAAGCCTCTTTTTCACTTTGACAGATAACTCATTCAGTGGCATAATTATCTGTTAGTTCATGTAGACTTGAAATTTCTGGATCAGTAAGCCAATTTACTATGCTGCTTGGTCAATCAGCCTAGTAACAGCATAAGGGATTTCCAGCTAGAGGTAAGTGATCTTAGTCTTATCTAAGACACAGTATTGTCTTGTATTGATTTTTGTTCTGTGTCTAGCTCTTCTAGCCTCCATCTTTCTCTTCCCCATTGTCTGTCCTTTGTTATTTGTCCCACTTCTTAGATTGCTTTCATAGTATTTTGCTGCTTATCTCTTACATCTTGTGTGCTGGTTACTGCAGGGGCAATGCTTTTGGTTTTCATCGCTAGAATAAGTTTGCGCCTCAGTTAAGTAAACACAGGAATGTTTCTGAAATCCCTTTTTAGTTCGGGGAGCTAGAGGCAGTTTTCAAGATCAGTAGACTTAATGCACCAGGAGAAGAAATTCAGCATATTCGTCTTTGTCTTAGTTTTTCTTTTTCATTATGAAAGTAAGAAAGGGGAAATCTGCTCTAGTCTCGATGCATTCCAAGTCAAAAATACAAATTCTCATGTCTCATTTGCCTGGTAGGTAGCAGCTTCCTTTGGTTATAGCTTGCATTAAATAGCTTTCACTTGCGATGTGTAAGCTGCCTTGAAACTGAAATGGTACGGCATTTTGCATGTAGGATACTTTTCCCTCTTCACAGCTAATTAAAAAGTTGTGAGCGGCTCACACAGGATGACAATGTAGTTTGAGGATCTGTCAGTGATATTCAGTTCAGAGACTCTTAGAATTCAAACTGCAGAATATATTCAGTTACAGGAGTTTCGGGCATCTGGCCACGAGGTGGTGGTGTGTGCTGAAGAACTGTATTTGCTTTTGAACATGGGTTATCTGACGAACTACCTGACAGATAACTCCAACAGTGAAAAAGCTCGCTGGAGAAATGACTTAAGAATTTTTCTCTTGCAACAGGTTTCATTCAGTTTGCTTACATTATCTGAGAACAGAGTTAGTGCCAGCAATTGGGGTTGGTGGTTGCTCAGTAGAGAGGTCATCACTGAGGCAAGTACAGCCAGGCAGCAGCCTGTATCTGTGCTAGCATTGAGTGCTTCTGTATGGTCCGTGTGAGACAGTTGTACCAGCCAAGAGTTGTCCCCAGTGCTGTTCTGGAGAACAGATATTAACCAAGCTTCAAACTACATGAAAAGTTGTGCAAAAGGGCTGGGTGTTGCTGTCGTCTTAAAAGTGACTGTTTGAGCTCTTTCTAGCTGATGATTTCCCAACAGTCTGTGGTCTGCTCAGGCGTTGCTTGTTTTGGGTTTCTTCCAGTATCTGTTTTGCTTAATGAAGTGGGAAGCAAGGAATGTGTAACTGATTTCTGTTTGCAGTATTCAAGCTAAGGCATTTTTGCCCTTTTCTGAGGCTACACTGCAATATTCGTTCAAGCCAGGAGAATGGAAGCAACTTCCGCTCCAGACTGTTCTCCTGCCATTATGCCAGCAAGATTCATCAGAGCTGAAAGGTGAACCAGATCAGGAACCAATTTGGCAAAAAAATAATCTTAAACTCAAAAGGCCTTTTTTGTTGTCATGTTGCTTAAAATGCATGTCAGACTACATCCCGCTAATTTGGTGTGAAGCGGTACCAGAATTCCTAGCCGCTCTTTCTATTGAGAAAAAAAGTGGGTTTGGTCTTTGAAATTTGTGTCATTTTGAAGAAGCCTCTGTACGTTTGATTTCTATACAAACTGTAGCACTCTTCAGAAGTGCTGGATATAACAGCTGGATAGCCAACGTCCTGTCTGCTCGTACTCAGGAAGGATTTCTCAGCTACACGTCTTGTGAAACTGTTACTAACTTTCTAAGCATCTAAGTCAGCCTTCAGCTAGGATAAGCACCTCATAGGATGATCACTGCATGAAAGAGCTTCTCTGTTAATTTTCTGCACAGTGCTGTTTCCCAGTCATGCATTTTTTTTTAATTGCCTTGAGGCTTTAAAGATAATATTACTTTGTAGGCATTTTATGTGGATGAAATTGGCAAAAGTTCAATTGGGTGAACTGAGCAGCTGCTTAGTGATGGCATGACAAAGTTTTTTTCCTTGTTTAAGGGATTTGGCTGAAAAACTTCTCTTTGGATTGTGTGGAATTATGGGTGAGGCTCCAGACCACCACTGCCTGCTGTAGGTTTGACTAAGAGTAACTGTGGAGTAGAGTAGTGCTGGTAAGAGTTGTTAACTGTGAAAGACAAGTAGAGAAATAGTGCTAAACTGGCTCACTGGTAAGCACCTCTGAATCAACTGTGTATTTTAAAAAAAAATCACTGCTTTAAATTAGTCAAACTGAACTAATGGATGAAGGAAAACTTGAGGTAGGGCAATGATTTTACAAGGGCACAGGAGTTGGAGCTGGAATCAGAACAGTAGATGGCTAGCTCCCAACCCTGTTTTTTGGGCCACAGCTAAATCTTTTAATGGCTCTAAGAATGCTTTCTTGAAAAGAGCCTTTGCGGCTTCTTTGTCTGCCCGCTTCTGTTCACCGCACGCTATTTGTAAAAGGTGCTGTCCTCCATGGCATCCAACCTTCATGGAAATTGTGATGTCAGATGGAGATGGTCTGTAGCTGAGGAATAAGCAGTAGGAAGCAATTAGGTTTTGAGGACGAAAGGGGGTTTTTGTGTATTATTTTGCAAGAATAAGTTAATACTCTCCTCTTATACTTCAGGTTATTTCTAAATCTAATGAAACATCTGAAGGCTCTAAACTTACAATATAAGGCGTTGTAGTTACTAGAACTTTACATAACTAAAAAAAGTAAATATCTCCTTTCAGATCTTTCCAGCAAGCTGCCAGTGACTAAATAGGATATTAGTAGAAGGCAGCACAGACAAAATACAGATGCTATGAAAAGCTGAATGGCTGCTTATAGAGAACATAAGATGGATGGCATGCAAATGTGCTGCCTGAATTGGGACAATAGTTTCTTGTGTCTTGATTTCTGTTGAAACTGATCTGTTAATTCTCTGTACTGTTTATGTGTGTAAGTGACTAGCAAGCTTCAATCTTTCTGAAGACAGTCATGGGAATATAATTATACATGAATGCAAGTATATTACTTGCTTCTTCATCCAGACTGCAAAAAACACTCCAACAGCCAAAGTGATGGCAGAGCCATGTTATGGGTTCTTGGTAGTGGTGCTCCCAGTACTGCTTCTGAAACTCCTCTACATTATTAGCTCAATTATGTACGTCTGTCGTATTTCACTTTGCATTACTTGTCTTGCATGTAATTGGCTAGAAGACCATTGTGTGGTCTTAAATGAAACAGACTTAATTTGTGATCACTTTGAGAATTTTTTCAAAGGAACAGTCATCCTCAAGAGTGGTGAACATTTTGAGCACGTAGAATGTCTTCAGAGAACTCCAGTGACAACATATGTGGGTATCTCGCATATCATCGCATTTGGCTTTGATATATAGTAGAGCAAGGTGAATAAGAGAGATGGAGAAGGCTTTTTTCCCACAAAAGCAATTTTTTGGAGCGTTGCAGATGCTCATCAGCACTTCAGTGGATGCTGCTCTTTCTCTCTGTTCAGCCACAAAGATGAATGAACTTCAGATAGTTTTGTAGATAAAGGGGCTTTTTTAAATAATAATAATAAAAAGACACAATAAGCAGACTTTTTGGAGTCATAGTATACACAAAGATGACAAATGGATTCCTGGAATGGAGTTCTAGAAACTTGTAGTTTAGAGCTGCTTGATTCTTGCTGTTCATGTGGTGTTTTGGTTATTTAAATTGACTGTAGGGAAAATGAGGCAGCATGGTGCTTGTCCTGGTAAATGAGATATTGTTGGGATTTATGATATTAAGTACTTAACCTGTTTCAGTGAATTTTTCAGCATCAATCGTTTGGTTTGAGTTGAAAAAATGGATTTTTTTTGCCATTACAGTCTCACTAGGACTGGGAATCCAGTTGGCTTCTTTCTGCCATTTATATAAGAGCCAGTGATATATCCTGTGCAGCTGGAGTTCTGTTAGTACTGTTGGTGTTCAGGACCCAGCCTGTTTATTGCCCTAATAACATCACTGGGGGCAAGTGGAAGAAAATCATAAAGTAACCCGACTGAGATGTGGGCAAATCAAAATATACATGGTGAAACCAGCATAGGAACTGATTAACCTCCTTCAGAGATGAAACTTAGTTTGCTGTCCTGTGTATTAAAAACTGCAGGTGAGCCTTAAATCCAGGAGCATTTTAAGTTTGAACTAAAGCTGGCAGTGTTAATGGCTTGTAAAAGAGGTGAACTACTTACTTCTATAAGGATAAGTAGTGGATAGACCTTGCCCAAGATGTCACTTAAATTTTGAATGAACATTGTCTTGAGCACTGTATAGAAACCAAGGATTATTATCCTAGATAGCTCCAATGTTGCAAGCAATGGAGGTAGTAGTTGCATAGGCCATCCCAGCTGCTAAACTATCAGAAATTAATAACTAACCTGTGAAGGCTAGTCAGTTAGCTGCACATAATTTGATTGGTATTTATCTCATCTGAGCACCTCAGTTGTGAAGAGCTAGTAGTCGATTGCATCCCTTCAGAGGAAACAAACAAAAAAATTTCTAGTCTTGCCATTGCTGTGTGCAACAAACTTGAGTGAGTTGAATCAGAAAAGGTAGTTAAACCAATTACAGCCAAAGGGAATAAGAACGTACAGCTGTTTTGGCAGAGAACTGAGCCTAACTGAGCTTTTGAGAAGACAGGATCATCCCTATACTCTTAATATGCACGGGGAGAAGCATGCTGGAAACAAAACTAAGCCTGGTCTGCTTAAATTCTAGAGGAGAAAAGACTACAATTAGTATTTAAACCTCCATCTAGTTAATGAGGCCCTGAAGTGAAGATAAGATCTCAGTAGTTCAATCAACTTGCCTGATCAGTAGGTTTCTTCAAGTTGGACTTTGTAAAATTACCCTTTTCTTTCCAAAGACAAGCCTGAAGTATATGCAAGTGTAAGCAGTAATGAAGGAATAGCCCGTGTTACATCACGTGGAATTGAATTTTAAGTAGCTTATAGTATATTTATAAATGAAGTTTGTACCTTGCCTTTGTTAGCAGTAGATCCACAAATGGAAGCCGTGGCTGCTGTTGTAAGGGGAAATAAATACTCCTTGCACAGGCTGAGATTGAAAACATTCAATTAGCATTAAAATCGGTTCATTTGAATTTCCTCCAATAATGCACTTGTTAATGAGGTGTTAAATTATCACCTTGGGAACCCGGGGACCAGTCAAAACTAATTTGAGCAAAGTGAAAACTTTTTTTGTTGCTGCCCTTGAGAATCTCAAGCTGAGCTGGGAAACTGTTGGAAAAACAAATACTCTGGGGGTCATAAAGAGAGCTTCCTGCTTCTCTCCAGGGGACTGACAGTTTTAAACATCACTCTCTGTATTTGTGCTTCCAGCTGGGGATCTTTTAAATCCAGCTTGTTGCTGCACCCCTACCTCCCTCCCACAGAGCATGGCAAGCCTCCAGAAAAATTGCTTTAACCTGGGCTGGGCAGGAGAAATCTTTCAGTCTTTGGTACTTTGAAGAGTGTTTACAGGCATTAGCAGAGCTGTACCCTTTGTGTTGTGCATTGGAATGTGAGAATTTTTCAGTGCCTCTTCCTTTTGGACTTTAATCAACACTGTGGTGTTTGTGCAAGAGCTCATAAACCTTTATAGCCATACACCCGCTTTGTTCTCATAACATTCTGGTTCTTGCTATTTCTGTTCAGGTGTGAGCTGTCATCCTGTATCTTCATAGCCTAAACACTGATCCATCATAGCAGAAATACAACTAGGAATGTGGCTTCTTTGAAGTAATTTCATTTTTCTTAATTTCTTACACTACATTTGATTTAAAACATGTGGCTCCCTTTTTACTTTCAGTTGCACTTGAGGTGCCACGCTTCTACAGAATGCTGGAGTGCAGCTCATACAGGGAAAAGAGAAAATACTGGGTAGCAGCTCACTAGCATATATTGTTAGCATTAGTGTGACTAAAATGCTTGGAAGTCAGTATGAATGTTAAGGTAAAGCATTTGAACAGGAGTAATCACAAATGAAGTGATGTGCACTCAGTCTTTGGGTTACTGTGAAACTGAGTTCATGGTTCCTGATGTGATACGTGATTTACTAGAGCAGAGTTTTTTCAAAATACCCGAATGACCCCCATAAGCACCGCTTCCTATCATCAGCCCTGGCAACTGCAGCAATTTTCTACATAGAAAAACTAATACACAATAGTGTCTGCAGTGTACAGATGCATGGCAAAATTTCATTCTATAGAGTGCATATAATGCAAATGTTTCTAGCTTCTTTGGAAACAAGCAACAGTCTAACTGAAGTCCTTTCTGTGGACTATGTGCAGGTGTGTTGGGTTATGTGTTACCCACGGACCAGTTGAACTACTGTCCTTGCTGACTTTAGCAGGTTCTGATGTAAAATATCGTTGGCACTAGGTCAGCTCATGCCATTTCACATCAGTGCAGTTGATCTACCACAAATTCCCAAACGTGGACAATCTTGACAATCTACAATGTGTACTTTAGCCCTACTAGCGTGCAGATGTTTGCTAATGTCCCAGAATTGATAAATGTCCTTAGATAGTACAGATTTAATCTTTGAAGGAAGAAGCTGTCTGAAAAACCTGCATGCCAATTAATGTGTTTTGAGAGCATATTGCCAGTGGAGAGATTTGAGACAACTTTAAATGAGATTGTGCAGGTTCTGTTGCAGTCTAGCTTCAACAGTGGGGTTTAGCTCAAGACAAATTGGCTTGCCAGGAACAGGATAAATCATAGAATCATAGAATTGTTGAGGTTGGAAGGGACCTGTAAGATCATCTAGTCCAACCATTAACCTAACCTGACAAAACCACATCTAAACCATATCCCCAAGTACCACATCTATCCTTTTTTTAAACACCTCCAGGGATGGCAAATCCACCACCTCCCTGGGCAGCCTATTCCAATGTTGGATAACCCTTTCAGTGAAAAAATTTTTCCTAATATCCAACCTAAACCTCGCCTGGCTTAACTTGAACCCATTTCCTCTCGTCCTATCGCTTGTCACTAGGGAGAAGAGGTCAGTCCCCATCTCTCTACAACCTCCTTTCAGGTAATTGTAGAGACCGATAAGGTCTCCCCTCAGCCTCCTCTTCTCCAGGCTAAACAGCCCCAGTTCCCTCAGCCACTCATCAACCTGTAGAACTCCTTTATGCCATGGGTAAGCTTCTGTTAATGCTCAGGTTATTGCCTAATTGTTGCAGAGTGGAAAAGTTGTGGTTACAAGGCTGTCTGTGTGGGGGAGAATGTATTACAGAGAATGCATGCTTTTCTCATTCATGTTGGCTGGCAGCTCCTAAGATTTCTTAACTGTTTGTCTATGGACACTGGGATTTAAAAAAAATAATAATAATAAAGAAAAAGGCAAGCAAGCTAGTAAAATACTTCTGAAGCTTCTTAAGACTTTAAAGCTTATCTTCCTGCTGGTTGGCTTAATATTATATTGTATAAGTGTGTCGCCAAACTCAGGCCTTAAATGAGCAATGGAGAACTCATTTGCCCTGCAACTAGCACCTCCAAAACTAAGTACTCTGTGCAAACAGTTGTGGTACTCTTACAGAGTAACTGTCAGTACCAAGAGCTGGAAGCTGTTTAGTACCTCCAATCTTTACTGAAAATAGCTTCTCTTTTCTAGGGTTATTGCTATATTCCTGACAAGTAACTTTTTGTTCAGGACCTGGCATTGTAGAGACAATTGTGGGTTTTATGTGGACAGCTTTGATCTTTCCAGGATCCTTGGAAAATAGAGCCATGCAGGAAAAACAAGTCTATAAAAGCCACAGCAGAGACAAGGCCTCCAGGGTTTGGGCCTTTTCAGGCACAAAGCCTACTCTTCCACCTCACTGCAGTTCCAGGTGGCAGGCTACCAGGAGCTGCTTGCCAAGTACAACTTACTAACATGGGAAAGCTCAACACCCTTCCTGTTGAAATTATTGCCGAGTTTTAGGGTAAATCTGAGAGCACACTGGAGAAAGACAAGTATGGCTGCTATAACAGATGTACGGGCAGATGTGGGCAGCTCTGACATGGTGACAAGTTTGCAGGCTATAGCTTTTATTATGAGATGAACTTCTTAGCTATAAGCATCTTTGATGTCAAAGGAGAAACTTCAGATGTTTTACAGGACTTCTTATGGGAATGGATCAAGGTCTTCACAAAAAGATGTATGAAGACTGCATTCTGTGAAAGATTCAGGTGCTACCTTCTCAGTGACTTCATACATAAATTTCCTATTTAAAAAAGCAAACAAACAAAACCAAACCAACTCCTCCAGAGTGGAAATTCTTAATTTTAGGACACATTAGTAAAGAACACGTACACACTTGCAGCATCCTGTCTCTCCCTTGTGTTTGGTAGGTGAAATATCTAGCAATATTGGGAGGTATATCAAAGTCATGTCCCGGGACAAAAAGACCTTTGGAAACTACTGTATTCTGTTCCATAAGGTCCCATTTAGTACCACTGAGGAAAAGTAGGTATTTAGGACTATTCTGTTCCCTCTCCTTATCCTTTGAGGGATCCTCCTACCAAGAGACTGTTAGTAGAAGGTAGTCTGTCTGCCAGGGTTCTTTTCTGGATTTTCAGAGTAAGTGCTAACAAAGGTGAAACAATTCTCATAGCACCTTACAGTAGCAGTTACTAGTTAAAGCTTACTTCTGTGTAGGATCTCATTATTATGTCAAGCTTGTGGAGCCTGTTTCATACTGCTCCTGGCATTATTTCTTTACAAAGATGATTTCTGTTTGGTTTGGCCACAAAATGGTACTCCAGTGTTTATGGCTGCCACCTCCCAAAGAAGTTTGCCAAAGAGTAGGACAGTCAAACACATCCTACCCCTCAGCCTTGCTCCCTATCCAGGTAAGAGAAATGGATGCCCTAGCTCTATTTGCCTCGTTTTAGACTAAGTTGATTACTAGCTATTTCTAACTAAAGGTGGACACTTTATAGCTGGCTGGTATATCTCTTCCACTGAATATCAAGCCTTGCTGTGCTAGAGCTCAAGCATTAATGTAACTGCTTCAGGAACAATGCTGTTAAACTTTTAAGATGTTGACATGGCATGTGACCAATTAACTGACTTGCTGAATAGTGTTTCTTGCACTTACACACTTCCCATCTGATTTTATAGTTAAGAGCAGCACTTCGGTGTCTGATGCAGCTGTAGGGAATGAGCGAGAAGATTGTTGCTAGTCATCTGTAGTTAATCTGCACTGTTTCTTATGGCTTATGGCTTATCACTGCCTGTGATTTCCATGACATACAGATCCCTCTATTTGGCTGAACTGGCTTTGAGTTTCAGAAGAATAGATTAAGGCCTGTGGATGTTGTATAACCTCGTGCTCCCATACTGGTTTGATGTGAAATCTTAATTTTTATGACCAGCTAATGAAGGATCCACAGGGAAGCTAGTACCTCAAGAACCAGTTAGCAGAGTTACTGAATAACTGCTCCGAAGTTGAGTACTTGGATATATTCTTCAGTCTATGAATTTCAGTGTATGCTCCTAAGAAATGTGCCTAATGGCAGGATAAATATACTGACAGACTAAATGTTAATACTGTTGGTAAATAATAACCTTTCCATAAAACTGCACAAACTATAATCCACTATGAGTATTTCCCTGAAGACTATTCTTGTATTTGAGAATTTAAGTTTGGAAAAATTGCTTTGCTTTTTTCAGGGCACAGCAGAGCTTAATTCTTCTTTTCCAAGTCTGATTTTGTGAGAGGTTTCCAAGAGTTGTCAAAGGTAGCTCTTGCACAGCTAAAAATGTCTTGGGTCCTCTCTGATTTGTAAAGACTTCCACTCTGCTGCACGTGTAGATAGAGATGTTTCCACAGATAGGATTGTCATGAAGGAGGTTTTTTTAAGTCAAAACTGTGTTCAGGATCGTATGTCTATTGCTGTTAAATCTGGGCAAAAAAACAGTCCTTGGGTGCCTGCTTGGTACAGGGAGTGCTTACCGCGCACCTTCGCTCTTACACTGTTACACAAAACAAAAAGTCTGAGTGATTCATACATTCATTTTGCATTGTCACTCTTCTTTTCATTTTCCTAAGTATTACAAAGTCTTAGCTCGACAGAACCACCTGTGATGCCTCTCGTATCAGCAGAGGTGATACTCCTTACAGAGGAAAAGTATGTTTGAAAGATGGGAGGTACTGAAATTATTTGCAGAAGGGACAGTTTGGGTTGATTTGTAACTGGGTAGATAGATGAGCCACTTCAGTTACCTGTGTAAGTCCTTCCTAGTGTAAAGTTGTCATTACCAAATAGCAAAGTTAATGTGTTGAATGGTGGCAACAGATGGAGCAGTTTCTGTCCTACAGGTCTTGAAAAGGTCAGAAATTGATGAACAACTGATTTCTGTCCTAGCATCAACAGAGGCACTCTAAGGTCTAAGAGGGGAAGCAGATAGATCAGCAGCTGCTGAGAGGTAGGAGATTAGAGGTGAGAAATGTATAGATAGAAAATGCTTTTTCTTATGTAAATCAACATACGTAGGAACCTGAAGACCTTGCAAATCATAATCAGTCTTACTTCAGCTTAAATATAAATCCTTCAGTGCATTTCCAGACAAATTTCAGACTAGTACAGTGGGTAATTGAATTATTTATTTAAGAAAAAAAAAAAATCAAACACAAACCCCAACCAGAAACACACAAAGAAAAAAACAAGCAGCAAATAAAGACCAGGATTTTTAAAGTTTAGAAATTGGTTTTGAATGCCTTTGCAATGAATATACTTCAGTGTAATTAAAAAACATCCTTAAGCATTAGTTATTAGTTATTTTTGCCTTAGTGACGACTTTTTATGTAAGGGGTCTTCTGTAATTCAAGCATGGAAAACTGGTTAGAGATGATAAATAATACACCTGTAGTGGTACTATTGTACGTTTAGGTGGAAAATTTTTTTTTGTACCTTTGCTAACTTGGACTGCAGTAGTATTCATTTTCAGTCCTGAGGTTATTGGAACATCTGGAGTTAACATTTGGTGATTTTTTTAATTCAAACCATCGGAGGGGGTTTTTCTAAAGTACTGCATCTAGTATGAAAAATAAATTCATTTAAATATAGGTGAAAATTGCAGCTGTCCATTTAAAAAAATAGGGCCCTAATATCTTGGTTGAGTCCATGGATTTTGTTATATAGTTAACTTAGAAATTTTAGTACCAAGGGAAACCTTTGGAATGTGCTATGTAGATAGAAAAATATTCCCCTACAAGTGTTGGTCTTGTCTTCAGGATGAATTCTTTTGACAAGTCATCATGGCATGAAAGATTTGCATAACAGTGTCTTCATGGAAGCTCTGTACATACCTGGTAAACTGGGGGAATTACACTGTGTTCTGGGAAGCATGCATGTAGGATCCAGGGGGTTTGATAGTTCTGTTGTAATGGTATTTATTGGAGTGGTGGGAGAAAATACTGCTGCTCAGGCACAGTCTTAGATCCATGTGGTGTTGTACATAAGACTGCTTAAGTTTTGGTTTTGATGTATTCAGTGAGATTGAAGCATTGTTTGGAGGCTTATATCGAGGACTTCAGGAAGACTTTTCATTGTGAGATTTTTTCCTAATACAGGTTGTAAATGTTCAATGGCTTCCCTTCAGATTTGAGGGTAGTCTAACGTGTGGCCATGAGGGCTGTACAATCCATACATGATTGTTTTTCTCTAGTAGTAATGTCTTAGGGAGTGTTTCAAGTGCCTTTTTCTTTGAAGTGTTGTCTGTGTAGATCAGACCTATTAAACTTGAGGGTTGTGCTTTTTCTGGGAAAAGCTGGTGTGCACTACAGCTTTTTTGTATTCCGGAAAAAGAAACGGGCTTACTACGCTATTTCTAGTGATCTACATGTGTAGAGAACATCTATGCTGTATATTGTAGCGTGAACTTCAGCCTAACAGCAGAAGCATGGCAGAACTTGTGCTTATGACATATAACAGTGCAATAGATGCTATTTATTTGTTTTATCTGTTTTGAGGTGGACAGCTTCAGAAGAGATTTTATGCTACCACTGTAAATGAACTTTGGAGATGGAAGGACTTCTTACAATGCTGGCATTTCTGTTCTTATGCTTAAGTTAAAGCTGAATTCGTGGTTTTATACTGACCACATCCTTCCTTTTGGGCTATAGCTGTCTTAAAATGTGGAAGTGGGCATTTGCTGTTTTTATGGCAGATGTTCAACTGGAGGTGATAATCTCTCTGGTCTGTAAGGTATTTTATATCTGTGCGATACTTTACCATTAGTAAAGGCAGTTAGTAATGCTAGCTGAAACTAGGTGACTGCTAAGTTATTTGTAACGCTTCGTGCTTGAAATATATGAAGAGGCCATATCCTTGATCATCTTCTCTGGTACTACAAAGGCAAAGAGCATTTCTCTACCCTCTCGTGTTCCTGTTTAAAATCCCAAAGAACAATTATCTTTGATAGTGGTTTCCACTGTAGAAAAACAGTCTGCACAAAACAGATGGAAAATATAGTTCACACTCTTTGTTGCTATGTTGTAAGGCTACTGAACTGTCTCCATGGAAGTAGATTATAAACATCCTTTACATAATATGCTTTGTCAAAGCTTGCACATTCCTTAGCTTGTAAAGAAATGTGTTTGTATGTGTTCCTGATGTTTTTTCTCTCTGTGGCTTCAATCTGCCATAAAAGCCTGCCAACCTATTTGTGTTGTACAAAGGTTTGAGTCTGTTTCCTTCTGTTTCTTCTTCACTGATGCTTTGTCTCACTCTTGAGATTTTAAGAGCAAAGATGTGCTTTTTAAGTTCCAACGTCCAAGGTGTCATTATAAAAAGAAAACAGAAGATTTAAAATGCTTGCTTTTCTCTAAAATTACATTAACTTGGCAAGTTAAGTTTTATTGAAACTGTATAAAGGGTTTTTTTCATGTTTTTGACTTATTCATGGTGGAGGCACCATAACTAGTTCAGAAGAATAGTCTGACCAGCAGCACACATTTCTTTTCCTGTTCTTGTCAGCAAGGCGCAAGAGTAGCTGTCAAACAGGATAAGTACATCTGTCTTTGCAATGATTATTAATGTTATCATCATGACTGCGCCTTTGTGATAATATGCAACTTATGAGCTAATGTGTAAGTAGTGTTAATACCAATCCTACAAATCCTCCCAGTAATTAATATGCAGAGTTAGATAATACATGCACCCAGGCAACAAAAACTTAATTTCTTCGTTCTGGAGGGATAGCCCTAATCTCATTCTTTAAAATTATTGATTCATCTGAACCAATGCTTTATACATTCAACTTCAAAATAAAGATGGCTGCAAATCATAATTGTTAGAATGCAGTGAATTTCAGCCATGTGACAGCAGTGTAACCGGATACATAGAGTCATAGAATCGCTTTGCTTGGAAGAGACCTTTAAGATCGTCAAGTCCAACTGTTAACTAGCGCAGCCAAGTTACCATTAAACCATGTCCCTTAGCACTCTATCTACATGTCTTTTAAATACCTACAGGGATGGTGACTCAACCACTTCTCTGGGCAGCTTGTTCCAATGTTTGATAACACTTTCAGTGAAGAAATTTTTCGTGACATCCAATCTAAACTTCCCCCAGCGCAACGTGAGACCGTTTCCTCCTGTCCTATCGCTTGTCACTTGGGAGAAGAGACCAACACCCACCTCACTACAACCTCCTTTTACGTAGCTGTTAAAAGTGATAAGGTCTCCCCTCAGCCTCCTTTTCTCCACACTAAACCCCAGTTCCCTCAGTGGCTCCTCATAAGACTTGTGCTCTAGATCCTTCACGAGCTTTGCCCTTCTGAACACACTCCAGTACCTCAATGTCCCTCCTGTAGTGAAGGGCCCAAAACTGAACACAGTACTCAAGGTGCAGCCTCACCAATGATGAGTACAGGGGGCAAATCACTTCCCTAGTGCTGCTGGCCACACTATTTCTAATACAAGCCAGGATGCTGTTGGCCACCCGGGCACACTGCTCGCTCATATTCAGCCAGCTGTTGACCAATACCTTCAGGTGCTTTTCTACCGGGCAGCTTTCCAGCCACTCTTCCCCAAGGCTGTAGCACTGCATGGGGTTGTTGTGACCCAAGTGCAGGACCCGGTACTTGGCCTTGTTGAACCTCATACCATTGGCCTCAGCCCATTGATCCAGCCTGTCCAGACCCCTCTGTAGAGCCATCCTACTCTCAAGCAGATCAACACTCCCGCCCAACTTGGTGTCATCTGCAAACTTACTGAGGGTGCATTCGATCCCCTCATCCAGGTCATTGATAAAGATATTAAACAGAACCGGCCCCAGTACTGAGCCCTGGGGAACACCACTTGTGACCGGTGAGCAAAGAATAAATGAACACGAACAGCTAAACATAAAACGTAAACAATCATAAAACAGTATTGCTCTTGTGAATTATGTTTCAGAAGTTGCTTTCTGGATTGCCTTGGGGCAGGGGGAAATTGCTTGTTGCAGGCAATACTGCTGTTCCTCAGCAGATCCTTCAGCTACTGTCAGAGTGACATTGAGCTGGTAGTGTGCTTTTATTCTCACCTTCTCTCACAGGACGTTTACTTGGTCCTGTCTGTATAGCTATTCTATTTAGCTGTGATACTCTAGAGAGAACTTAAGTTGCTTTCAGTAGAAATTCAGCCTCTCTAAGTTCTGTGTGGGAAAAATACTGTGGTGGCTTGTGGGGTTGGAGTTAGGGTGCCCTTCTGGATCTCTTCATGAGCCTAGTCTCTCATGGCAGCATTGTTGTATAGGGCTTAGAACATCAGAGAATATGTGTAATGCGACAGTGAAATGGAGTTGTTCCTATGCAATCCTTTGCATATGAAATAATTTTGTGTTCAGTCAGCTTTACTGATTTTTAGATACAGACACATGCTCTCACTTTCTCACTGTTTTTTAATGGTAAAACCAAGTTCATGGATAATTTTTAATCAGCCCTACCAGACCAGGCATTATCTTGAATTCTACCTTAAGTAGAAAGGGCTTGTGTGTTTCTGACAGCCATTCACAGGAGGCTATGTTTTGGTTTGGGTTTGTTTGTTGTTTTTTTTTTTTTCTTTGCCTTGGACAAGATCCCTTCTTCACCGAAGACATCAAATGCTCCTACTTCTGTCTAGGTGGATTTCCGATGAAGTCACACTGAATACAAATGGAGAGCATGGGATCGTTTGTTCTCTGTTGTGCGAACTTTAGAGACGGTTGCTATTTCTGCAGTGTCTGACTTGGATCTGGTATACCATTGTAGTTAATACTGGAAAAAAAATTTTAAAAGTGTATTACCAGCTAAATGTAGTTCTATAGTAGTCTTTAAAGAATCTGATGGTACCAGCAACCAGCAGTCTTTTTTTAAGACTTTCCTGAGTCTTAAAAAAGCAGGTTTCTGTAATACACATTTTGAGCATGCAGAGAAATAGCAAGAAACTGTATTGTGCTTTCCCATCTCTTGAAACTGAGTTCTTGGAATAAATTACGAGTTGTTGGCATTGTGTTTGAGGATGTGGTTCTCTTTTACATGGTTAACTCAAATAGGTTATTTATGCAATATGGATCTACTATTTGGTAATTCCTGTATCTTTAAAATCAGGGGGCTGCTGACAGTAGACAATGTGAGCAGTTCATTTTAGTTTGAATGCTGTCTTACATAAGATAAAAGCCTGTGTAAATATGAATGGGAAGTGTGATTAGCTTTCTAAATAGAAAAGCTATATAGGTTTTGGGGGTGTTGCCCCCCCCCCCCAGTGCTAACTTATTAGTAATTTAGACTTCTGCAAAGCATTGCTTGCCTCATGACAGTTTTTGTATGTTAGACTTAAATAAAACAGATATGCAAAGTCTGTTTCACGGCTGTACTGGAACATTGTCTATAACCACAAATTTTTGGCAGCCCAGGTGTTTCCAGGTTTTGAGAGAAGAATCAGTCCATCACAACTTTTTGCAGAGGCAGGCCTAAGGGGATGTATGTCCTGCTGAATAATCCTTCCCTCTTCTCTACATACTGCTTGTGCGGACTTCAAAGACTGCTTGGGGTCGGCAAATCATTTCCCCTAATTATCACACAGGGAGTCTGAGATGCTAATGGCTCCGTATCCCTGTTGTGTCTCACTTTCTTATCTATACAGAGGGAAAGGGCAGCTTTTAAAATCAGAGGGGGAAAAAGCACTGCAGCTTAAGTGTTAAACCTTGTGAAGGTTACTGCCACAAACCCAGTGGTTCTTAAGATCTCTTTTAAAGGCTGACAAATGTAAACACATGCATTTTGCTGAATTGCTCACAGTCAGATCAGGCTGTTGGTATCCCTTTAGCTGTGAACTCCTAAGGACTGTATGGTGCCTTATAGAACAAAGAAATGGTCCGATGAAAAAGGTCTAGGTTCAGAGGGCCAATAATCTCTTCAGCAACCTGAGAGCGAATGTGTGGGAGGGGGTACTGTTATGGGCAATGCGTCAAATGATGGACTGCACATAAGGGCACAAAAATGCACACACTTCAGTGACAAATATGTGGCATGTCTCAAATGCCAGACTTGCATAGGAATTATCCTGGTATTAAGACAGCTGAAATGTTTCCATATTAAATTACAAATAATCCTGTCTTTTGTATGTACCAAAGAGGTGCGTGTTGTTCCTATTGTGGAGCAATATTTTAAATGAGCAAGATTTGAAAGAATGCATTGGCTGTTTCCAAGGATGAGCTATGGGCTGTATTTTTATCACAATGCTGAAAATACCTGGTATTTTTTACAATGCTAGTCAGTGTATCCATGATGTTGTGTACCAGTGGAGCATTTAAAAATGTGTATTCCCCAGAACTGTACTGAAGTTCACTTTGCAAAGCTCAGCAAAACTGACTGTTGGTGCCTTGTGTGGTTTTTGTAGTTTGGTTTGGTTTATTCCTCCCTTGTTTCATTTAATTACATGTCAATGCAGATACCAATCCATCTGTGTGGCAAGAGGGACTAAGGCATTTCAATTAATAAAATAGGTTAATTCAGTTGCTGGCTTTAGAAAAATTCAGATTAATTAGGAAATCTAAAATGCACACTAGAAGGGTCATAGTAAAATCTACAGCAAAACTGTTCAGACATGTTTGCCTTTAGAGTTGTATTACATGATTTGATATGGTGTTAATTAGAAACTGATATCGCTTCTTCAGTCACTGGAGAAGGAGATTGATCAAGAAGAAGTTTCTGAACACGCTACAGTCTGGTTCCACCCTGGTGTTAAGTGCTGACATAATTAGCGGCTGGTCATCTGTGCTGTGGTGTGGCCTATGTTGTTCAGCTTCATTTTTCCAAGTACTGTGTATCAGTTAATATTGGTAGTTCTGAATGTATTTTCTTCATGTAAAGACAAATGGCTTCAGTTGCCTTTAGCTTGGTTGATTGGATTGACTGGTTTCTCTGACAATGCAATACATACTCGTTTTTCACTCCTTTCTCATTCTAATAGCTTTAATAGCAATGGCAACACTAATGCTTTATAGCTGATGGAGTTCTCAAAACAGATGATTTTGTACTATACTCTGTGTGTAATACAGCAGAGTTGGTGAGAAGAGTATTGTACAAAACCAGAACAGCAGAAATGGTTCATTATCAAGAGGAGACTAATTGGCATGTGTTGGAAAACAAACAAAGGCCTCTACCTTGTAAAGGACATTGAACTTTCTCTTGTGTGCACCTTTCTACACTCAGCGTGAGTTGCCACGTACCTGTGTCTGTGGGCTTTGGAAGAGCCTGCAAAATCTCCATTAAAGGCTACTGCATAGGTGCAAGAAATGCTCAAACTCTGAGAAGAGTTTTAAGTGTTAGTAAAAATAGATCTGTATCTCTGTCTCCCTGGAAGTTTGTTACTTGTGGTCTCCTTTGTGTTATGTCCCCACTGCATGTACTCATAAGAAAGAACAACAAAGAGAGATTTTCCAGTGACATTTATGAAGTTCTGGTGGGGATGAACGACAATATCCTACGGTAAGAGCCACCCTTGCTTGTTCATACAGAGGAGACAACTTATTCTTTTCTTGTGAATCTTTTTGTTCGTGCGCATAAGTGTGCTTCTTATGAGGGCAGAGAGATCTTGTGCTTTATCTTTTACCCTTTTCTTTTATTAGTTGTGGTCTTCTGGGTGGTAAATCATCAGCTACTGACTCCAGCTCCTGGAGGTGATGAGCAGAAATGTATGTCAGCTGAGATTTGTGCAAAATATTAACCACTGTTCGATTGTTGTGGGGTTTTTTTTCTCTCTTCTATAATGCCTTGCCTGAATATCTTTTTCTTCTAAGACTGTAAATCACATGTAAAATGCAATAGAATCTGAGTAGCATACTTTAGGCAACTTTGCATGAAGAAAATAATGTGCTGATTTGATCTTAGAGGGTCCAGCAAGAGTAAACTGTGCTAAGCCGTATTTTAATAATGTTTGTTACCATCCTGGAACTAAAACTACATGAACATTTCCATTCTGTTTTGTACATGTAATTCCTGGAAATGATCACACTTGGGCTTGCAGCTCACCTTTAATTTCCCAGGCTTGACAGTTATTCTAGCTTTTCAAGGTGAACAAAATGTTCTGCTGTTGTGAAAAGAGGATGTGTTTCTTAACCACTTCATTAAATATGTACTGTTGAAAGAAGGGAAAGCTGAAAGTCAAAATTTGACTTGGAAGCAGACTCAGAAAATGCTTTGAGTGTTCAAATAATTACTGCTTTTTATTTGGCAGAGTTTGAAACTGGAGGGAAATTTAGTATGTGGTGAAATTCATCCAGTCCCTGGCATTGCTCAAAGTGAAGGTACCATTTGGTTGTACTGTAACTTGTTTAATTATACTGCAAGGTCCAGTTCTCTGAATTACTCCAGTATAATTGGGATGTGTTTCCAGTTGTCAGAGGAATGTCAACCTCATGGTGTTTTGGTCTGGAAGAGACAGCTTTCAGTTCTTCTTTAGCTTCATTTACTACCTAACCTTTAATTCTTTGTGCTTCACAACCCTTACCTATTAGTATTCCTCCCAGAATAAATGTTGCTGCTCCTGCTTTTGAGATACAAAAATGCAGAACCAGAAGCATACCAGAGCAGTGAAGATCTGCCATAGTTTACTTAAAAGACCTAGGACATAGTTGGCATTTTGACGCGGTACAGCTACTTTCCCGGTAAAACTTGTGATGGAAAAAGTCTATTCAAAAAGCTTTTAAAGAAGATTCAAAATGCCTCTCTTTTTTTTTTAAATGGTGTATCATCAATGTCCCTCTCTGAGAGACTTGTGCTATGTTTTTAACAAATGGTCTCCTTCACTTCTGTGAGTCTAATGAATCCTGGAGCTGCACAGTGGGAGTCTGACAGACTGGAAGTTGCATTAAACAGTGTTGAGTTTTTATTGAAAACATTGTCCTTGGTTCAAAGGGAAGGTAATTATTCTGCCCTGGAATGACAGCAGCCCCTCCTTTATTGACAGCATGCCATCTGGTTGTGATAAATTACAAGGCCCTGGCAAGGCTGCAGCTTTTTGGTAGCAGTGGATGACTTACAGGCTTCATGTCTAGATTGGTAGAAAATAAGAAATATATATTGTTTATGGAAATGACATACTTCCCTATCATTGGTCACAAAGCTTTTGCTTCTTTATATGTCTGTCAGCTGTACCTCTAAAAGAAAATTTCAGAAAGGAAGATAGTGCATGGGATTTTTCAGGAGCCAATTCTTGCTGCAAGTTCCATTCCACTAATCTGTTGAAGGAGCGCATGAAAAAGTGATGATAGAAATCTTGAGTATTTCAGATGTAATTGGCACCATTTATTGTACTTTACCACCCAAGGACTGCTACTGTAGTTCTCACCTAGCAGTAAGAACAGTGCAGATTATTAAAGGGTTTTTCTCAAGGAGTGGTTGTACTTAAACTTGTTGGTTGTTGTAGCTTCAGGGAGGTAGGTTCCTTTTCTGAAAACTTGCCAAGTAGTCAGTTTGCATCTGTAAGTAAAAGTTCAGAGTGGTGTTAAGTAGTTTGCTAGCTAATTGATCCTGCTCGCAACTACTTATTTTTCTTGCTGTCCCAGCCAAAGTATTATTACTTCTTCTAACCTGCCTAATTATATGATACATTCAGGCTGAGTTCTGTGCTCTGACAAAAAAAAAATCCATCTGAGCCAGTGATGATTCTTAAACAGCAATATCCGTAAGAGTCGTGGAAGGGAAGAGGCAGCTTTGGTTCTCATAATATCCAAATTAAAACTCCATTCTAAGACAGGTTTAAATGCTTGCGAGTAGAACATACTGAATGTGACTTACTGTGGTGTCTGATTTGTTGAGAATGTTGGCTGGTCTCCGCTTCCAGATTTTCTTTTATTTTGGAACACAAATTTAAATTCTCTTGCTATACAGTACTGCTTTTTGCTTTAGAAATTTCCTTCATTTGTTGTTTTTATTTGCCTTAAAAAATAGGCACAGCAACACTACAATGAAGCTTATTCTTGCCAAGTTCTTTTGATACCTTTTGTGAGGCTAATTGCTGCAGAGGGAAGTGTCATCAACTAACTCCGCAAAGCATTTTAGTCTTTCTTACTTGGGCAGAGGTAGCAGTAATACCACTCATTACTAGTTCTTACTTTCCTACCACTTCTATTTTTAGAGCTGGAATCCTTGCAGTTATATTTGCACAGTGTGGCATGAATAACATTTATCTTAGATTTAGATGTAAAGAGAAAACACTTTGAACCTGGCTTTGCTATGCTTGTTATTTCTGTGCCTAGGCAGTTTGGACATTCATGTGGGGATTGGCCACAGGTTAAAATAACTCTGAAGCCATGTTGAGTTGTTACTAAAATTCAGTCAAGTATTTTATGTATAATGAGTGAAGTGCCCTGGCAAGTTTGACTCACTCTTTGGCTGCCAGAGTACATAAAAAGCGGATGTGTATTATTCTGGGGTTTGGCAGTTTGGGGCTTCACCTTTTGCGGGCAAAATACCTCAGCAGCTTCAAGTCATTTAGTCTAGATGCCTCATATCTATTATGTGCAGTATGTTGATGAGCAGAAGTTGCAAAGTGCTCGTGATTATTAGTCTCTCAAACTGATAGACTTGAAACTTCATCTTCTAGGCAGCTAAAAGTACAAGGTAAAACTGAATTAATGTGGGTAATTTTAGCTGTTTTCTGTATCTAATAAATAACTTTTTGATAATTTTAGGATTTATGAAAGAGGGAAGGAGTTTCTGAAAACTGAATCTGTGAGGGTGGTCAAACATCGGAACAGGCTGCCCGTAGAGGTTGTAGAATCTCCATCTGTAGAGACAGTCAGAATTGGACACAGTTCTGGGCAGGCTGCTCTAGCTGACCCTGCTTGAGCAGGCGGATCGGGCTGGATGATTTCAAGACATCTTTTCCAATCTGAAGAATCTTGTGAAAAGCAAAAGTGGTACCTCCCATAGCAGTAATGCCCTATTTTTCAGCATCTTGGAACATTTTATATTTTTATACAGAGCATAATAAACCTGTAGAGCTTCTTTTAGATTTCACAAATGCATTTTCCAGTGCTGTTGGACCACAGGGAAAGATGCAGAGTGGATATTTCCAGAGTCATTGTCTGTGCAAGATGCATCCTAGAATGACCTCATTGTATTGACACTTCTTAATGATATCAATTCCTGCTGCTTCATAGCTGATTTATGTGTTTGCTTGTGTGCATTTCCAGCATGTGGCCAGGGAACCTGATGTGTCCTCTGATGAGATTTTCTGATGATTTTTTTTCAAGCCAATGCATTGTGGCAGTAGCCATCCTACTAGACGTGGGCTGTGAAGGATAATTCGGGCGCCGCATTTCTTGAACAGTCCATAGATAGATTAGGTACTCCCAGATCTGATCGTGCGGAACTCGGGAGCTGTTCATCAAAGCATTGGGAATCTCTGGCTGGAGTTGAATGATGCTCATGTCTAGAAATCTCTGCTACACTTCTAAAGGATGTGCTAATTGGTAAGCAGGCAAGGTTCAAGGGAACATTCTTAGCTTGCCAAGGAGGCTGTTTTGTACAAGCTGGTACATGTCCCTAGCTCCGCAGTTCTGGAGCAGCTGTTTGGTTACTGTCTTTCAAATCTACCCATTGGCTAGATATGTTTCTTGCATCTGCCTTGGCCACTTATGTCTTCAAGATGCCGTTCCCTACAGTCAGTCACCCTGTAGCCCTAAAGTACCAAAACAGTCCAATAAAGGTCCTTCCACTAGTAAAAGAGCTGCTTCTCTAAGGCAAGTTCCAATTTTCACTCCTGCTGTACTCATATGCCTCATCAGGGCAATAGCTTCTCCTCCCTTATATGAGGAGTGCTTTTCTGGTGATCGTTCTGCAGAGGAATGACTGACAGCTTTTAGTAGTAGTTTCTTTCTTCCTGATGATGTTTGACTTTCAGCCTAGTCAGGATATTATCTTTTTGCCTTTTTGGTTTAACCTTTGTACTTCAGCACTGAAACTTTACTCTCCACTATGGAGAGCAATCAAGTCTTGTCCAAGACTCCAGTTTGTCAGTGGCTGCAGTCCCTCCACAGACTATTTGGATTGGTTACAGAAGATTCTTCTCTAGTAGTGGAAGCATACTCTGCTAAAACATTCTAACATAGCCTAAGCTAACTTAAAAATGTCTTTCAGACATCTGCAGGTCAGTCATCTCATGTTTCAGTCAAAGCTTCGTCAAAATCTCTGCCACCGGTACAGTATCTGGTAGTGACACTACATTTGATGAAGTGACCCTTCGTTCACATTATTTTTAAAAACTTGGATGCCCTGTTGGCTAATTGTAAAGACAGGGAGCGCTTGGAATTTTCTATCCTGTGGATTTGTAGATGTAGCCTTCTTAAGGAATGTTAATTCTTGATGTGTTATTCTCATGCATACTAACAACCCTCCGAGTCCTTAGTAGGTTACCAAATTCTGTAGTTGAGAGACTGTAAAGGACACTGGTAAGGCTGAACATTAGCCTTGTTTCAGTCACCCTGGGGAGGATGCAGGTTGCTATACAATTGTGCCAACTACAAAGGCAGAAAGTATAACCCTTGATTACTGATGATATATCTGCACCCAGAAGATTAAACGTACATGCAGACAAAATAAAGAATTGAGTTATTAAGAAGTCATTTTCCTTCTTGTATCCTTAACAAGTTTCACCATGCAAAACCTTTCCAGCCACTCTTGCTCTGGGCTCAACTGTGGCGCGTTAGATACTTCCCACTGCAGCCTCTGTGGATAGGAGCTGTAGGGTAGCTCGGATAGGCTTTTAACCACCGAGATACCTGGTTCAACTGGATGCAGAAATGAGTAAGTGGCAGTGGTAGACAGCCCATAAGTTCTGAATTGCCTAGCTGGTATGTATGTGAATCCTGATCTGCCACGTGGTAGCTCAGTAAAGATTTGTAGCTGGAGGTGTGTGCCAGTTTGTTACCGTTCTGCTCCCAGAGCTCTGCAGTTAGCTGTTGCAGCTTTGTGTTAGCTATTTGTTTCTACAAAAATGGCACTGAGTCTAAGCAAAACGATACCATTTGCAATCTCACTGTAATGACTAAGGATTAATAATTCCTAAATTTCAGCATTTATAAACATCTCTAATGGAGTTTACTCACTTTATGTATTTGCAACTATTACTAAATGTTTGGGTTACGCTCATTTTAGGAGCCAACATTGGCCAGATTTGAAGCAGGATGGTCTGTTAACCCGTCTTTTTTTCTGTGGTGTCAGTAGCATTTTACTAGTTTAGCCTCTGTCTCTTTAAAGCTTGAGTTTTCAGGATCTTATAAAAGGGATTTTGCTGTAGAAAAGCTGTCTCCTGTAGTTTGATAAACATTGGCTCAGTTTAAATCAATTGGTTTTAATACTGCTTTTACCAACTCCTTAAAATGTTTATTCATACTGTTCTCCTTTACGCATGTATCTTATTTCAAAGTCTCTCTGCTCACATAGTGAAGCCTGCTGTTTGAGACAAAAGATGACTAATCAAATAATTATAATACTGTAATGGCTGTGCATGGGTGAGCGGCCATTTTAGCTGATTTTATTACTATGTCATTTTGTAACATCTTTGTGTCACCATGTTGCAAAAAACCTTTGACATGAGCTAAGACTGTTGCGCTCACTGCTGTACAGAGATTGTGTCTGCTCTAGAGAATTTACAGTTTAAATGATACGCAGATCAGGGCAGTATGAAGAAATCAGACTTAGCCTGTTGATACAAATACTATTTTATTGGCTACAACAAGGTTGGGCAATACACTGTGGTGTTTGCCATGCATGTGCAGTCTGATCAGTCAAGTTCGTTTGTGGTCACCAACATAGAGTTTCTATTGATAGAATAATAAACTGTGGACCATGTGTTATTTCGAACAATTAGGTCTTCTGGGAAAGTGCCTCCATTGCAGCCTTTCAGTACTTAAAGGGGGTATATAAGAAAGATGGGGACAAACTTTTTGAT
>RSEF01000005.1:42617618-42640359 GCA_003993805.1 Himantopus leucocephalus | reverse complement strand
ACCAAAGTTCTTTTAAAACCTCTTTAAGTCAGTGTGTATTTTAAATGGTAGTTCTTTAACAGATCATATCTTTCCAGTTACATCAAGAGACATGATCTCTTCATGGTGAGACCGGCATCTCTTTATGATGAAGTTCATGGTGCAAACAGGCTGCCTTGGAGTTCTCTAAATGCAGCTGGTAGTTGCAAACAAAATCAGAAAGTGCAAATATAAAAATACTTCTCTGGGCTTTGGAATATGCCAAAGGCTTCAATCTCACCAGTATATATAAACTCAATGAGTACACAATACATGCATCCAGCTGGCTTTTGGCATGCTTTCAGACTCCACTGGAACTGTTTAGCTTGATAGCAAATGCAGTGACAGATACTTAGTATTAGCATAAATTTTGTTTCTCGGAGACCTTTCAATGCCAAGAACATCAGCCATAATTTTTCTTTTCTCCTTTTTCCATTTCTGAATTTTCTTGGCTCTAGCATTGCCAAATTTTTAAATAAAATTTAACTGTTTTCCTCTCTCTTTTTAAAGCGCTGAACACTCTTACCATCACCTCAGCACTGGCTTCATAAGCAGTACCCATGTAATCCAGGCAAATCCCCTGCATGCAGTCTTGTTAAAAAGCCATAGGCATGGGGTTAACTCAAAATGGTCATGAGCCAAGCCCTTCACCGCTTCTCCTAAAATAAATCGTTGCTAATGCTGCTGCCATATGGCCAACGAACATGAGCTCTCAGCGATCTTTTGATTTCCTCGTTCATGCTTTCAAGTGCGCTGGCTCTTAAACCAGGCTTCTCCTCCCATGTTATTTGTAGTTTATCTCCCGGGCGGTGAACTTGGGAAGCGCGCGAGTGTGTCAGAAGAATAAATAACTTGACTCAGCTGTCCAGTTAGCGGTTCCTTAGCGTCTCCTGGATGAATTATACATGGCTTCACCGTGGTGCGGTATAGGCTTCTTTTGGGGGGGAGCGCATCCTGACAGCAGGTGGCCCCTTCGGGTACCGCAGAGGGTGGCTGCGGTCTCCCTCTGTGCAGCAGTGGCCCCTAGTGGAAGATGCTCGGTCCTTCTGGTGACCCCACACTCCAGACGTAAAGCCTAAAAGGCTCTTCCCATAATGACTCCTCCCATTTCCAAGCTTGTTTTAAACCTGGATACCCCCAGAAGTGCTGTGGGAAAACCGAATGAGTCGCACCTCACTTCTGAATGGTTTGCTAAATACTAGAGTTTGAGCTATTAAACAGTAATAGGGAGCCCTGAGTTAAGTAGTTATTCTAATTACTTTAAGTTTCTCATTGTTTTGGCAGGTTCTGTTGGCATTTGTCTGTGTGAGGTGGTGCTTTATAATGTAAAACTGGGGGAATATAGTGTTCTGACCCATATGTTTTAATATGTCTCTGTGCAATGTCGGGTTACATTGTATAATTGTATATAATACTTTCCTGAAGACCTGTAAAGAAAACATGCAGATGGCATCTGAAGGAAAGGATGTAAAATTCTTACTGCAAATATTGGCAGCAGTGCAGTGCTTACACATGAAAACTTAGAGGAAGCAGTCTGGTACATGTGGAGCCACCTTGTCCCTGGAACTTAAACAATGAGATAGGAAAAGTATTCTAAGAGATAAGAAATCTGTATGCAATGTATAATAAAATTTTCTTTATTAGCTTTTATAGTATGATCTCAGAAGAAACCAGTGAAAACTTTGCTTTAAACCTCCCTCTTGGTTTTGAGCTGTTGTAAATCGCTTTTTTTTTTGAGACTGAAAGAATAGGTTTTTGTAGGAGGTGACCTTTCCATTATTGTGTAGGTGCGTGCTGCCTTTGGCAGGATTGTGTATGTGAATCAGTCTTGATCCCCCTTTCTGCCTTGGGCTGTGAGTTCATGTTATAAGTATTCTTTCTGACAGATGATGTTACAAGCCTCTTAAAATCGGCTCTGGCAGATATTACCATCCCAGGTCCTTAAACATCTGTTAACAGCATTTTTAACAACATCATGCTCTCCCTGTCTCTCTTAGTGCAACTTTTCCTTAAAAGGTAAAAGTGATGGCATTTAATCAATGTTGAACTGGAATTTTGTTCAGTGTTCCAGTGTTTTTTAGTTTAAAATCTCACTCTACTTTCTCTAGTTTTCAGTTTACTTACTATAGCTCTTAAGTTGGTACTACTTTGTTTCGAATCTGACTCTTGCTCCCAGTCAGATATTCTTAAGTCATGCTTGTCCTTTCTGCTACTTGGTAAATCTAAAAACATTTTGCTTTTTTCTTTTCATTGTGCAAATGTTGTTAGAAGTCATGTTTGACTTGTGCTTTTCAGGAGAAGGCTTAAAGAGGGAATTTTCTGTATCTTACATGAAAAACATGTCTATGGCAGTAAAAGAGTAGTAGTGTTTTTATGCCTTCTCAAAAAAGGAATNTGGCTGTTGTGTTTTTTTTTTTTTTTTAATGATGAGGTATTTACAAGTATAGTGTCCAGAGAACAACTTGACTTATGTTAGCATTGCAAAAGATCTTCCTAAGCCCTCAGGAGGCAACTTAGCTTCTGAAAGCTTAGTGGAGAATCTGTTAAATCAGCAGAAGAATATTGAATTGCTGGTTGAGATTTGAAAAATGCTTGTTTCCAAAACAGAGTTTGCTGAATTATGTCTTCCACTGAAGCAGCCAACCAAAAGACAGAAATGTAGGAATAATAAACAGAATGGAAGTATAAGCCTTTGCAAAAACAAGGGGGTTTTAATGTGGAAAAATTTACAAGCTTGAATGTATTATAGCATCACTCTGACTTGAAGAAACAAACTTCTAGAGAATGATATATGTAACTAAGTTTTCACCACAAGTTTCCTTTGATTTAAACACTTCCAAATGTCTGAAAATACGGGCATTTTGAAGTAGAAATTATCACTTACTTGCTTCTGTTTGGCCCATTGGTAGCAAGGTATATGGAGAAAAAGCTCTATCCATGCTAATGAAATAGTGCTTTATCTTCACAGTCATTGATGCTGGTGTGCTCAGAAAAGTAACCATGAAATGTTGCAGCACGGTCCGTATCCTTTCCGTGTAGGATGTATTTAGCCACCTTATCTTCTGTTTGGGGAGCAGGACACGATGGCATCACTTTGTTCTCTGTGCCTTCATAATGGATTGTGATTTCTTTCTTGTGTTTTCAGTGATGGTTGGCTTTTAATTACGTACATGTCTGATAAAAATCTTAGTAAGCTTGCATGGTCAAGGTTTTCCATAAAATTGGGTTGTAGGTTGGTTGTGTCATTTGGGGATGATGGTAGATGCTACAGAACATACCCTTTCCACAAGCTCTTTTTATTCCATGCAGGAATATGGAGGATCAGTTATTACTTAAGTAACTAGCAACAGTCAGTAGACATTACTGCTCAGGTTATAAAATGCCTTTCAGCATTGTTTCATGAAAAAGTAGGTTAAGATCTGCTGCTTTGATGTCCTTTCACACATAAGCGTGCACGTATATGTGTTAGAGCGTGAGCTGTTATTGAGAGGCTGAGTAATTGGGGCAATAAATATGTATCACAAGTGGAATGATTCTGCATGTTCTGAATAGCAAGCTGTTCATATCAAGAGTTTTCTTTTATTCTAAATTTTCCATTTAATCATTAAAATTAAAGATGTTGGCCTTCAACTGGTATGTAATAAAAAGCCATGAAATTTCTCAGTTTAGCCATGTTGTACATGTTGGCAACAACAAAAAAACATTAAGACTGTGAGATTAAAACTCTGTGTCGAACAGCTACAAGATTAGTTAATGAAAGAATATATAGTAACTTCATCATAGCTATCTAACCTGAACTGGTGTTTGTTGACCAACAAGTGCTGTATTGCAGCTTGTGCTTGTGAGTTTCATTGCTCAGGAACTGTTTTTAAAGATGTGTCCTAAGTTGCTTTGAAGTCTTTATAAGAATTAATTAAAAATGTAAACACATAGCTTCCTTTGTATTGCGTCAAGTATCTTGTTTTAGATCCAGGTGACAGTGATCCCTAGTGTGACAAGCAGATAAGATCCTGCTTGTATTTTTTGCCCATCTGAAGTTGGTTTGCCTCTCTGGAGTTCAGTGTCAGTCGGTAGTCTGTTTGTGTACAATGCAACATGCCTTTATTTCTCAAGAAGCCTTACTGATGAAGTGTTGCATTGTTTAGAAGGACAGATTTGTGATTGCTCTCCAATTACTGCCTAGAGATCACAAGAGGGGGCAAAAAACAAATACATCCTGGTTGAACTAAATTTTCTTTTGAGTTTAATACCATCTATGATAGCTCATTCATCAGCCTTAATAGATGACAGGAACGCTACAAATATTAGATCTTTGTGGCAGAGTAACTTCCACAAATTCTTTCTTTGTAGAGATTTTTTTTAACATGGAATAGAGAAGTTACACAGATCTCAGCTCTAAGAAGTGTCTGTTCTTCTATTTTTTTTTTTCCAAAGACTAAGTTCACCCTGGCCTTGCAAAAATTTTTAATTGATGAGCAATTGTGTGTTTATTAAACTGCCTTTTGCAAATGAGGGTTGTCTGAGAATCCTTGCAGTATTTGGACTGTTAGTTTAAGCATGAACTTCTGTGATGAGCAGCGAGGCTGAATACAGGTGAGTTTCTCTGTTTATGTGCCTCACTGATAAACCCATTGCAAGAGAGGTGTGGTGGAATGTGCAGCCCCCCTCTTATCCTGCAGATAACTATTGTAAGTATCAACTTAATTTATGCTTTGAGAAGAAATTTGCTTAAATATCTCCTAGATAATGTTTTCACTATCACTTCTGTCTTTCCAAGCAACATGATCTCTAATGCAGAGGTCTTCACAAGTGACGAAGTGTCATTCTTTTAGTCTGTGGGAATCTGTCCTGGCAGAGATACTAATTGCTTTCCACTAGGGTTGTGGGGAATTTGCATTTCATGTATCTTTAGATTCATAATAGAGTGCTTTCTTTAGGGTGTTGGAATATTTTTTTTTTCGGGTAGATGCTAGCTGCGTATTCTTTTTTTAAAGAATATTGCTTGCCTTATATATCTCTAAGACTTGGTATGCCGTATGGTAAAATGTCAGAAAAGAGAAATACTCTCATTCAGCACAAATCTAGAAGAACCATCTTTTGAAGCTTGTTTAGAAGTGGGCAAAAGTTTGCTGTTCATATTGGAAGGTATGTGCTAAGTATTGGAGGAATGATAAAAATACTACAGTTAATCAACCATTACTGCATTGGTTCAGCTGGCGGTACTGAACCCTTCTGCTGCAGAAACTCTAAAGCCTGACTTGTCTGTTCTGTTTAGTTTAGAGTTAAGTTGCTTAGGGTTTATAAATGCAAAAGCATATATCTGGCGTTTTTGGCCATGTAGAGCAGATAAACAGTCATGATGTTATGGGCAATGCCTTAGAGCAACGGTTTGAGAGGAGCTCTGAGTGACTTTGTCAGCAAAGCTGCTGCTGATCTGGGCGTTCCCACTTGGTTATTAGCACCTGGAGTAGGAAGGCTGCAATTCTGTACCACATATTCTGCACTTAAGGTGTACAGTAAAATAAATGTCGGTATGAGAATGAGCAATGCCATTTTAAAGTGACTGCCTGTTATCTTGGTCTGGCATAAGGTTACGTCAAGTAAAAGCAATAAATATTCAGCCCATCTTAGCTATCCAAGCAGAGGCAATTGTTGCATTTCTTTTCTCTGTTCTTTTTTCTTTCTCTGCTGAGCCCACACAGCTGCAGCTCTGAGTTGAGGATGGTAAAGGGAGAGTGTTTCTCCCCTTTAGGTGTGGCATGTGACCTTGACTTCTCATATGATGGCAGCATGTTCTTTAGGGGATGCACATGGGCTTTAGACTAAATGATGCCCAGGCTGCTACAAGCAAGGAAGTGTTATACTAAATTGCAAGAGAAATCTTGTTATGACTGCAGTAAACTTGCAAAAGGGTATGAAAGCAAAGGAGAAGTTATTAGTTAATCCTCTAATTCCAGTGTAGGTCTGTCAGTAGCTAGTTTAAGCCATTTACAGGACCCATAAGGGACTTCAGATCAGTTGCTCTGATAAGGGGTTCTAGTTTTCTAGCCTTTTGAAGAACTCAGTTCCAGTAATCCTCCCTTTCTTCCCCCTTTCCTTCCCTCCCTCAAGGTCATCACATTCCAGTTTCCTAGATGAAAGGATGTTACCAGAATCGTTGCACAACTCCTATGTGAGAACAATTGGCAGGGTGGTGTCTGAGACGGCCTGTTTTGCATGGTCTTAAAAATGAAGCTGCGTACTGCCAAGAAAGCCAGCTGCTGGAGGATTGCTGCAGTCCTGGCGGTCTTTCTAGATCTACAGTCGAGCAGATGTGGACAGAGCTCTAAACTTCAGATGTTTGGGCCGGGAAGGGATTTTGAGGTCCTGTCTGAATGCTCAAGCACTGTTTGGGTACAAGTGGGATTAACAGTGGTACCTGGTCACTGCTGTCTCCAGGCACTGCTTGGTTTGTTGTTGTGGTCCCAGAAAATGTGGTAAAAGCTGTAGTAGCAGTTAACAGTCTGCTACACTGGTGCGTACCGGTGGGGCTGAACCAGAAAATGTTAACAGAGCTGAACACTGGGTGTGCGCTTGCTGCGTAATACTGCAGACCCTGTTCAATTAGCATGTGGCATCGCTCTTCGACTGCAGGATTTTATAGTGGAATAAGAGACTAAATATGTTGAAGTGCAGAGGAGAGTTAGTTGCACAGGATGCAATGGGTAGAAAGGAAAGCAGAGGACAAGGAACCTGCCCCCAGTCCTTGTTCGATTCCTGGTGCTTTGCTTCGCCACGACTACAGTTCTCGTCAGAAGATGGTAATGACACGTGGTGGGTAGTGAGAAGACACCACTGAATATGTTTTCAAGTTCTTGGTAATATCGTTGTAGGCATGGTGACAAGTTTTTAGAGAGGTAATAATTTCATTAAATTGACTGATGGTTCTGGAGCTGACATGCTTTTTGAGACCCACAAACCTGAAGAAGGCAAGCGTCTTCCAAATCTGTCAGTTGCTGTAGTAGGTGATTATGTCTCCACAGAGAACTGAAAGACTTACACATGAAACTTGTTTACATCTCAAAGCACTCTTCAATTGATAAGGACAAATCTAGAATCACAAACTTTTTTTATGGGAAAGAGTTGAAGGAAGACTGTGAAGCGGTTGCCAACTACAAATTAAGGTTGCTCTTTAATCTTTCACCTGGAAGGCTCCTGACAACATGGAAAAGGGTGTGAATGTGTAGAGGGGAAAACTATAAAGGTGCTGATGTTCCTTCTGCTTGAAGCACTGTAAACTCTTATGTGTTATGGGAGCATGGAGAGAATGTACGTATGGGAGAAGCCGCATTAGCTAGTCATGGGAGAGGGGCTGACCACAGCAGTTGTATCCAACTGTGTATGTTACCGTACTGTTCTCATAGTGGTGAAATCTCGTGTGTATTTTGCTGGGATTGTACATCACTGACTTGAAATGCTGTCAGAAGTCGTGCATTTCTGTGTAGGAGACATGCAGATGCAGCTTTCTCAGAAGGTACCATAGTAGCATTTTTCTGCATGTAGATTACTCTGGACACTTGTGTTTTTTATTGATTGTCTCAATGTTAGAAATGCAAGTAGTAGCTTTTGGCCCACTATCTGTACTATCTTGCAGTAGGCCTGTCTCGTTTTATTTTGTTTATTTTGTTTATTTTATAGTGGAATAAGAGACTAAATATGTTGAAGTGCAGAGGAGAGTTAGTTGCACAGGATGCAACGGGTAGAAAGGAAAGCAGAGGACAAGGAACCTGCCCCCAGTCCTTGTTCGATTCCTGGTGCTTTGCTTTTTTTTTACTTTTTTCAAATTCACTTTGTGGTCTAGGGTATTTAAATAAATAAATAATTGGTCTGAAAACCTAAGAGAAATCTGGGTCTCCACTACAGGATCTGATCTGATGTGAGCCAATTGAAAAATTAGTTTCGTAAGCACAAGATGCCTTTGTGTTTTTCTGAAATCTTACTGCTTTTTGGGGAAGAGGAATTAAGCTTCTGCAGAAACTCTGGTGGAGAAAAGATTAAGAAATAGTTCTGTTAATGGAGGAGAAGAGATGTCTTAAATGGCAGTGAACGCTGTTAAAAATACTAGCTCCCACCCACTAATGATAGGACAAGTTTTGCAAACTTAACAGGTTTCATCCTTTTTCCTCATGCTTTGCCTTTGATGGGATTTTGCCTTTGATTGCATGATTGTGGGTGGAATGTCTGATACTCTTGGCTACAAAAACTATATAGGTTCTTGAAATCACATTTGTTTTGGCCTGGAGCAGAGCTACGTGGGTGCTGGATGTTTCTTTGAGACCTGGCATTCCTTTTGGTTAATCACCTTATGTTATCTACAACTTTAAAGGAAGACGATTAATATCTAGCAGCCAACTTCACTATGTGGCATAGATCTGCACTGCTGTAGATTTAATGCTTCAGTATATGAATCACCCATCTGGTGAACGTAGTGTTTGGATAATCAATTATCCAGAAATATACTCTGTGGACCAGAGACAAGTAATTATAAATGTTACTTATTATAGTCTCATCAGTGGCATAGTACCTAATTTCTTAAGCACATTAGAGTATTAGTTAATCAGAAATGCATTATCATGTGCTTAGGTGAGATGATGTGGATCTTTTTCTGGGCAATACAGAAACATAGTACACTGTGCTAGGCTAGAATTTAATTAAACTGATAAATAGGCTGTTCTATGTGTATCTGAATAGCTGGAATACTTAAGTTATACTAGCTGCCTAACGTCCTGTATACGAACTTTGACAAATGTCAAAAAAAATCCATACAGAATTGGCTGAATACATGATAAATTGGCTGCCGCTGCTTATGCGAAGTGAGCTGGATTATCGGAAGTAATCGGTTTAATTTAAACCCAGCTCATTTTAACTGAAAAAGGTTAGGGAGCAGCCACATGATCGGTTCAGCCAGTAGATCTAAGGAGGAAAGGAGTAATTTCCATTAATACAGACAAGCAGGATAAAACACGGTGAACAGCCCCAGCTGATTCAATAGGCTTTTATCAATTATTCAAAGTGTAAGCACACTCTTCTTCAAGATTCATTTAGCACTGAATTTTGAGCAAATTTTGAGTCTTGTTTAAAAGCAGGTAACTGCCTTGTTTTGCCAGGTACCTCTTGATTAAAAACCTGATATGGAAAAAAACCTAGGGAGTGCTTGGACTTGATGATCATGCCTGTCTTAGTACATTCAGCTACAGCCTTGTCAGAAAAAGAGTGATTAATCTTGATTACATGAGGGAGAAGAAACTGCGAATTCTAGTTTGCATTTAATTTTAACACTTCCACAAGCACAAATGGTACATTCGTAGTTTGTACTTTAGCTAGAGGTCTTGTGTTGCAGTTACACGTGTGACTTATGACTGTGGTGTTCGCTGTCTTATCTTAATTTCTTTTCTAGGGAAAGCGCGTGTGCAGCAGCTAGCAGAGAACACGAGATATTTCAGGAGACGACTGAAAGAGATGGGCTTTATCATCTATGGAAATGAAGATTCCCCTGTTGTGCCTCTGATGCTGTACATGCCAGCAAAAATTGGGTAGGTTTAACAGGGTAACTTCTCATCCATCTTCTTTAAAGCTAGGATGATTCAAGAATATTAAGACTTTTGTAAATATAAGAAAAGACTGGTTTGATTTTTCACTTTTATGATCATTACTGAGTCTTATAAAACATGGAAACTTCCTATAAGTGACCTTGAGAAAATAGAGGCTTGTACTTGGGGCAGCAAGAAAGCACTTAAGGGAAGCGATTTTACCACTACATACCATGTTTTAAAATTTGGGTTGTTTTTTAATTTTATTAATGTGTATAGTGTATATATGTGCTAAAGAGAGGCTGAAATTGAATGGAAATTAACATTAAAAGTCACTGGAGGAATCTTTCAACTAGCTCCTGTATCAGAAGCAGCCAACATTTCCACAGGTGAACTCTGAAAATTAAAAAAAAAAAAAAGAAAAAGCGGGGGGGGGGACATGATGGGACACGACAATCTGTATTTGATGAATCCCATGGTTTTTTAGGAGGACTGGCTTTAATAGCTCAGGTATTGTTACCCTTAATACTACTAGAACTGTAGCAGATAGCTTTATAAATGCTGATGGATTTGTGGGCTGTTGTGTGCATAATTAAGGCAAAAATTCTGCAAGCAGGATATAAAGTATTTATTAAAATTTTTTGCAACATGAACAAAAGCCTGATTTCAAGGACAACTTGGCTTTGATAGCTGTTTGTCAGTGCCTGTGTGTAATGTAGTGCTCAACCAACACTTTCAAATTTGGCAAGCATAGCTTCATCTCAAGCCATACCAAACATCTCTAGTGTTCTTCTAGCTCAGTTAGGCTTCAGTCTGGCTAAGCACTGTGGTTCTGTGAGAGAACAAACGTCTTCTGGCACTCTGCATGAAGCTAGATACAGTCTTCCTCCACCCTTCTCAGTATAATCAAACTTAAAAGGCCTATAACCCTTATGGGTGCTGTAGAGTCTGCAGTGTGCACCATGCAGCACACAGAGGCATACTGTTTCTCCCGCCTAGCTGCCTTACCAGTCGGTAGTCAATCTTTTCCCTGGAAACGTTCTTGAAAATGTTTATTAGCTGAGCAGCTGGGCCAGTAAATTACTTAAAAACGAGCGAGAACACAAAGCTCTGATAAGACTCGGCCTTTAGGATCTACATAGGGTCTACTTCATCCTTTCTTTGTCTCTTGTAGTCTGTTTTTTAACATAGTTTGAGAGTACTATATGGATACAAAATGAAGTGTATCAGGATGCACCTATTTATAAGGAAAATAATTGTAGCAGAAGTAAAAGGCAGAAAATGTAAAAACCTAATAAAAGGATGTTATTTTTTATGCATCCTTATAAGCCTCTTAAGTTCATTACTACTTCTCAAGACAAGGTCAGTTCAAAAAGGATTAGCTATTTCCCGTGGCCTCTAGAAACACCCACAATTGCAGTGCCATTATGGAAAGGGTCTAGATCTTCGTGCCTCTCATCACATAAGTCACAGCCGCTAATTTCTTTAATCCCCATGAGAATTTGTTTTGTTGAAGATACTGTGTGACAGTTGTATGAGGTTTTTGCACCTTCCTTAAAAATATTTGGTACCGTATTAGATTATCTCAATTTAATGTGGCAATTCAATGGTTCCCATGATAGGCACTTAAAAAGTGGTATATTCTGTGACACCATAATGTACTTCAATTGAATTAAACTGGTGAAAACAAACCATCTTGAAAGTGCAGAAGCATCTGCTTTGGGGGATTGCAGCACAGGGGATTCCTGCTGTAGTCAAACGTCTGAGCCAAAATACCTGTTTCCTGTCGGAAAGATTTCCAAGCTTAAATTACAACTCCATTTAGAAACAGCCTGTTAAAAGACCAGCCTCTGCCACATATAATCTTTCAGCTTTATTAGAACTTAATACAGTGAAACCTTTTGAGGAGGACCACCTTGGGATTGAATTAAAAAAAGGCTTTTGTGAACAGGTGTTCTGCCTGTCAAAGCAAGCACTGGAAGCTCCAAATCGTGGTCTTACGGGCTTGCTTCAACAAAGGCCTGTATGGGTTAATGTACTGAGACCTTCATGCTGCTGCTGCTTTGCCTCCACTGGTATCGTTCTGACAATCTTTCTTGTTCTCTCTGGCAGTGCATTTGGGCGTGAGATGCTGAAGCGGAACATCGGTGTTGTAGTTGTGGGCTTCCCTGCCACCCCCATCATCGAGTCCAGAGCCAGATTCTGTTTGTCTGCAGCTCATACCAAAGAGATGCTTGATACGGTAAGTGTCTCCTCTTGTCTTCCTTTTGCTCATGCCTTCTATAAACAGATACAACAGTTGTCTATTTTTTGTAGACTGGTTCAATGTTTGGAACACAAACTAGTTGAATGTAGTGTTCAAAGCCTTGTGTTAGTAGAGCTGGCAATGTCTCCCTCTCTCTTTCCTTGCTTCAGTCGTGCAGAATGGCTGCCTACAGTAAATCTCAGGGACTTTCTTTTCCTATTTTAAATGATGCAAGGGAGACAGTCTCATTCCTTTGAGACAATGCTTTTCCTTTCTTAAAAGACTCTACCTTCCATTGAATCTTTTAGAAGGAAAAAATTCTGCTTCATCTGAGCCTAGATGCAGAAGGTAAGAAAAGGCCTGAGAACCTCCAAAACATCTATATTCTTCTCAAAAGCAAGTGCAAACCTCAGCACATGATTACCAGTGAGAATTTTTATTCCAAAGATTACTATTCCAGTTCTTGTTTACAGCTTCAGAGGACTGTATCTTAAATGATCCTGCCCTAAGTGAGTCTGTGCCATGTGCAATGCCTTACTGACTGCTGCCTGCACTAAACGTGTTCCAGCAGGAATGGAGGTCTCCTCTAAGGAGGCCTGTGTCACAGTTAGGAGATGATGCTTTCAAAATTAAGGACGGAAGTTACTCTCTGACTCATATAGTTGAAAGGGGATTATATGAATAATCCTGACAATGCTTATGACATTTTGGTGTGGTAACTACNACTTTTCTGTTCTGTGACTCCAGAACCTAAGCTAGGTTGAATCATGACTTTGAACTTCAGGAGAGTAGACCCTGTCCTGTTCAGAGACCTGCTTGAAAGAATCCCCCAGGATACGGTCCCAAAGAGAGGTGCCTAGGACAGCTGGTTGATTTTTAATCCCATCCCCTCCCCCTCCCCACCCAAAGAACGGCCCATCCTGACTCACAAGGAGACCAAATGTAGTGGGAAGCCTGTATGGATGAATAAACCAACAAAAACATAAAATTGGAAGCATTTAAGAGGTGCAAGCAGGGACAGGGAACACAGAAGGAATAAAGACAGAGTCCTGAGCATGCAGGGATGGGGTCAGGAAAGCTAAAGCCCACTTGGAGCTGAGTCTGTCAAAGGACATGAAATGCAGCAAGCAGGGCTTTTATGGGGATATTAGCAGCAAAAGGAAGAGTAGAGAAAATGTGGAGCTGCTGCTGAATGGCATAGGGGTCAGGTGACAAATGACATGCAAGAGGCCAGAGTACTCAGTGCCTTTGTTGCCTCAGTCTTTACTGGTGAGACTTGTCTTCAGGAATCCTGGGCCCATAAGTTCAGTGGAAAAATATGGAACAATGAAGACTTACCCTTGGTGTGAATGAAGCTCAAATAAGAGAACGTTTGAACAAACTGAATATACACAAGTCCATGGGACCTGATGGGATGCACCCACAAGTGTTGAGGGAGCTGGCTGTCACTGCAAAGCCACTCTTGATTGTTATCTTTGGAAGGTCATGGTGATTGGAGGAGGTTCCTGAAGATTGGAAGAAAGCAAATATCACCACTAACTTCAAGAAGGGCAAGAAGTGTGATCTGAGGAACTGCAGGTTGACACGCTTCACCTTGATCCTTGGGAAGATGATGGAGAAAAAAATCCTTGAAACTGTTTTCAAACATTTTGTGAACAAGAAGGTGATTGGGAGTAGTCATAGTGGAGTTATGAAGGGGAAATCAGGCCTAGTGTCCAGATATGATCAGGTGGTAACACTTCAGTATGTGAACAGCAAATGGGACAACTAAACAGATACTTACTATTGTCGTGTCCAAAAAAATACATTCAAACTTTTCACACTTCACTGCCACAGAACTTTCAAATGAACAGCTGAAAATGTCTTCTTTTTTTTTTTTTCAGTTTTGTTAGGAAAAATAGTAAGGCAGTAGCNCAGATATTTACTATTGTGTTGTCCAAAAAAATACATTCAAACTTTTCACACTTCACTGCCACAGAACTTTCAAACGAACAGCTGAAAATGTCTTCTTTTTTTTTTAGTTTTGTTAGGAAAAATAGTAAGGCAGTAGTGTTTGCAGTTTTGTAATGTATATTTAGTGTTGTTCTGTATCAAACAACCTGCCATGTATCTGTGGTGCTGTACTTGCTGCTTCTGCATTGTTTCTGTCTTGTAAGACCTGAGAGATTCTGCCCTGACATTCCAACAGCAGACTGCTTAAGGAGTTCCTTCCCAGCTACTTGTCCTGCTACTCTTCCCATAATTATTCCAATTCAGTTGTTTCTGTTCCAAATAAAAATTCTGAAACAGTATGTTTGGAGAAGGCCCTCTCCTTCCTTTCCTGTCCGCCCGTATAAAATGAATAGTATCACAGACTTGGCTCAGAGCATGGTAATAGAACTGAGTGTATTGACACAGGTGAGGGAGCAGGAACTTCTGGCCAGGTGGACGCAAGGGGGGATGAATGGGAAGGAGGTAGGAGGAAGGAAAAGAAAGAAAACTGAAGTCTCTGAAATCATATTGCTGCAACCTGAGCTACAACTGAAACCATACAAACTTGATGTGCTGGCGCTACCTGAGCAATCATGCAGTTTTGCTGTTGGTTAGATTCTTGGTCTTCTCTCTTGGTGACTGGCTAGAGTCTTGGCCGTAATAAGCTGCTTTTGCAGGGTTTATATAAGTACTATACTTGCTTTCTTCCAAAAACAATCTGTAACTTTTATTACTCTGCTTAAAAAAGCTCTCTTCCTGTCAATTCACTTACAAGTCTTTCTGCTTTCCAGAAAATGTTTCAACTCTAAATGTTTCAACATTTAACTCTAAATACTGGATTCCACAATACTTCTGTAGGTGCTAAATGCTCTAAATGGAGGAAATGCTTGTTTAATATATTAGGGCTTGTCTGCCTAAGAAAATTAATCCAAGGCAAAATGAGGTGTGAATTTTGAAGTGAATGAAGAAATCCTGATTTAGCTCAGTATGTGGAGGCTTTGTTCCAAGTTAGTGCAATTCACTTCAAGGTTCAAAACAGTTGCATGCTCTGAACCCAGAACATTGGTAGGAGGAGTTAATAAGGAGCAAGTCTTTGTGTCAGTGACTTTGTGTTGTGTTTTCTTGTGATGCAGTGAAAGGGGATTGATTTCAGGCAGCTAATCGTTAAGGCAGCCCTCGGATCTGATCCCTCTGCTAAACTGTGGCAACAATACCCAGGAGGAAAAAGAACTGAAATGAATAGACTTGGAGAGAGCTAGCGGAGAGCTTCAAGTCAGTGACAGAGAGGAGAACTTGGTAGCCCATCTGTGTGTGCATGGATGCTAACTAGGGCTGTTACAGGATTTTTTCTAAACAAAATTTATCCAGGTTTGGAGCACAGGGAAGTGAAGCTTGTCTTGTAAATGCTGATATTTGTAGGCTTCCTTGTTCTTATTAAATAAACCCACATGATGGGGAACAGTTCTCAGTTACAATTTCAACCGTTTTATGTAAATAAAACTTCCTTGCCTGAAAATATTTGGCTCAGGATCAGAGTGAAGTCCCTCATAACCTGCATCCCTGTGGGCTGGTGCTTTCTTTTCAGTGATGAAAAATATATTACGCTCTCCTGAAGTCAGAGTTCACCAATGCCATTTCCTTTGTAGTCTTTGCTGGTCACGTGGTCCTTTTTGTTTTAAATTAATAAAATCCTAAATCTGCATTCAAGAATAACAGTTAACAGACTCTTTCAACAGAAATTCAACCTTAAATTGTTTCCATATGGGATCTTTACTTAAAGCTCTGGCAAACTGTGCCCACGCTCTTGTTTTGTTTTGTTTTCACCAAGGTCCAACTTCTGGGTTTGTCGTTCCCCCAGATTTTAGAGTGGAGAGGTTCTTGCTGCCAGATATAACAAGCATGAGGGGCCATTGTTTAAAGAAACAAAAACTTGAACTATCCGTCCAGGAAGGAAAAGCATGTAGGGATATTAACCCCCGTCTGCCAACTATTCTCAAGAGACAGGTATTTGACCCAGAACATGTTAAAATTGGAACTTTAATGTTGAATTAGTGGCATTCTGAAGGAATGCCGAACGTATCTATCTGAATAAATTTACAATTCAAGGGAGTGCAGAATGCCAGCCTTTGAGTTCAAAACTCTCATTGGACTTGGAAGTCATCTTCTGAACTCATTTCTTTGTCACTTGCCTATCTAAGATAATTAGCATCACGTGCTCTTGTAGATTTGTCTGCAGCAACTGTTTTATTTTGCACCTTGCTCCCGTTCTGTAGAGAAATGAATTGAAGTTTAGGGTTTGGCTTTTAACAAACCCTATTGTGAATCAGTGTCTTATCAAAGAGATTGCAACATAAAGCAAGCATGATTAACTGAGCCGGGACTTTCCTCATCTCTTACGCTAGCAGATGTTTGATCTCTGGTAAACTTCATAACATTTGCATTCAGGTCAAAACGATGAAAGGTTTTGTTAGCTCACTAGCAGTGTTGTGGGCCATTAGTTGTCTGAGCGTTGCCCTTGTGGCAACCTCAGTCAGTGGGACTTGCTTTCTAGGGAGAAAATGCTTGGGATCCTAACCAGAAAAACTTTTTTTCATTCTTGGATTGGCTGGGAAAAATCTCCCATGCGATGTTGTTTATAATACAGAGCTTTCATCTCTGGTTGTACACGGACAATGCAAATTAACCAAATGTAGATATAACAAATGTATCAATAAAATGTGTTAGCACAATATTGCAGTTTGCCTTTTGCTATCTTGCAATTTAAAAAATACAGTAGGTCAGAGATGGTATACTAACACACGTTTTCATGCTGAGTGATAGATAAAGAGGAGTCAAACCTCCACATAATTTTTTCTTTTTTCCTGCTTCAGCTTTATTACCTCCAGGAAGGCAGGAATGTTGTGCTCGGTTTTTTTCTGTCTATGAATAGTCATGGGGGTTATGAAATTTGTGAAATTTGAGTTAGTAGTGCTGGATATTATGATCCTGCCTTCGAAGTGGGGTAGTCAGGTGGGTGCAGAGTCACTCTTGGTTAAGTGACCAGTGCTGCTCACTTGGTCTCGAGACTTCTGAATGCTAAAATCAAACCCAAAGCCTATGTACTTCTGAAGCTACAGACTTCTAGCACACTAAAATCTCACTTAAGTAAAATGGCTGTCAGACTAGTCTGCAGGCATGCAAAAAGGAAGATGTGCTGATAACTTGCTTGCATCTGTCTTTTCTGCTGATCTCCTGTCGTCTCTTTCTCAGGCTTTAAAAGAAATCAATGAAGTTGGGGACCTTTTGCAACTGAAATATTCCCGTCACCGTTTGGTACCTCTCTTGGACCGGCCATTTGACGAGACAACATATGAAGAAACTGAAGACTGAACTCCCTCCATGTGCCTTGGTGGGAGGGATACACCCCATGGGACACTCCGTGGCACACAGGCCACAGCGTCCATGAACAACACAGTTATGACTGCTTAGCAAAAGACATTTCCTCACAATACTGAAGTGGCCACATCAGCTCTAAATGGCATTTTGTAAATAGGGAGAGGAGAAAAAAAAAAAAAGCTTTGATTCCTGTGTCTTCAGGGTCTGGCCCTAGAGGTGCTTGGCTTTATTTTTTTCTTGTTGCTTTTTTAATTTATTTGTCTCAGTGAGTTCACAGCAACCCACGTTGGCTGTGGCTGATCAGCTCAGACTTTGTATGCACCATTAGCTTCCCAAATGCTGGCTGAGATGTTGTGAGCATGTGTGACGCTGGCATGGCAGCATTTCCAGTGTCACTGCTAGGTGTCTGATCTTCCCAGTAAGGAGTGAGCTGACCTGTCTGTTCTTGGACACTTCCTAGAGAAACCATTGATTGCTAACTTTGACATACTTAACAAGATGAATAATCAACCAAAGGTTTTTTGTTTTGGTTTTTTTTTTTCTTTTGCAGTTACTTGTGTTTAAAACTTGAATTTAGCCTTTTTAAAATAAATGTGTTGTTGACATGTCACTGACAGGACCATTGTTCCCAAACATTTAGTTTTGTAAGCCACAGGCAGAAGGACTTCCGGGACTCTAGCCTTTTTTCCTTCCCAGTATGGATACCAGATTGTCTCCTGGTTTTCACACTAATTGTCTTCTTGATATAGGGTAAGTGATGGAGAGGCAGGATTTTTGGTTGTTTTTTTTTTTTTATGGGCCGTGTTTTGTCTTCCTTCTGACATACTTCTGTTTAAGAAAAAAAAAAGGTGGGTTTAGTGTTTGTTGCTTTCTCATCTTCAGGTTAATTTCTCTTGCTTTAGAATTATCATAAAACCATGAACAAGTCACTGCTAAGTTCTAGAAGGGTGCTCTTGGGATTAAGTAAACCATAGCAAGCCTTGTGCTTCTTCTTAAGACCAGAACCCCTCAATAAGCAGGCCTATACAACGGGTGACTACTAGGAGAACCACTTTTTTCATGCAGATCTGTGAAAGACTGATTGCTACTGTTTGCCACACTAATTCACTGTTTCCTGTCATGTATGAGGTGTTCTTCATTGGCTTTGTTGTGCAACGCTTTTACGCCAAGAGTTTAGACAGCTTGGATCTTGTATCATCCGTTACATTTCAGCTGGCCAGTAAAGTCTCAGCTGGCAGCTGCCAGCTCTGCGTAGGCCTTCCCTGAAGGGAGGACATCCTCACAATTGCATTTAGTTTGAGATCTTTATTTTTTTGCATTTCTGTTACTGTGAAATCAAATTAATGTCCATTGAGCCAGTTGCTGTTTGGAATCTTTATTTGCAAGTTCCACACTGTCTTACTCTGATGGAAGTTTAAAATAGACACCTTTGCTCTAGCACACCTTAGAGGTTGTCTGCTACGTAGTCATTGCATCTTGAATTCCTTCAGTGAACAGAACAGATCGATGAAAAGGTACCAAAAATTTTGTAACAGGAGTCATTTGTTTCTGTATTTTATACCTTGGACACGCAGGGTTTCTACAAAGATAGTAAAGCTTTAACATCGTGTTAGTTGAGTTGGGCCAGCTCTTCACTGGGTTAGCATGATGCTTTTTGCAGGTGACTGGCATTTTTTAAACAGATTCTTCATTGTAATGCTAAAGCAGAGTGCAGCTCAAAGCTATTTGCCTGGTGCTGCGAAAAAAAAAATGTTCTTTTACGTTCACTCTGCAACTAATGGGAAAGGAGCGCTTTGGTCACTAGAACCAAGCAGTTCTGCAAATACATCTGGTGATTTAAAGCAGACTTGGCTTTGGTTTTATAGACTATCTATCTTCATGCGTTTGTAGATCTTGTTCTATTTTAATGTAATGGAACTTCAAAACATTGATTCAGATTTTTACCATGGCATTTCAGGAATTTAATTAGATGAGACGAACTAAAATTGACTGTTTCAAAATAGGTCCAGATAACTGTTTCTTGGTCCACTAATGTTGATTTGCTCACCTTCTGGAGCAATGTGTGTGCACAGTCCAAGAAGTCTGTAACCTGTATGTGCAACTTTGATAGCTATAGAGTAGTCTTACTTGTTCAGCCACAGAGTGAGTAAACTGCAACTACGTGAGCTAACTTTCTCTCCAGCATTCTGCCCAGGACTAGCTCTAACATTCCAGCAGATGACCTGCTTTCTGACTTCAAGAAGCTTTCCCTCAAAGAATTACTGCTTTTTTACTTTCTGGATTGTAGTAGGGAACAAGAGGAGGTTAGTGCGGGAAGTGCTGACTCTAACCCTGGTCCTGTTGACTTGATCATGGAACAGTTTAAGATCGGACAAAACTGACCGACTTGCAGGCACAGGCGTGGGTCAGTAGGGAGCTGTTTTAAGCATTCCCAGATGTACAGCGTGGTTGTGTCTGCTGTGTAGTTAAGTCAGTTTGAAAACGGTGATGTGTTAAGTTAGTGGGTTATCGTAGATTCTACAAGTCTCGAGTCTTAATCTTGTCTCTGGGATTCAGTTTTAGAGCAGCTTGTCTTTAGAAGGGAGAAAAACATCTGGATAAATCTCAGTAATTCAGGTAACTCCTGTCTAACACTTCTGAAATTGTCAGTGTTTTAAAATTACTGGTCCCCATTGGGATTTCAGTTGCACTTGTTGAGGAAATTGTGTTCACGCTAAACTTCTGCCATTTAGTATCTTTCTGCTATGTCACACTGTCTGCATATGACTTTGAATTCTGGGTTGCAAAGACATTTCAGAAATCATTCAGGCAGTTAGTAGCATTTGCAAACTGCTTGGTTACATTTCAGCCCTGCCATATCCTTTTCGGGAAGCAACTTCCCCCTTGCCCCCACCCTACCCCTCAGGAGGCCTTTTATTCATGGGAACCTGTTTTGCCAAAGTCTGGTACCTGTTGAAACCGCTTCTGCAAAAAAAGTTACAAGTCCAAGATTTTGCACTTTTAAGTCAGTAATTCACTAAGCATGAAAGCCAGGAAAATCTTTTCACATCTACTAAAAAACTTCTCCCACAGCCGAAGGAGCAGACCGCTACTGGTTTGTACTAGGCAAACCTACAGCATGTATGCTGTTACGGTATGTGTAGGATAGATTGCTGCTTTGATATCTATGTACTGACCAGAAATCTGTCTCCTTTTTGTCCTGGCAGTAGAAGTGAATGAAAGAACCAATCTTGAGAGATCACAAAGGAAGAAAAGCTGCTTAAGAAATAGACTTCAGTCCCTGCCAACTTTTCTGAGACATTCTAATTGAAAATGACTCCTGGTATTTCTTAAGAGATGCAAAATTCAAAAGAAAATGAAGGCTGCTTTTGAACAAAGGATTTTGCCCTGTACTGTACATTGGCTAAACTTACTCATAAATATACAATAGCTACCTTCCCGGTACCTCTCTGAAGAACTTAGCAAGCAAGATTTTGCCTCTGCTGAGCGGAGTGAAGAGTTTAGAACCATTATAGTTTTCAAGGCTGATGGCCGTATTCTTTTACTCTTAAGAAAATCAAGAAGCTCCTATTACCGAGCATCAGTGACGAGTGAGAGATCTGCTTCTTGTTAGAAACTGGCCTTCCCAAGTAGACCTTTGTCTTAAGGAGCCTGATTCATAATTTTTCATTAGTTCTTTGGCAGAGAAGAAACCAAGGATTTTTGTGTCAAAATATTCAGGGCTTTCTTTGTTGGTTTTTTTTTTTTTACAAAAGACAAACTTTTGTATAGTATCTGTGTATATGGTGTATTTAACTTTTTGTTTAGTTCCTATTTTTTTTTTTTTGTTTCTAAGTAGTGTTCGTAAAGAGCTGTTCTGGTTCTTGGGTTACTGGTGTAGCACACTTCTGCTTTAGAGAAAGACTTGGAAGTGAATTGACCGAACATCTTACTGTGATGAAGTCGTTCAGTGAAGGAATTGCATCATCCATCCCCCTCTTGCTGTTTCTTCTAAGAGTGCAGAGCTGCACCTTCACACAGAGCAGGAGAGGGAAGTGTGCCGGTGAAATCAGTGACCCAGCCCTGTGCTGTGTGGCTGAAGGACCGATGCAGCGGAGATGGAGAAAAGGGGCAGTCAGTCATCGCTTATTCTCAGCTATACGGGGATCTTTCGTGTGTACTTGAACAAGCATCCCTAAGACAGGAATGCAACTTTCCGTGCCCAAAGGGACACTCCTCTAAAACTTTTCCACACCAACTAAATACTTCCTCTCCTTCTGTGCAAATTTAAATTTCTTTACCTCTGAAAAGTATTTGGCTTACAGCTGTTTGCTCGTCCAGAGGCCATGTTAATCCATTCAGGCAGATCATAGGAAAAGTTGGAGGAAAGCTGTGAGCATGAGCTCTCCATTTCATCTAAGTGAACACCATGCAGCGCTGGATCTGGGCGCATTCATGAGTTCCTTTGCTGCATCACAGAGAGGGAAACTTGTGGAGATTTATCCCAACATACAACGCTCAGTCAAAATTTATACCGTTTATACATACAGTTTATATATATATAATTTTTACAGTTTCTACTCAGCCTGTGAAAGTGTCAGGCATGCTGGGATCTGTGTGGGCAGCACCTTCTGCACAGAGACCTGAGGTACCTGCGGTCTGTTCAGTTTTAACACTAGTGCAGCACTGAGCTGTCCGGGAGTGCCCAGTGTGACCCCTCAGCAGGTGCATCGCTGCCTTCAGCGCTGGACGTGGCACCCAAGTGGCATTGGACCACTGTTTGGGAAAAGCACCGGTCATTCAACATGTGTAACTTGAACACGGTTTTAAAAGAAAGAAAGGAAAAAAAAAAAGCAAGTCAGATGCCATTGTGATGGCTTGTATTCCTGTAAACATACCCAGCCTTGCAGTTGTCCACCTGTTCAAGAATTTGGATGTGAAGCTAGAGCACAACCATGAAGTGTGTGTGTGAAATATTGTGCTTTATCTTTCACTTAAAAAGAGAAGCGTTTGGTGCAGACATTGGAGCTGTTGTGTTCATATCCCCAAAAGGGGCTGGGTGAAGGAGATGTTGACTGTGGTGTGTGTTGAAGGCCTTAAACTGTGACTCTTGGTATGAAGAATTGAAATTAAAACTGACCTTGAAGAATGCAGTGGATTTTAACCCGTGGAAGAATGCTCTGTGCTCTTGGTTAAGCAATATTTACTGCTGTTTTCTTGGGAGGAAGGGAGAGGTTCAACTCAATTTGTGTTTGACCCTGGCTAGCAGCTGTTTAAGGAGCAGAAGAGGTACCTATATGTGAAGGCCAAAAACAGTGCAGTTCTCTGCACCAATGTCCCTATGTAGCAAGCAGCGGTACCTTGTTCCTGGGGCTGCTGAAAGCGGGAGAATTATCAAGAGAGTCAGGGACTCCAGAAGCAGTGGCAGCTAGTAGCAAATTAATTTCCTCAACAGTAGGTGAACAGGTCTCACTTGACTATGCCAAGGGTTGGTGCCGTTCCAGACATCCCCGTGGCAAAGTGAAACATGCACCAAACCATCTGACCGCTGTAAAGCCGCCTTTTCTTTTTTTTTTTTTTTTTT
>RSEF01000005.1:42595897-42607232 GCA_003993805.1 Himantopus leucocephalus | reverse complement strand
TTTTTTTTTTCCTTTTGCAGTTTTGCCTGGGCTGCGGCAGGGAAGGAATCAGCAGCTGGAGCAGTCAGGGGGTTACAGTGTGCAGGCTAACAAATGTGGATCATTAGCTGGAACAAGTTAATGGTTACTGAAGCACATGGGGTTTAGAGCTGGAATAAGTTAACAGCAACTCAGTCCAATGCATTAAGAGCTTACGCGTATTACAGCTCAACTATGTTAACAGAAAACATGTGCCCTAGCAGGAGCATTTGCCAGAGAGCACCAGAGGGTATGGATGTGTGTCTGTTCACCTCTCTGAGGGACGTCTCTGTGCGGTCCCTCGGGGGGCCCTGCTCCCATACCCACTGCTGTGCTCTATCTGAGCAGCTCCCAGCTGGCCTGGCTGCAGCAGAGGTCTCAGGGGTACCTTCCTCCTTGCCACTGGCTGGGCTCCTCACAGCAGGCGCCACTTGCGAAGGGTCAGCCCTCAGACCTGTGCACTTGAGCAGAGTCTCTGGTGCGAGGACAGCCCCAGATGATGTGCTGGGACACGTCAATGGTGCTAACCAGATAACCCAGCTTCTCCACGGCAAGGCCTGTGTGGTTCATCCATGTGGGAGGCAGGGCAGTCCCTCCTGGGGGGCTAGGTGAGGGGGAGAAACTGAACTGTGGTAGACCTTCCTGAGAGCCTTCTCCAAGTACAACATGGGAGACCTGCATCTATTCCTGGCCTCGCCCCAGGCTATCTGAGAGACCTGGGGCAGGACATTTNAAACTGAACTGTGGTAGACCTTCCTGAGAGCCTTCTCCAAGTATGACATGGGAGACCTGCATCTATTCCTGGCCTCACCCCAGGCTATCTGAGAGACCTGGGGCAGGTCATTGTCTTTGCAAAATGGGTGTTTTACAGCATTTGTCGCAATGTTAAAGAGGGAGAAGATATTTATGGTAGAGGAGCACCTGCATGTGACACTGAGGAGGGCAACAGCCAGGCACGGTGAGAGGTGAAAAGCCACCAGGCTCCCACTTGTCTTCCTTGTGTCACTGGGGCACTGGCTGAAGATGCCATGGGCAAGATACTCATTGGTGTGCCTGCAGCAGAGCCAGCTGCGGTGAGAGGGACTGGGCTGTGCCAACGGGGACATGCAGTGAGGAGAACTGACAGCAGCCTGGCCAACCTTGCCGTTTTTGGTCTTGCACAAAGTCAACTGTGCCATGTCCTTGCTTCTTGTGGTGCTGCGTGCTGCTGCTTCTCTGCGCTGTGGTGTCTTCTGCTCCAGGGCTGGCTCTGCCTTGGGGGCAACCGAGTCACCAACCTTGGAAAGAGTTTTGAGATTACAGTTGTTGCAATTGTGAGACAGGAAAATAAATGAAGAAGCCTTTGATGCTGCCTCCTGCAGCTCCCTACTCAAGACAGTTGGGATGAAGCTAGTTAGAGAAGAGAGTGATTCCATATGATCTAAAGTATTTTGATAACTGTGTGAAAATTATAATCATGAGGGTGTAATAATTATCTGCACAGCCCACAGTTTGCTGCTGGCTCCTGCTGGTCTGTCATAAACAGGATCTGCCCACGCAAGCGTGATAACCGAGTGCCTTGTCTGTTCCACGAGCAGTTGCAGAGCTCTCCCAAAACCTAAAGGGAGATGCTTGTGTCTTTATTAAAAAAAACCAAAACCACAAAAACAGCACTCAAGTGCAAGTTGATCCTGAGGTGGACCAGTGAGTAGAGCAGTTGGGAGATCATGGTCCTGCTCTTCATTTGTGCCACGACCCCTTTGCGGACAGGAGTGTAACCCAGGGCAGAAGAAGAGGGGGGCAGCTGGAGGTGTCCACTGCCTTAAATTACCTCTGGCAGATCTTCCAGAGCTTGCCTGTCAAAACCCTGAGTGATATCTCCTGCTAAACCACCTGCCTATAAGTCTAAAGGTGTTGTGTCTGATTATTGGGATTGTGGCTCAGGAGGTCTTACAGACAGTAACAGGGACTGGGCGGCATCTTCGCCTTCCCTGTTTTCTCATAGGTACCCAGCCAGCTCTTGACACCTCTAGAAGCACGCTGTGCTGTGGCACAGTTCTGGGAAAGCGGTTAAGCGGTCAATAAGCTGATGGGTAGCAGAGGTCACTTGCCTGATGTGCGTCCAGTGAATTTTCCATCTGGCTGAAAGACTGTGCTGGTGGATGGGTTGTGTGCCGGTGGATGGGTTATGAGCCCGGGAGGATCAAACTACAGCCCTCAGGAGGCTAAGGCGGTCTCAGCCGGCTGGGCTAAAAAAGCCCTCTCTTTGAGCAGTGTCTGTGGGGGGGTCATCAAGGAGAGAGCATGTCCAGCACTATGGGAGGGAGGCAGCGTGGCACGCTGCATTTGTTCCTGTTGATTACCCTGCTGTTCAGCCTTCCTTTATTTTAAAGAGACTTGTTAGCACTGGAAAAACCTCCCCTTTCTCCCGCTCCCACTAGTGAAAACTGTCCTGAGCCTTTCTGCAAACTACAGCCCCGGAGCTGCCCGCAGGCAGGCTGGGCTTCCTTCTGAAGCAACCAACCAGAGTCCCTTTGCTTCCATAGCTTTGTAATAAAACCCTGCTCTGGAGTTGTTCCTGCCCCGTTTCAGTCCAAAGATCAATTTGTTTTGAAAGCTTTCTCCTGATCTTTGCAGCTCATTTTGGTGAATATGGAAAGAAAAGTTCTATGGTAAAAAGAAAAAAAATGTTCTGATTTCTATTTTGTACTTGGCTAATTCATAAGTGGGCAAGTTTGCAAGAAACTGCACAGCAGATTTTTAAAATAATGTTGAAGAGAGCTTGGGGGAAAGAGTAGGAAGATGCTTGTGGAGACTCAGCTCTATTCAGGAAAAGATCAAGAGTTCTTCTGGTGGGTTCTTGTTTCAGTACAGTGTGGTAAAACTGTTCAAAGGAAACCTAACACAAGCAGTAATGATTAGGCAACACAACCCCCCATTCCTCGTAATTATAGCCCAGTGCAATACCAGCCTTTAGCAAATACGTCATTTTCTTCACTGCAGTGTTAACAAGCCCAAAGCACAGCCTGAACGTTGCCTCTGATCTCACTCCCGTGTGCACAGGTTTCTTTGGTTCAAGCTGAACAAGTTTGAGTTTATGCACTCGCTAATTGGCTCGGGATATGTGTGGGTGGAAGCTGCATCCTCTGAGCTTGTCCTGTGCCCAGGACTCGCTTGCTCCAGGCCACTGATGCACAGGCTGATGTACAGGCTCCAGCAGTGCTTCCCTCCCTGGGGACTTACCTCAGGTAGACTTGGCTTGGGTTTAACCCCGTGATGAAGAGCAGCTCTGATCAGCAATGGATATAGTTACAAAGAGCGCTGCGGGTGGGTTCCCTGGCAACTTGCAGTGCCTACCGNCAGGTAGACTTGGCTTGGGTTTAACCCCGTGATGAAGAGCAGCTTTGCTCAGCAATGGATATAGTTACAAAGAGCGCTGCCGGTGGGTTCCCTGGCAACTTGCAGTGCCTACCAAAATGCTGAGGAACATGCTGGAAGGACAAGTATCTGTGGTTGTGGTGGCAGCACGGTGATGTCCCTGGTTGCCAAAGGGCAGTACAGCACAGGGACTAGTCTGTTGATGCGTTCAGGTTTTAACCGCTGTAGGATCTGAGATGTCACATCTTTAATCATTTTTATGTAAGCACATGAGTGTCAGTCATTTGCTTTCTTAGCCCAGGTTTAGTTCAGTCTTAGAGGAAGTTATAGCAAAATCGCAGACTTTAAGACCAGAAGAAATCATTCGATCCTTAAATTTCTTCCCTAGCACAGATGCGGTACATATGTGTTGAGCCCAGTGACACGGGTTTGACTGTCTCCACAAGAGATATTGCTACTTTCCTTGTTAGCTTGTTCCTGTGGTTAATCACCTACGGCGTTAAAAGCATGATCCTTATTCCTCAGTTGAATTTGTCTGGCTTTGACTTGAACACATTGGTTCCTATTATGTGTTTCTGTTCTGGATTAGAGAGTCTCTTGTGCCTGATGGATTATTGCCTTAAATAACTGGGAAATCAAGTCATTGCTTTCTCTTTTTAACATGGCAAACAAATTGAATTGTACAAGTCTTTCACTGGAAAAGTCTCTCCATCCCTTGAAATGGTTTTGCGGCTGCTCTCTTCACCATCTTCAGATTTCCGAGCAATTTTAATAGAGGTGTATGGACTAGAAATGGGAAAATACCAGCCTTTAGTTTATAGAGAACTGTGGGCCTTTCCCCACACTTTTTCCGTACACCCTTNCGAGCAATTTTAATAGAGGTGTATGGACTAGAAATGGGAAAATATCAGCCTTTAGTTTATAGAGAAATAATGTATGGCCTTTCCCCACACTTTTTCCGTACACCCTCGTCCATGTTATGTACAAAGTAGGCATGACACTGGGGTGAATTGTGGATGAGTTCTTTCTCCTTCCTAACATCTTTGCTGATCTTGTGCCCCAAGGTGTTTAGGTGGTCAGTCCTACACGTGGGAGAGCCTGGACTATGTGGGAAGGGCTTCTGGGCTGGTAGGGGTGCGTGTGATCCTGCTTATAGCCTTCAGTCTAAACATGGTCTTCACAAACAGAAAGTGCACGCTCTTTCCGGAGTGCTGCTCCGAAGTTTCTCTCGGATTCCTGCCCTAGAAACCCTTATTCCCAGGCAGGATATCCCGAGTGTATGCAAGAGGAGCTGCAGCAATTCCCCCTTCAGTTTTTTCCTTTGCTTGGTGCTGTCTGGTCACGGGAGAAGGCTGGAGCTTGTCTGTGAGATATTGATGGCTTCCCAGCACTGCACTCTGCTTCTGTGGTGTGGTGGCAGCTGTCCTTTCCCTGATGGCAGAAGGAGAAGGGAGCTGCTGATGACCAGCTCTGCGACAGTTTGCAGCCTTTCTCCTGTGCTCCGTAGAGAGCAGAGTTTTCTCTCTGGACAGGCCAGCTCTTCTCTTCCCTTGGCTGATACACTGCAGTGGCTTAGCTCCAGGCTTAATGGCTTTATCCAGCTGTTCGCTAGGCAGGGCAGAGGAGAGGATGGGCGTTGCATGGCAGGAGTGCGACCCTCAAGGGCATCTGCCTGCGTGGCTGGCAGGAATCCCTTGGTGACATGGAGAAGACACATCTGCCCGTCAGGATCATGGCACTATGGATGCTTTGACCCGGAGGGAGTACTGGGGCTCATAGGACCTTGCTAAAATCCATGGCTTGATCGGCTGGGGCAGTGCACTAAGCAGGACCTTGCTTAGGAGGGACATCTTCTGATGCAGGGACAAATTTTAATCCAGTGAAGCCTCGGAGCGCTGCAGATGTTAGCAGGAGGGAAGGTTTGGGTGGTATGGTGCAGTGACCATTGCTGAAAGACTCTGGGCCATCCAGGGCAGACACCCCCGGGAGTTTTGTGCCTGCAGAGTATTTGGGAGCTGAGGGAGCTCTGCTCACCCTATGACACTGTTGCAGCCAGTTCCCCTGGGGAAGTTTTACATTTTCCCTGTGGGAACAGTACTCTGAATTTCTTGAGCTTGTTTGGGCGTAAAATCTGAATTAGGCACTGAGTGTAAGTTTGGAGACTTGGAGTCTGTTCCTGGCTCGCTTGCTCTGATGTCCTTGCGTGAGCTCGGATCTTGTTGCTAGAGGAGACCTCACTTTCCATGTGTATTAAATTTGGGTTGTCTGTGGAACGAGCTTTTACCCAGCCCCGATAAGCTCATTGCAAATCAGGCAGGAGTGCCAGCCTCGCAGGGCTGTTGGCAGCCCCTTGTGCAGGGGTTGCGTTGGGCACGAGCAGCTGGCAGCAAACCCAGTACCGGCGGGTGGTGTCGTGTGGCCAGCACCGGGACACGGCCAGGTTTGCCTGCTTGTCCCCCCTTGCTGTTTCTGCTCTGCCTGGGCTTCTCCTTGCTCCCTGCCAGGGAATCCCTGGGCACAAACGAGGGGCTGAGGCACCAGGAGACAGGCTGGGGCAGAGCCGGGCATCCTTCCCACGGGTCCTTCCCAAAACCGTTGTGGTTTTTGGATGGGGGCAAAGGGAGTGGGGAGGAGAAGGTGCAGAGAGGTGCAGGTCCCTCCCGGCCAGGGAGAGGGGTGAGCCCCAAAACGCTCTCGCTGGGCAGCACAGGCTCCCTCCTCCCCGCAGCCCTCTCTCCTCTGGGCCCATCTGGTGAAGTCTGTCACCGGCCCTTCCCCGCGTCCAGCTCGCTCTGGGCAGCAGCCAAGGGACCAGCAGCGTCCCTGCTGCTCTTTTCCCTCCCCCGGGAACGGGGGTGGGGGGGTCACAGGCTTTGATGTGTGGGCACAGGGCAGGGGACAGGCTGTGTGCGCTCATGAGAGCCTGGCCAGGCTCCAGCTGCCTTTGAAGTGCTCCAGTGATCAGGATGAAAGGGAGGGGAGTCCTTCCCCAAACCATCTGGCTCTAATTGCAGGTAGAAATGCCTCTCTGCGTCCCCCCCCCCCCNNNCCCCCCCCCCCCCGCCCCGAGCGCCGTGGGGAGGGGGCATGCCGCTCTCTTCGTTAATCCCGCGGCTCTCGGCTGTGCTGGTGTGAAGGGCGAGAGCTTGGGAACAAAAGGGGGTTTCAGCCAGAAATAGGCAGCCGCTGGCAGAGATGCTGGGGGTTCGGGCACCTCCGCTCCCAGCCTGGAGCTGCAGGGCCCCGCGGACCTTCCCGGGGACGGCCTGTGCTGCAGGGGGGGCTTTGCCAGTTGTTCCCATCTCCGGTTTCTCGGGTGCACTGGAGCCTGCTGGCCCTTTGACTCGCGCTCCTTTATGCCAGCGCGCGCTGAGCGCGGGGACGAGGAACGTGGGAACTCGGCGCGAGCCCGGCCATTTGGCAGGGTTCACTGGCTGCATCCCCATGCCCCCAGCTGGTCGGCACTGCCGCCCACTCCCTGCCCGCTCCCCCCACACCTCCTGGGCAGGGCTGGCTGCGAAGTGCCATGTGCCACCGCAATGGCAGCAGCGGTTAGAGCCATTGGCAGCACTGGCAAGTAAGTTTTGTTGTCCTGTTTGGCTGGGCATCTTCCCTTTCCCAAGGAGATGATAAAGATCGCTAGGTTATATCTACCAGGAGTTTCTTTCTGTCCTTGTGGCAGCCTTTGGGCAGCATCTGAAATCTCAGTTAAACCTGTGTTGCTTGAAGTCATCTGCCCTAACACCGACACCACAGAACAATTTATTCAGGTGAGGTTTTCCCCTTGTCATAAAGCCCTTGTTATAAACTTTTTATATAAATATGTAAAATTGTTAAACGTGACCTCTGGTAACTCTGTGACCAGAAGCAGCCCTTGCCGTTACCCATCTCCAGGGACCGAGCGATGGCCAAAAAGGGAGAGCAAGAAGTGAAATGGTACAGCAGAGAGGTGCAGAGAGGGTGGTCGTGGAGATGGGAAGCACCAGCCCGAGTAGACCTGCAGGTTGTTCAGGTGCAGTGGGGCCGAGCCCTGGCACAGCACAGGCCACTGGGTATTAATTAATTAACGTTAATTGCTGCCCTGATGCTGCAATAAGATGGGGTGGAGGAACCATTTGGTGCAAGAGACCAGACCCTCCTTTGCTGAGCAGCAGTTTGCTCCTTGCACAGCCACCCTCAAGAGATGTCCTCACCACTTCTTCCCTCTCCAGGTCTCTGCCTCGTCTGACCCCCGTTCGGCGGGGGATGAGGAGCTGCCGCCGTCAGGCAAGGCACGGGGGCTGAGGCGCAGTGGGCAGGCTGGCCTGCGGCGGCACAGGCGCCGTGGGGTGGCTCAGCAGGCTGCCAGGAGCCCAGCAGTGCCCCAGCCCAGAGGCACTGGTCGGGAGGAGAGCCTGCCCTTTGTGCTGGACTTGCAAAGCTTGCCGGGGCTGGCCAACGTGGACCTGAGCGCTCAGAACCCCAACATCCAGGTGGGGAGCAGATCTGGGTGGGCCATGGGGGGGTGTGGGTGAGCACCGCATGTGGTCCCCAGCCTTATTTGGTTCCCTAAGAGGAAGGATCTCATGAGCGGGGTCTGTGTAGCCACTGCCTTCTGTCTTCTTGCTAACTACCAGATGCAAATAGCTGGCACAGACAAGATCCTTGCCAGAGGAGTTTGCTCACGGCCTTTTCCCTGCCCCAGCCCCTCTCCATAGAGCAGGAGCAAATGCTCCTACAGGCGTAACCTCTCAATTTCTGAGGGTGATATTGGTCCCTGTGGGTGACCACCAGCCCCTCTGCACCTCCCACTCTGCCCCTACTCAGTCCCTCCAGATGAGGCGAGACCTCTTGTGCTCCTCATGTGGTCCTGTAGCTCAAAGCATCTCTGGTCTCTTGGGTTGGGAACTAGTGCAAGGGCTGGTGGGTCTGTACCAGGGCTGTGCCTCATATCTGGCCTCACATCTGGCCTCCAGGTGACCATCGAAGTGGTGGATGATCCTCAGGCCGAGATGGAGATGGACTTGTTGAAGGAGACAAGCAATGACTGGTCCCTGACATCCTCTGAGTGGTTGTCCCACAAGGAGCTCTTCTGGCCCCTCTTCTGGGAATACACCGACCCCACTGAGGAGGAGGAGGAGGAGGATGACAACCTGGATGTAGGGGACAGGGAGGAGGAAGAGGAGGACGAGGAGGAGGAGGAGGAGGAGGAGGAAGATTACACAGCAGAGTATGAGGAGGAGGAGTCCATGCTCAGTGGAGTAGGAGGTGACTGGGATCAGCAGTGGCCTGGGCAGAAGAACTGGATCTTTAAGGAAAAATATAATTACGGTGAGTCCTGGGCTGCACGCAGCTGCCCTGTGGACCAGCACTGCCTTCCCCTGCCCTGCCTGACCCACAGCCCTGTCTCGCTGCAGAGGAAACACCCCTGCACTGGGGATCACAGCACAGTGGTGCTCAGCTCCTACTTAAAAAATAAGCAAGCGTGCCAAGGAGTAAGGCTAGCACCTAGCTGGGGCTGCCAGCGGTCAGACGTGCTGGTGTCCCAGCGGGAATTGCCCTTGCATGTCATCAGACTGGAGTGTGGACTCTAGTGAAGACATGCTCAGATGAGAAATGCAGTGTAAATGTTTAATGGCAAGTGCTGCTGCCATCCGCTCAGGTCCCTGTGGTGACACCAGTGCCAGAAGCCTTTGCCACAGACCTAGGCACCCCTTGGAAAGGAGCTGCAGAGGGCTAGATGGCAGGTGCCAGTGGGTGGACAGGCCAGGGCACCACAGCAGCTGCCTCCTGCAGCTTCCCAGCCACAAGCCTAAAACCAGTCAACCTTTGCTAATGCATGATGCTTCAGCATCATGGCCAGTGCATCGGGCAGGTTTGGTGAGGATGGGGATGAGCAGCAGTGCCTGTCTGGGTCAGTACGACCATGAGCAAAGCTGTGAGAATGAGACTCTTTGCTTGGGGACTGCTCCCCTGGGGTGGCCAGCGAGGACAGGGTTGGCCCTTGGCATCACGTGGCCGGACATCTCCATATGCCCATGTCAGCTCTGGCACTGTATCCCTGTAAAGGATGTCCCAGGGACAGGGCAGAGCTTAGGGAGGTCCCAGGTGGGTGCTGGCTCCCCTCCTGCTGTGGGTTTGCTGAGGTCCACCACCCTCTGCCTCTCCCCTGCCTTGCAGACTATGAAGATGAGGAGGAGTGGAGCCCGTGGTCCCCTTGCAGCATCACCTGTGGCAGTGGCAACCAGAAGAGGACACGGTCCTGTGGCTATGCCTGCACAGCAACGGAGTCAAGGACCTGCGACCTGCCGCGTTGCCCTGGTGAGCCCTCAGTCATATCAGTGCTTGGGCACTGTCCGGCCCCGACATGGGCTGGTCCCCCGCTGCTGTGGGTGTGCTTCAAGAACTAGTTATGCTTAATGTGATCTGGGCTAATGACCACAGGGGGTTCGTTTCCACAAAGAAGCTCTGATGGGGTTTCATGGCTCCCCAGGCAGTTACATGGTGCCCAAGGATGGTAGAGCTGGCATCCAGCTTAGCGTGCAGCTCCTTGCACCTCTCTCACACTGGGAGCTTGAAATCCTCTCCTGAGGCATATTGAGAGCCAGCTCCATCCACTGGGATTTGCGTAACCCACAGCCTTGGGTGGGTCTGTCCTGTGTGTCTTGCTGCTGGCCCGCCCTTCCAGGCACAGGGCTGTGCCACCAAAGCAGTGGCGGGAGAGGGGGTGGAAGACAGATGGTGTGTGGTGCCCTTATGGAGGAAAAAAACCCACTACTCCTCCTGGTGTTCAGCCTGGCTCTTTGGTTCTTTTCTTTTTTCCCTCTCAAGGAGCAGAGGAAGAAATGCTCTTCCCAACAGAGGAGACGCCTTTCAAAAGCGACAACACCACAGAGCTGTTCAACTCAGGTCAGCCTCTGCCTTGCTCTGGGGGCTTCGGTGCCAGACCCCACGGGGGGTGTAGCTGGTGGGGAGGGCTCTGCCGAGTGCTCCCACATCTAGTATCCAGACCTAAGTCACCCAAACCACTGCCCACGTGCAGGCTTTGACAGTCATGCTGGGAAACCCGGTTCCTCCCACAGCCCCAGTACAACACAGTCCTGCTTTACGGTGCAGTGGCTGAGGCCAGCCTGCCACGTGCCCTCTCCCATGGCGGGGTGCTGCCAGCCCAGCCCCTGTAGCGATGGGTGCCCCGGGGAGAGCCCCTGCGAGGGGCAGCTCTGCCCCAGCGTGAAACCCCTTCCCTCTGTCACTGCCTCGGGGATGGAGCCTGGCTCCAGCTCATCCCAGGAGCCTGGCTGCTCCTGCCCAGGCTCCGCTGGTGGTGTTGGCAAGGCCGCGGGCAAATGGCAGCTGGGTAAAGCAGGGTGCAGGGGGCGGGCTGCGTGTGCCCTCACCCTTTTGGTNTCCCCCCCCCCCCAGAGGTGGACAGTTGTGAGAAGTGGCTGAACTGCAAGAGTGACTTCCTCACCAAGTACCTGAGCAAGGTGCTGACGGACCTGCCCAGCTGCCCCTGCTCCTACCCGCTGGAGGCCGTCTACAGTGCTGTCAACCTGCAGGATGAGCGGCAGGGCAAGAGCTTCCGATGGCGGGACGCCAGTGGCCCCAAGGAGCGCCTGGACATCTACAAGCCGACGGCGCGCTTCTGCCTGCGTTCCATGCTCTCCCTCGACAGCACCACCCTGGCTGCCCAGCACTGCTGCTACGACGAGCACACCCGCCTCATCACCCGCGGCAAGGGGGCCGGCGTCCCCAACCTCATCAGCACCGAGTTCTCCCCGGAGCTGCACTACAAGGTGGACATGCTGCCCTGGATCCTCTGCAAGGGCGACTGGAGCCGCTACCACGCCGTCCGGCCCCCCAACAACGGGCGACAGTGTGCTGATAACCCGGCCGAGGAGGAGTACCTCTCCCAGCTGCAGGAGGCCAAGGAGTACTAGCCGCAGCCACGCTCAGAGGAGCCATGGCCACCGCTGGCTCC
>RSEF01000005.1:42574149-42595797 GCA_003993805.1 Himantopus leucocephalus | reverse complement strand
CTCCTCAGGCTAGCTGCCTGGCCAGGTGGGCAAGTGTAGCTCCAAAGGAGGAAGACACACATGTGCTAATAATGTCAACACCTGGTGTCTGCAGATCATGGATCATGATGCTCCCTGTTAGTGCTTTGGTCTTGCCTGGGTTTTACTCAGCTTTTCACCAATCCATGGCAGTTTCTCCCAGCATATTTTGGGAGCTCACAAGTTTCCTGCAGAGAAACTAGGCTGAGCACCTTTATCCCTGGACATTCAGTCACTGAACCTGGCAGAAATTGTTCATAGCTTTTATTTAGTAAATTTTATGCATCAGAGGAAATAAAAGAGCAAGTCAAGCACATGTAAGGAAGAATGGAATCATTTCTAGACTAGAGGTTTCACCCCAGGCTGTTGGCTACTCCGTGTTTTTCTGCAGGACACTGTTGGACAAAAAAAACATCTGTCTGGGTGCAGAGGTCCTTGGTTGACTGTCCTGTGCTAGGTCTGTCCTTCTTGCAGGAGCTTTCTCCATGGCCAGTGAATATCCATGATCTGATAGCTCTTTGGGGAGGCTTTCTGGGAGTGTCTTGCTTATGTTGCGTGTATGTTGGTCCTTTTGCCTTGGTTACTGATAGAATATCGCATCCTTGGTCATCAGTACCTAAGACTTCATTGCTGGCAAAACAAAAGTATTAATGAAGTTATCACTGAGTTATTCTTATTTAACTATTATTCCACACTCGTATCCCCAGACTCCAGTTATGGGTGCTATCAAAACATGGGCAGACACTGTCCATTTCCCAACAGGCATACAGTTTGAGATGACCAGTGTTATGCAAAGGGTAGGAAGGAAGATACAACCAAATAAGCATGGATGGAGGCCCAGACCCTGGTAAATTTTTGTATTCCCTAACCCAAATGGTCATTTGCTCACTAGTTTATGGTAAAGCAGTAGGTCATAAAGAGGTGGTCAAGAGGGGGTGGCGGTGATCTGGTGGCTTGGTTCTGGGAGCCTGGGATGCATGCAAGGAGGCTCAGCACCAGGCATTTGTACGGGAAGCAGACAAACTGAGTGGTCATGGAAGGATGAGCTTGTTATCTGTCATTCGGCAGAGCATCTTCATATTTCTTCTGCCGTATCATATGTCATCATTAACATCAGCAGATTCTCAGAGGAGCTTATTTACCATCAGCGCACAGACTTCTTTAAAATAACCTCCCATTAAATGTGCCTACTGTCCAGTATTGGACCCATACAGGGAAGCAGGACCTCTGTGAACAGCCTTTTTTGGAGGAGACTTTCTATAGCTCAGCCAATTTGTTTGTTAGACTGGTTGCTCTCTGAGGAAGTGCTCTTATAATAAGGACTGTTATCCAGGATTTGCACCCTCCTCTTTTTACTGGGCATGTCAACCAGTCTAACCCCCAAAAAAGAAACTATAATTTCTGTAATAAATGGAGTTCCTGTCCAAGGACATGTAGAAAAATTTCTTGCACNCCCCCCCCCCCCCCCCCAAAAAAGCTGGGTGAAAGCCGAGTGGCTGTTCTGCCTCGCTGCCTCTATGGTTTGGACGATACAGGCATGAACTGGAGTGTGAGAAACAAGAAGCAGTGTTGTTCCTCACACAAGCACCTTACACACAGGGAGGCTTTGCGGGGCACTGTGAGAAAAGTAGACATTAAACAAGCATTTATTTTTATATCCCATCAAAGATTCTGTCCAGCCCACTGCTATTTAAGTGATGAATCTCTAAGCTTCCACTCCTTAAGTTTATTGTGTTTTTTATATATAATATATATAAAATGTCTTTTATTCCTACAAAATTTCATAGAGAAGAATTCTTTATTCTGATGCTGCAATAAAGCACTTTATATATGTATGTGTTGCTGATGTCATTCAGTTGGGACCAAAATGTTTGTCGCTAATTGTTTTGGTTGAGAGGGACGACACTACGTTGAATGCTACATGTCTTGGGTCCCTGGCCCCAGTTGTACTGCAGAGACCCTGGTGGCTTTGCTTCCTTCCCTTAGCATTTGCATTTGATGGTGTCTGGCTGCAAGAATCAGAGCTGACAGAGACAATCCGGAGCCCACTGCCACAGCCATGGGATATTTGAAATTCTGCTCACAAGGAAGGAAGCCTCCTATGAGAAGACCATCAAGGTCAGTGCTGAGAAGCAAGTGCATTGCCTGTGCCTCAGCCCTGACCCCAGATTTTATTCCATACTCAGCCTGGCCAGAGCTGGGTGCCGGCTACCAGCACACTGCTTTAAGCAGGTGTTGAGCATGGGAGTGGGTGTAAAAAAAACCCACCATCATCCCAGCTGGAAAGCTGGTTTGGCAAACCACCTCCAGAGCCAACAGCTAATGATAGCAGAGGGATTTGGAAAGCTTTCCAGGGATCACAACTTTTTGTTGCTGTTAATTTGCTGCATAAATTGTGACCGCTTCCAAACTCTTGCTATTTCCAGCTGTTTTCCCTCCTCGTCTCTTCCTCCGTTTGCTTTGTGCTGGCTGCACATCTGTCAAGGGTTATCTGCTGCTCCAGCGCGTGGCTCTGCTCTACAGCTGCCTGGCGCCATTGCTGGCCCCTGCCTGGGGGGAGCAGACGGTTCCTCTCCCTGAAGGATGCCCTGAGCTATCAGCTGGTCTTCTGCAACATCAAAAACATTGTTGCATGGAGCCCAAGCCAGGGGAGCAGGCAGGAAAAGCAGCACAGAGAAAATCAGTGTTTCCCTGGAGCAGCAGTCAGCAGTTCCTACTGTGTATATAACATGCCTTTATCCTCTGCAACAAGGTCCTTGCTGTGCTGGATGCTGAGCCCTGCCCCGAAACGCCTGGGCTATAGAAATCACACAGCCAGAAGATGGAAGGAGGAAGAATTGCTGCCCTAATTCTGCAGGTGCTCAAGACCTGGAGCTGTCACCTCAAATCATGGAGTGAGTCTGCGGCAGAGTCTCAAGCTGCACCTTTGCCTGCTGCTTTGAACACAAGACTCCTCGACCAGTTGAGTTGTCTTAGTTTGCCAGCCTGGCCTGGAGCTTCGCGTGGCTCAGCTGTACCAGTCCCCTGGCATCCGACTTGCAGCTGAGCTGGTTTGTACACGGAAGGAGCCGTGCCCAGATTTTGCTAGGCACAATGGTCAGCATGTGCTTGTCCCTGCTGACCTCCCCTTTTGGCCCCAGACAGGTCGGGAGCAAGCTGTGCAAAGAACTTTTGACTGTGTGTGACACCTTGAAGGCAGGGTGGGTGGCCAGCTGCGTGGGGGACAGGCAGGGTGCGTGCAGCCCACCCCTCAAGGATGAATGCGAGATTTCGTAGAAACATGTTTACAGCAAGAGATCCCATTAGATGTCTGCTTTCTTTCAGGGCTCCTGCTCCAAGAATCTGCTTGGAAAGCACACAAAAAGCCCAGCTGGGCCCAGAAGGAGCTGCTATGGGAGGAGAAGACAGAAGATGATAATACTGGGAGAGTTTGGTCAAAGCCTGTGGAGCAGACCTGAACTGCAAGGCCTGGCCTTAGCCTAGGGAAGAGCAAAGTGTGGTTGTGATGGTCGGTGGACCTTGAGTTAAAAGTGAGGCTCTGGAGAGGAAAAAAACCCCAGCCTTTCAGGCACACCCATTTGTGGTCTGTAAAGGGACCCACTCCACTGTGTAGCCACATCAGCCCTCTGGGCTGGGTGTGCTGATGGCACAGCGTGGCACGTGGCTGACAACGTCTCTGTAGAAGAGTAAAATACAACCAAAAAAATCACACTGGCTGCAGTTTTTTGGCAGTAGCCCTACTGACCACAGCGTGAACACTGGGCGAACAGGAGCTTGTGGCAAGACCAGGTCTCCTGGGCTTTGCCTTCTCCCTGAGTGCAGACAATCACCCCCAGCGTGTCCCCAGCACCCGGCAGAGCCCGTCCTCTGCTCCGCTTTCACTGACGCCGTGCAGAGGGATGCTGAGATCGCACTGGGGCAGCCCTGCCTGCCATGTCCCTGAGATGGGATTTACCCCTCTGTCTCCACAGAGGGTGGACCCACATGTTTGCAGTTGGGAAAGGAATGTCTCACCCTCCTTCCCTGCCACGCAGTGGCCAGCTGCCCCTCGGAAATGCCTGAGAGGAGCCCAGCTGGCGGGGCCCAGCCCCTGCTTTGTTCCAGGTCCTTGCAAGCATGTCAGCTATTCTTCTGTCACTGCATGGGAACCCAGGACTAGGGATCACAGCCCTGCGCAGCTTGACCATCACGCATGGGCCAGGGGCTGCAGCAGAGCCCATCTGACAGCCAGCATCCTCCGCCACACCACCCCCGACCATGGCCGAGCTTGGTTGTGCTGGGGGAGCTGAGCAGCAGCTGGCAAGGCAGCTGTGAAGTTTCTGAAGAGCCAGGAGAAAGTTGTGTTCCTATGTCATGTCATCTGTCTGTCCATTTCCCCCCAGCCAGGCATCACCTTCGCACATGGGGATGTACCACAGAAAATGGATTTAGACAGGGTCTCGAGAAACTACATAGTCCCACCATGGGGACATAAGCAAATCATTCCGCACTTATGGGTCCTGCTCTCTCCCAGTCTTCAAGATCTCCAGTGATGGAGATGCCACAGTAACCCTCAGCTTTACTGTTCTTGCAGGGGGAAATAATTTCCTAGCAGCCAATCTAAATCCTTCCTGCTTTATTTTAAGCCCACTGCATCTTATCTGCAGTGGTCACAGAGAGCATATTATTGCCTTAGTTCCTCCTACCTCTCACATATTTCAGAATTTTATCATTGCGCTCCCTATTTCCCTCCTTCTCTGCCCTCTTCTCTAGACTAAAAAAATGCAATTCTTTCAGGCTTTCCTTAGAAGCTGTACTTGTAGACCTCCGGTCATTCTCATGCCAACCACTGGGCTCACTCCAGGTAATTCACACCTTTCTTGAAGTGTGGAGCCCAAAACTGAAGCCACGGAGTCTTATCTGGGGCTTTCTTAATGCTATACAAAAAGATTTCTTCGTAAGACCTACAAACCTTAGCCTGCCCAGGCAGCTTTTGTTCTCTTCCATGATATTTTAAATTTATGTTCATTTGAAAATTCACCATAACCTGCCCAGCTTAAATGTCTTTTACAGATGTGCTGCCAAGCCTGTTGCATCCCCTCCTGTACACTCATTACTGGTGGTTTCTGCCTCAGTGTAAAACTTTGCAATTCAGTGAGGTCAAATACACTTTTTTTTTCTTTTCCTCCTGGATCACTTTTTCACTTGGTTAAGATTATTTTCAATCGTAAATTTGTCTTCTAAGTGTTTTACAGCAACAGTGGTGATGTAAATTATTTTGGACTTCTAAGCTATCAATTATATTATCTTCTGTACTGAAACATACTAGATTCATTACAGCTCTATTAGGCCTTCCCTGATTTACTTATAAAAATAGCATATAAAGCATTGCCTGAAGTCTTAATAAAACCCAGGTATTTTGCCAAAGAAAGGCATTAGGTTGGCGCGATGTGCTTGATGTAGCCATGATATAGTTGTGCCAGTTGCTACTTTTTACCTGATTAGCTGCGTATTTACAGGTTACTGACTGCATTTTTCAGTATTTTTTTCATGAATTGATTTTACAGACTGATCTTATTCCCTTGGCCCTCACCTCTCCCTCTTTCTCCCTCCCTCTCCCTGGCACCATTCCTCATCAAATTCAGAAAGATTGCTCCACTTTCCCAAGTAAGTCTTCTAGGGTAAACTGCATCAGACCCTGTCATGCTGGAAACATCCAAATACTTTGACTTTGGCATTTAAAAAAAATATTTTATTTAAGTTCTTTCTGTTTTGCCATTGAAGCAGAGTTGGGATGATGTTTCGAAGTAGTTTTAATAGTTACTTCGGCTAGGGGCTTTCAATCACTTTGATTTGTGGCCTGATTTTTCCCGTGGAAGTTTCACATACATAAATGATCAAAACACACGAGAAAGATCCAAGTGAGTCATAATGTCGGTCCACCTAAACCAACATCCAGTCTCTGATCGTGGTCAACAGCAGGTGACTAGGAGGGAAGAATAAAGAGGACAAGCACAAGTTGCTATTCCCCTGAAGTACTTTACTTGTTGCCAGCAGCTGGTGGCCAAAGAGGCTTCTTGAGCCAGATGTGATGGCTGTTCTGTTTAATAGCCCTTGGTTGGCTTATTCTTCCATGAAGTTTTCCACTCTTCTTCTGAATCCAGGTAAACTTTTAGTGGTACCATATCACCAGCTGCAAGAAATTCCAGAACTCACTAAACACGTTCAGAGACCCCTCTGGTTGGGACGCCATGTTCTGTTGTTTGATGGTTGCTCCTTACTCATATTCTCCATGTGTGCCTCGTAAGCGTGCAGCCCGTTAGCATCCACCTCTGACCTCTCATCACTGTGAAAAATTCACTGTTTACTTCCATCTCTGTTTTCTGGGGGTTTTTTTTTAACCTTTGTTTTCTTTAATTCACAAGACTTTCCCTCTTATCCTGTGTCAGTTCAGATTCTTGAAGAGCCTTTGGGCAGGAGTATACCGAACCTTGCTTTTCTCCATCATCTTATATAGCCCTCCTTTCCACAAATAACTGAAGGACTGCAAACTGTGTCCGGCTCTCCTGGCACTTCCAAGTAAAGCAAAGGTCCGGTGTTTCTCATTAGCATCTGTATAGCTGCACCAGATGTCAGCTGTAGCTGAAGGTGTGGGTCTCTCTGCTGAGAGCAGGCGGATGCCGCGCAGGGATCTTCACTAGCTCAGATCGCATTCGCCAAGTGAACGGCTGAAGTGGCATAAAGCATTGCCACCGCTGTGCCCTCTTAGAGTTAGCACAGCCTGCCACGCTGTGTGCCTCAGGCTAAGCGCTAGCTCACAGCACGGCCTTTTAGCACAAGCTTTCCTTCACCGGTGGGTTAGTCCAATGGATCCAGTTATGAACAGCAGCCAAGGCACGGTGGCTACACGGCTACACAGCCTGTTCTGCTGCTGTGGGGATGGCGATTTCCAGCCCAAGGGGCAGACAGCCAGCTGGAGCAGCACCAGCATAGCTCAGGGCTGTCAGTTTTGCTGGAAGAAGAGCCCTCAAACGGTTCCCGAGCAAAGCCGGGAGCCCCATGAATGTGGGTTGCTGGCTGAGGCCAAAGCATGTCCTATTAGAGTAGCAGCAGGATGCCCGAAGTAAACCTTGTTTGTGATGAAAGGAAGGCAATTAAAATTCCACTTCAGCTGCCTTCCTGTCCCACTTCCTAACCTTCCAGCGGCAGGTGATTAGCGGGGCCTGCCTTCTGCCGCCCTGGCTCAGCTGTGCCAGCGCAGCCCCGCTGCAGGCGAGCACTGCTGCCGCAGCGCGGCCAGCTGCTGGCACAGCTGCCGAAGCACAGCCAGGACACCCCGATTCAGCTGTCGAGCTTGTCTCAAGTTAACTTAGAATGAGCTCATTTTTTCAGTTTTCAAATCATTTGGCTCTTCTCTTACCAAAGCCCTGGCCTTGGCTGTGAACACACATGCTAGCCCTGCTGTTTAAGGTTTCCCATGTTTCTGTCCAAGATTGCCCAAACAGAACCAAACACGCACGCCCTACGGTGACATTGGCATGTTTACGTTGCGTTATGCTCTCGCAGCCTACCAGATGCATACAGTAGTTCAGCTGTGCTAAGAATCCTGGCAAAACACCTGCAGCCCCTCTCCCAGCCAGGCGGTGCTTTAAGGAAGACAGCCCTGCAGGACACAGGGAATCCCTGCCGTATCTACAGGTGCCCACTCTTCCTACTACTTCCTTTGCGGTCACAGGTCAGCACAGGAATAACAACTACACAACACAGAACTTAATTTCATACCACACTCTCTATGTCCGTACACACTTTACCATGCGTAATCACTTTGGAGTAGCGAGTGGAAAAGGCTAGAAATGCTCTCCGTAGTTTAAAAGGCAACTCAAACAACTACCTTTGCTCTTTTTTTAAAAGGGCACTAAAGTTTTTTTCTTGTCTCTACTGACAGGGAGGGGTATGACATGCCATTCAGATTTAAAACAAAAAAAAAATAAATACCCTAAACAGTAATTCTCACCCAGTAACATTACTTCTAGCTAACTAGAGCTGCTCGGCAGAAAACACTAGCAGAAAACCAAGTACATAAGAGAGGCTCATGCCTCAAAGGGAAACCTGAGCATTTCAGTCACCCTTGAGGTTAAGCAGATTGACACTTCTGTCCAGAACTAGATTTCACCCCTATCCTATAAACAAGTTTATTGCTTTAGAAGACATCTCTGGGAGCTACCTATATTAGCAGTAGAGAACAAGCAAGTGGTTTTCCCTTCCTCACCAGTCGAAGCAACAGCTGAAGTGGGGTCAGCCAGAAGCACTGCACCTTGTTTATTTTACAGGAATAAATCCCACCCCCATTCAGAGCCTGTAGTTTGCTTTGGCCTGAAGCTCTTGGAGGTAGCTGACCCTGGGCCCCACAACCTGCTAGAACTGTTTTGTGGGTGGGAGTTTCCCTAGCAGTGGTTTGCTCATTGTCTTGGACACCAGCGTTCTTGTAGCGCAGGCTAGTAGAAGTGTAAGAAAGGACTGTGTCAAAGGGGCTGTGCAAGGCAGGAGAGGAATAGCTTGAACAGGATCTTAGATCCCTTCAGAAATGGGAAGGGTTTCAAACATTTACTAGCGGCAGATCAAAAGCAGAGAGAAAATGAGCAGCTGCTCCAACTAAAAACTGCATCAAGCTCGTGCTCTCTACTCCCTCAGAAGTGAGGAGTAAATCACATTGGGATCAGCACTCCTCATTGATCCACGTTTTTCCACAGATCCATCCCTCAGCCTATCGACCGACCCTTTGAACTCAAGCCGATCTGAGGACACAAGTTCCACGGTGTTTTTTTTAAGTTAGGTTTATTTAGCAATAGAAGTATGTACATGTAAGAGAATCCCCTGCAGCACGAGACATGCACAAAGCAGTGAGGGACTGAAAGTGGTGCTGCTCAATGGCCTTCCTCGTCACCTGTCATCCCACTTTACTCGGCAGCAGGGCCAAGATTAGAAAGGGACAGGTGAGAAATTTATCAGTCCACGTGGCAGAGTCTTCAGCCAGAGCCTTCCCAGCAACCGGTATTAAAACAAGCGGGCGCCATAGCCAAATGTCTGTTTAATGCCCTCGAAGTAGTAGCGCTGCCAGCCTTGCTTTGTTCTTTCCTCCTCACTGGCAGGAATGCCCTTGCCTTCCAAGCACACCTCCGTCTCACCACCTTTGTCAGTGAAGTTCAAGGTAATTGTTGCAAAGTGCCCTAGAGGAACAAAAGCAAATCTGTCAGCAGTGTGTAGTATAGTATATGCTGCCCCAAGGAGCTGCTCTGCTCCTCCTCTCACACGGCACCACTGAAAAGACTCCTCAGGATCCTTCCCAGAGGATCTATTTATGACAGCTGCAGGCCTTCCTCAGAAACAGGGAGGAGAGGGCTCCCTCTTCATGGGGATCGAAGCAGTTGCAGCCACAGCTGAGTAAGCTACTACTTCATCACTCCTAATCCCCAGCCGCTGCTCTAAGATGTGGCTGATGATTCTGACCTGATCATCATATACCTGTGGGATATGAAGCTGGGATAAGGCTGGGGCAGCTCCCAGAACACCGTGTGCTTGCCAGTCACAAGCCAGAGTGCAGTGTGGCAAATGGGGCTGGAATTCTTCAAACACCTGCAAGGGCTGTAACATGATAGTTCATTTTTGGATTACTTACCAGCTGGCCAAGATTTAAATCTCCATTTCATAACAAGTTGTTTCTCAGGGACCTTGAAAAAAGACAGAAAGACTGAGTAGTAACTTTTTGCAAATCCTGCAGTCTAATACAAAACAACTAGAATTGCGTTGATCTGAAGCCTTAGAGATCTCTTGAGAAACACACACGCACACACAGAGATGGAAAGAGATTTTAAGTGTCCTTTTCTTTCCACTCCTCTTCTAGCAGGGTAGGCCATAGTATAGCCCCAAACACTGAGACAGTGTCCCTGTCCAGAAGACTTCAGTGGCAGGAGGGCTAAAGAGGAAAAGGATCAGTTACTATCAGTTACACCCCTCCAACCCCTAATGAATTAGTAAAATCGCACAAAGACTGGGCAGATGCATGACTGGAAGCTACATTTTCTCCCCAGACTGAAGTCCCATACATTAATCCATACTATAAGGAAAACTCCAATAGCCACAGCAATTATAGGTAACTATTGGGCACCAGGTAGAACTCCACAAGTAGCTAACTGAAGCATTGTTACAGAATTCACCTCAAAAATAAAAAAGCTGCCCCCGAGCCAGATACACCTGCACTAGTTAGTACTTACTAGGTCAACAAACTCTCCTGTGACGCTGCCATCCAGCAACTGAAACTTGCCTCCTTTATCTGCCTCCAAGGCGGCTTGTGCGTGGGTGAAAGCTTGGACCATCTAAAAAGAATTCAGGAGAAGATTTGTATTACTTGACATTATCTGCTTGCAACCTTGTTGCCTAATGCCTCCCACACAGCTACAAAAGTTCTGGAAGAGGAGATAAGTCAATACTGTAAGGTCGTCACCAAAAAAAAAGACAAAAACCCTGCCCTGGCCAGAAAAGCAAGGTTATAGGCCACTACAGCAGCGTTCTGCCTGCCAAGGGAAAAGAATCCCTAGCTTTCATAGTCTATGCGGTGTTCTGTAAGCCACACTTTGATTTACTCTGTTGATTCCTTAATGAAACCTAGTTCTAAGAAAAGGTCATGTGTTTCGCTTTTTCTTTCTTTTTTTTTTTTAAAGGAGGAACAAAAGACTAAGACCACGTTTAATGATACAATTCTGCTCTCTCTTCTTAAATAATACAATAGCGTGCAGGAGAGAGGAAGCTATTCCCGAAGTATGCTTTGACACCACCTAACCTTAAAAGTAGAAAACCAAAACAAAACCAAAAAGCACACACAACTAAGTCCCAAGAGATCTGAGCACATGCAGTAAGGGATACACCTACAGATAGGTGCTGACAGTAGTCTGGAACTGGCTTCTGGCTGGCATTAATCCTCTCTTGTCAACTGTGTGAAAAGATGCACACACAAGCTTTAAGCACCTGTTCTGCAGACCAGCTTTCTTATTCCATTCTCATAGAATGTGAGTGTCCTACAGAATGCCTCAAAAAGCTTCTTAGGAACAACCTCCTATGTGCAAAGAACAATTTTCAGAACAAGCCTGGCATTACCTCCTGAGTAACGAATACCCGGTAGAGCTCCTCAGGAGATGTTAAGAAGGTGTCCTTCAAGCTGATCTTACAAGTAGGGATTTTGACTCCTACGGATTTGGACTGCGATGTGGCGGTACTGCTGCTAGCGGCCGACTAACAAAACAACAAGCAAAACAAACATATTTTTTTTCACAAAAACACATATATTTTTTTCACAAAAAAACTCAACAAGTGGTTCACATATCCAAGAGAAAAAACAAAGGCCTATGGTAAAGATGTAATTAGGTACAACTATATTTGAGTGCAAAAAGCATATTTATTGCTCTGCTTGAATTAGGATGTGCTGCAAATCAAAAGAGTCAGGCCTACAGCACAGATTGCCAATTTCTGAAAATATATATATATCCTGTAAACAGCACAGGTTGCTCCTGTAAACCCCGGAATCTACTACTGTGTACCTGTCTTCACAGATGTGAAAACATGTTTGCACAGTTTTACTTACCTTGCGGTCTTCTGCTTTAGGAACCACCTGAGGTGTTGTTTCCATATGTTCACCATTGACTGTGGGCAAAATCATGCCCTGGGTGAATTCTGGAAAGACAGGAATGCGCTCATGAAACTAATAAAAGATCAAGTAAACCTTTTAACTGTTCTTTGAAATACACAATCAGACAGGGCTTCCTGGTTTCTCCCCTGCTCTTGCTAGCACTCACGACTTGAAACAGTTTTTTAAAAAAAGTAAACCGACCTCTTTTTACAAGCAATTAGTTCTTCTCGCCCTCACTGCTCTCCACTGAAGGCCATATCAGAACCTGCCTACACTAACAGTTAGGAACTTGCCTCCTCTTCCTAGCCTAGACATACCGATCGCTATCTTCCACATGTTGCTCTCGTATTAATGTTAGCCTTACACTTATGTAGCTTTCTTTCTCTCTCATTCTCTAATATAAACAGCAATCACAACTCAGATACTTTTATCTTGCTGGTCTAGACAAACCAACCCGGGCTTTTCCATTTCTTTTCAGACTGGCTCTCCATTTCTCCTACCATTGTAGTACAGAATAAAGTTACTTCTAACTCCCTCTTCGNTTTAAATATTTTTTTTTTTTTTTTTTAACACCAGATGCCAGGACTACACACAGAAACCCAGGGGAGGTTTCACCACTGCCCTGTCTGGCAGCACTAGCACTTTAATAACTCCACCAGAAGCTTCAATCCCTTTCAGCATCATGTTTGCTTTTCCTCCAGCTCTATCACTTCTGCCTTTACCAATTATAAAACAGTTTGCTCTTTCTCCTTCCTTTTCATCTGTTAAAACTGGCAAAATTCCACTATATAGCAAAATTTTATTATATGTGTAAAATCTTGTATCCCACAATACTTAGTTCCCACCTATTCTTATTCACTCCAGCCCACAAGATCATACAGTCCTTCCTGAATAACATTTGCATCTTCCACTGGATGACTGCATCTCCCACCCTGAACACTAAAGCCTGAAAAAAACACGAGGGTACAGAAATTTGATCCTGGAAAAACAGCAGCCAGTGGTGGTTTGTGCTATATATTCAAGTTTTGCTGAGTACATGTAGTGCAATACAGGTAAACAGACATCAAAAGCAACTGTAGCGTTCCCAGCCTGTACTAGAGAGCAAAGCCAAACTCAACCAAAGCACTCTGATTTAACTCCAACTGTTGGAATCAGATTTATCTTCTAAAAAAAGTAATTTTGATCCAGATGCTGAGACAGCTCACTCAGTGACACCAACAAAACCTGCAGAGCTATTTCCAGTTGTCGGTTATTCTCAAATCCAAATAACAACAGATGCCTTTACTAGTGTGGCAAATGATTAAAAACAACAAACTAGAGAAGATATCACCTTCCAAGGGAGTATGCAAACTAAAGGCCAGATTGAGCCACATGCAGTGACTGATACTCTGTGTCACTGGGGTAGCAAACACACTTCACTGGCTTTATTTCCTCTATAGCTGAGCTTCAGCATGTGAAGGACATTCTCCGTTTTAAACCACAAATCCAAAAATGCTGTTTATTATTGGATTATCACCAAACCCAATCTTTCCAGGCTGTGCTACAACGTCTAGAGACAGAAGCGCTTCTGGCCAAATGCTAACCATTTTCAAAAGAGACAGAAAAGTTACTGTTGTTGCTCCAACACTTTCTTGTTCAGATGGGGTGAGGAACTAATATTCACTCCTCTCATTACCCCCATCTCTTCTTTAGCATTAGCCCATATGCGTTCCCGTAACACTTCTCCCTCTCAAGTACATACCTGTTTTGAGAGTGCTGATATAAGTTTTCATTGCATCTCTAATTTTTTTTGCACCTTCTTGCTTCATCAGGGTCTTCAAGTTAGTGTCAGGCTCATCTTTAGCAAGGCTGACATGGATCTAAACAAGGACAAGTCCTCCTTAACAAAGCCATACTTGCACAGTCCTTTTATTACTCAATTGAACATCAGTTAGACTTGGGCTAAACCTTCATAAGCAGCAGTGCAGTTTTATTAATCTTTCACTTCATCTCTCTCAGCCTACAGTAATGTACGCACATACCTAAATACCATCATGTGCTATAAAGCCCTTATATCTAGACAACAGGAATTAATTTGATAAAGATACAACATGATGGGGAGGGACTCGTTATCAGGGCGTGTAGTGACAAGATGAGGGGTAACAGTTTTAAACTGAAAGAGGCTAGAATTAGATTAGGTATAAGGAAGAAATTCTTTATTTGCTACCCTATTATGAGGGTGGAGAGACACTGGAACAGGCTGCCCAGCGAAGCTGTGGATGCCCAATCCCTGGAGTTGTTCAAGGCCAGGTTTCACGGGGCTTTAAGCAACCTAATATAGTGGAAGGTGTCCCTGCCCATGGCAGGGGGGTTAGAACTAGATGATCTTTAAGGTCCCTTCCAACCCAAACCACTCCATGATTCTATTAACTTAAGCAGTCTCTAACACCGAAAAGGTTCTACACAAACATTCTAAAAAAGGCAACAGTGAAGGAAATATTAATGCTGTGGGGATTCCTGTTAGAGCAGCCATGCAGCCAGCAGTATTAGCCTTTAGCTGTGCTTACCTCAACTTCATCAATGTCATTTTCATCTGAGAGATTAGGAATCTCCACATAACCTTTGTATTTCACTCCTGTCTTTGAGGTGCCTGCAATTATAATTATGTTGTTCAGATCAACTTTTGTTACTCCGCTTGTTGTAAAAGCAAACTTGGATTGTATCACAATACAATACTTCCCTTTATTATTACTTCCCAAAGGAGGGAACTAATAACATGCTTAATCTTGTACTTGAATTTGGCCTTGAAACAGTAGGGCAGAACATCACTCACCAGTCCATGCCAGCTTGATTGCCCACTCATAGAAGAAGATAAGTTTCCCTTTGCGGTTGTTAATGGAGGCCTCTCCATCCAGTTTGCTCACTTCCGTCACCTCACAAGCCCCTTCCTCGCCCTCCACCCTGACAGGCAGGAGGAGCGTTTTCAGCCGCTCCGTGGACCAGTTGGAGGCATCCCGCTCCGTCCTGCGAGAAAGCCGGGCGGTCTGAGAATCTGGGACAAGCCACACCGCCAGCACACACTGGGCCTACCTAGCCTTGCCCCGGTCCTTCCCTCCCTGCCCCGCTACAACACACACAGCGCCAGCCCTTCCCCAGGGCACCCCCCGCCTTTCCCCAGGGCACCCCCCCGTCACGCACACACACGGAGGCGGGGGCCTTCCCGGGGGCATCAGCCCGGACGCTCCCCACCTCAGCACGGCAGGCTCGTAGGGGAGGGAAGGAGGGATGCGCCCCTCTCCGGGACACCGGCCGGGCAGCCTCCCTCCACCCAGGGCCACGGGGGCCGCCCGGCCGGGCCGCCCCGCTCACCAGTGCCAGTTGTTGACGTTGGTGGCGTCCGCCCGCTGCTCGACGATCCAGCGCGGGTCTCCCTCCCCCCACTTGGCCATCGGGACCGCCGCCGCCGCCGCCTCCTCCGCACCGACCGCCCGTGGAAACTGCTAGAACCGCCGGCCGCCGCGCCACCTCCCGGCTTCCGTCACCGGCACGGTCCCTTCCGGCGCCCTTCCCCCCCCGCCTCGCCTGCCGCGCGGCCTGGCTGCTTGGTTCCGCCGCGCCGCCTCTACCAGCTGCCGCTCCCGCCCCGTCCCCGCCGGTCGGCAGCCCCCGGAGCCGGCCGCGCCGCGCCTCGCAGCCACCCCGAGTCCGGCCGCCGGCAGCCCTGCCCACCGCAACCGTCCCGGCNAGTCCGTCCCCTGCGGTAGCGCGGGGCACGCCGGTACTCGTGGTGCGCGAGCGGCGCAACGGCGGGCCGGGCCGCGGCGGAGAGACTACATGTCCCGGCGTGCCTTGCGCGGCAGCCGCCCTTCCTCCCCTCCCCTGCCGTGCCCTGGCGGTGGCGGTGCCTGGCGCGGGAGAGGTGAGCGGGACCGGGGGGGCGACGGGGCCGGGCCGGGAGGCGGGACCAGGGACCAGGGACCAGGGACCAGGGACGGTGATTCCCCTCAGGCAGCCGCTCCCCTGAGGCAGGCGCGCGGTGCCGTTGCAGATGAGCAGGGCGAGGGCGGACGAGGAGGAGTACTGGCACAGCTCCAAGTTCCGGGCCTTCACCTTCGACGACGAGGATGACGAGCTGTCACAGGTAGGGTCCGGCCCCGCGTCCGCCGCGGCCCGGCGTGAGACGCCCCACCCCACCTCCGCCGTGGCCGTCTCAGCCCACACGGCCTCGCCCCCGCGCGTCCCTGAGGGTCTGTGCTTCGTGGGTGGGGTGGATGCTCGCCTCCTGCCCTGTGTGGAGGCCACCGAGGGCTCCCGTCTCCCCCCCCCCCCCCCGCGGTAGCCAATCCGAAATCTCATTAGGAGCGTGGTTCCTCGCCCGTGCGCCGAACTGCATCTCCTGCTGCTGAGCTGGCAGTGCCTGTGTAGGTGTCGGTGGCCTTTGGATTCCCGGTGGTGAGGAAGGGCTGCTGTGTCTGTTGAACACCTACAGGCGTAAAATACCTTCTCTAGAAGAGGCAGTGGAAGCTGAAGAAGCTGTGTTCAAAGCTCAGGGCGGGGTGGGGGGTGTTGTTTGAAGGTAATAGGAAACAAAGCGTACTCTGCAACGCTAGTGGTCTTTATACAAGCTCTTTCTTTCATCCATAGCTAAAGGAATCCAAACGGGCAGTGAATAGCCTTCGGGATATCGTTGATGATGATGATGATGATGACCTTGAGAGGGTCAGCTGGAGTGGAGAACCTGTGGGAAGTAAGTGCAGAAGTACTGCAAGTCATCCTTGAGACAGAGGGACTTCAAAATTGCAACTTAAGTCCTATCGTTTAGTCGCCTTTAAAATTCAACTTAAGTCATATTGTTTAGTCGAGGTCAGGAGTACTACTTGCTATCTAATCCTGGGTATCTAATCTAAGTGTAGTCTCCTCAGGTCACATTGTGAGCCTCTTGATTTACCTGCATGGATCCACTGAAAAAAGGGCGAGCAGAATCCCAAATTACACAAAGAGGAGTGCAGACAAGTGGAGGGAAATCACTGTGTTTTTCCCAATATGTAGCCCAGCTTAGAGCAGATATTTTGGAGGTTATGGCTTGATATGCATCGTGCTCAGCTGGCCTGCAGGATTCTGGGTGATCATTTCCTTCACACTGCTGCCTGAAATAGCACCATTTAAAGTTCTCTGTGCTTTGTTCCCACAGCGCTTTAAGGAGATTTTCCAAGGTTTAGTGTGTGTTTATAGACTGACTCTTATGCTTGACGTTTGAAAGGGAATTGTAAGCATTAAGCAAATGCATTTCTAGTGATGATGGGAGTGAGCTCATGACTCACACATGATGCTGTCTGCTGCGCTTTGGAGTTCATGAGCCACAGAATATGTAGTACTTGCTAGCCAGTGACAAACAAAATTTACATTTGGATCACCCAGAGGACCTTCAAAGAGTCTGTTCTTCTTGTCCTATGCTGTAGCTCCTCCCTCTGGTTCAGGCTGTTTCTTTTCTCACCCATGGTCTCTACCTATTGGCTTTTTTGCTCTATCACCCTGTCCTAAAATGTGTGTTGTGCAGCTGTGTGCAAAGAAGGGAAAACTGAGTCTCGAACAAGCAGAAGGGAGACATTTGCATTGTTGCCACCAGCATATGCACATTGATAGCTGTTTTGTCTGTGTGGGGAGGAAAACTGTCTTAGCTTTCCAGTGTTCAGGAAGGTATATTCTTATGTTTCTGTGATTTGAGGTAAGCCAGCAATTCTCTGTCTTGCTCTTTGTCTTTAGTGCAAGGATTATGCTTTACCCCATGCAACAACATATAAATGTTGGGTGGTCTTTGGATTTTTTTATATAAGCCGTAACCAGCTGTACAATGTTGCTGAAATTGACCATTTCTGGATGACAGTGCACAACTGTTTAACAAGCAGTATTAACGACATTGGGATTCTGTGCACTGCATCTACTTAGTGCTGAGGGTCAAAATTACCAGGATGTGCTAGTGCAGAACTGACCAGGACACACTTGGTAACATTCCTGCCATGCCATAAGATCATTCTTTATTGATTTTCTCTTCTTTTGTTATAAATGACCTCTGTCTGCACATAGGTATCTCCTGGTCAATCAAAGAGACAGCCTCCAGCAGTGCTAGCTCGCTGGAGGGCCGGGACTCCAGCCTACAGAAGGGCTCTTCCTCCTATGCTGCTTTTCCCAAACAAGTTTCCTCCTACTCCCTAAGCAGCCTATTCAAAGGTGAGATTGCTCATATACAATATATGGACAAATAGGTTTTCCCTCAAGAGTGTCAAGAGGCAATTGTGTTATCTTGTATAAATTGTTTTTTCTTAAGTGTATTGCAAAACAGAGCAGCTCTGATCTCTCCTCAGTGTGGGAGTGTATCTCTCAGTGGTCAGAAATTGGATACTGTCTTGTGCAGAAGATTGCATGCTCTTGTGGTATGGGAGAGGGCTTTGGAGATTATGGCTGCTTAAAAGCCAGGTTCCACAGAACAGCAAGGCAGAGCACAGCACTGTACAGCAATCCATTTGCATGGTGGGAAAGAGCAGGCTACAAAGGGACTGGCTTGACCCATGTGGTCCTCATTTGATCTTCAGTACTGCAGACAAGACAGGTTGATTAGCCTTTATTTGGAGCTTAGCTGGCTGCTGTTGGTTTTGCTTCAGCAAACACATGGTAGCAGCAGTGGTAGCATAGCTGGTTATGGGGGGAACTGTGCAGCAGGCCACGGGGAGACTTATGCAGCTTGTAAAAGTTCAGCTCTGTTGCCTCACAGCCAGACAACAAACCAGCTTTTACTTTGTCTCTCTTTCTCTGGGATGGTTTTTTACTCTCAACCTTGATAATACAGTGATAATGGAAGGCATCCAAATCGCAGCCCTGGTGAAGGAAGCTGTCCATGTTGCCATGGGCTAAGCAGTGCTATGTGCTTGAGCCTCTGCTCTGCAGGTAGATGAGTGAATTCAGGTTCTCTAACCTCCCTCCCCTGGCCTCAGCAACAAGAGGGCAGATAGGGCCAGGGTGTGATATGGCTTGGGATGCCATAGACAACTTCAAAGCCTTAAACTGCAAGCAGGTGAGCCCCAGATATGCTGGTGTAGTGTGAGTCACTATACAGAATGCCTTGTTCTACAGTGGCATAGCTGCAGCTTGCAGTCTAGACTCGTGTTCCCTCTGCAAGAGATATTGCTGGTGAAGAGACAGTCTCTCATGAGTGTTTGTTTTGATTTCAGGACGAAACAAACTTCCAAGTTTTCAGTCCCTTTCAGAAGGTAAGTTTTTGAATCCATGCCTCATTTTGGGAGGGGTGCAGATTTATGTAAACCGAAAAAAGGGAAGTGTCACCTTCCTTATGTTGCAGAAAGGGAAACTGAATCATGGGTTGTCTGAAAGTCATTCAGTAAAGAAGCAAAAGAGTTGGTGTGATGGTTTGGGATAATCTGCTTATGTACAACTGATGACTGTTGGGTTTAGAGCATCTTTGTATTGCCATTTGGTGCTTGAGTTTGGGTCTTCTACCACAAAACCGAAGAAAAGGGTGGTTTTGGAAGCGGGCATGAATCAGGATTTTGATGTGCTACTCAGCTTTGCCTTTCCCTCTCAGCCCTCTCTGACACAGGAGTCAAAAACTACGCCCCAGAGCTGCGCAGGCCGAAAGCTGACTACAAGGTGAGCAGCCTGTTTGTAGTGTGCTGAGATCAGAGTACTGCCAGGAGGACTTTCTACTCTGTTTTCATGGAAAGTGATTACTCACTATTTCAGACAGCAGAGGGCAATGCAGGGAATAGGACAGGGAGCTGCAAAATGCAGCCTCACAGTAATTTAGGTCCTCTCTGGTTTTGCTCAGAAGTAGGGAGCTTTGCTGGGGGTCTTAATTACTCCTTCTAATGAATGGCCCAGCAGTCTTTGTGAAAAGGATTTCTAATACTGTTTTGCCTGTAAGCTGCTTTCATGCTTGGTCAGATGAATTGGCATCATGTGTGCTTTTTAAATTTTTTAATAACATCTAAAGGCTTCTAAATTTGTTGTTCATGATTCACTGGGACAGCACAGAGATAGTTGCACAGAGGTGGAGTTCCAGTTGGCAGGAGTGTTCTTCTCCCAGATAGGCAGCGTTAGGTGTTGCAGAATCTAGTGAATTTTGGGACTGGGTGGATTCCTCCTGCTAGGTGTGAGGTTGTGGTTCTACGTCCCCAGGTCCAGCCAGTAACAGGACTGGGCACATATTCCCAACGGATACAGACATGCACAATACTAACACAGCTGCCCACATGAGTTAACATAGACAGTTTGATGGTTGGACCCAATGATCTTAAAGGTTTCTTCCAACGTAGATGATTCTATGACAGAAACCAATGCCTTTACCAACAGACACATAAACACACAACACTCAAGCCTGATCCTGAGCCTCCTTTCTGTCTGACCAGAATTGAATTCCACTAGTGGAACATACACACACTCTATGCATCTCTCCACTAGCTAGTCTTAGACATCCAGTTTGTTTTGTAGCTGAATCCCAGACCCTAGTCTCCTCCAGTTGCTGGCACCTGGACCCTTGGGCCCCTAGGATTCATGGTCCCATTCTGCCTCCTGGTACTCAGACTGCTTATGCTACTCACTGGTTGAGCTTGAAGTTCACTCGCGTTCATACAAACACATACACTTGGAATAAAGAGCCCACCCACACAGAAGGTGGTTAAATATAGAATTTAAGAGACTATAAGACAGACTGCAGTGATCCATTGCAGGGCTTAGTCAGACAGGCGCACTAACTAGCCACTTGTTTAAACTTGGCTAGCACCCTGTGGCCCCTCTTCCCTCTATTTTCCCATCCTTGTTCCTGCCCAATTCATTTTGATCCCTCCCTTTCCCTGCTTTTTGTCTTTCCCCGTAAACTTCCGTAATACACCTCACACATTTACACAACCCTCTTAAAACATCCCAGGATTCTCTTTCCCCTATGTCTCATAGTAAGTCCTGTGTCTCTTTAGGGTTGCATGGTGTTTGGGGAAAGTTCTTTAGTTTACTCATCTTGGAGGGTTTTACACAACAGATAATGACCTAATCTGTCTCATTTGATGGTGGCAAGGAGTAGTCAAGTTAGCATGCTCAGATTGCACTGATTAGGCTACTGGGTTTTCTCTACCTGTCCTTGGCCATCTGATCCTCACCAGGTTGGTGTGTTTATGTTGATTAGCCGTTAATCACATAATCTAACAGGCAGTACTTCCTGAAAGCACAGCAGGAGAAATAATTGTGCCCTGTTGTATTCTGTTCTGTGCCTGCAGAGGCGGTGAAGCAGGAAGGAGAACGGTTGTACACCCACTTAAAAGCAGGCAGGAGTATTGTAAGAGGGGTGGAACAAAGATGGGAAAGTTAGTGGTAGCTTTGAACCAGTGTCCTGACAGGCTGAGGGCTGTGCCTGGCCAGAGGTGCTGGAGGGAGCCCTGGTGCTCAGGACATTTGGCACTCATCTATATGTTGACTTGAGAGACTCATGTGCAGTGATCACCTAATAGGACTGGTTCAGCCCTTTTTTTCTTTAGATTTGGGATTTCAATAAATCTTCAATGAATGTAAAATTCAATGTCCTCAGAGCTGGTTCTGGTTACTCTTTTTCCCTCACTTTTTTGAGGCAGAAGGCTGAATTACAACTGCTGGCTCGAGTGCCTCACAAAGACTTAGATGCCTTCTTGGAGTCTGAGTTCAGGAGTGGCTGAGGCCACTGCCACTTTTTATCCAGTGCTTCCAAGTTGCAGGGGAAGAACTTTGGTCATTGCAGCAGCATATTACCTTAAGATGGTCTCGCTACAGGCTTCAGTGCTTTTGTCACATTGTACTAGTCCTGTGCGCCTCCCCAGGCACTTGCCTGAAGCTGTTGTCCCTGCTTTCTTCATGCTGCTGTGGAAGGTTCACCAGCAGAAGTCTGTCTGAATTGTAACAAGAAACTGACTCCTTCCCTCTCAGTTTTGGGTTTGTCAGTTTTGCGTGTATTTTGT
>RSEF01000005.1:42543036-42568004 GCA_003993805.1 Himantopus leucocephalus | reverse complement strand
GATGATCTCCAAAGGTCCCTTCCAACGCCTACCATTCTGTGATGCTGTGACCTTGAAAGGTTTTGTGACTGGGCTGAGAGAACGAGGCAGGAGGTACCTGCAGAAGGGAGCTGAGACACTCTTCGTTCCCTCGCAGGTGCTGCAGGAGTATGTGCGCTTGGTGGAGGATGTGGAGACAAGGTTGAACCTCGCCACCAAATACAAGTGCCATGATGTTGTCATTGAGGTAGGTCCCTGCTGTGTGTGAGAAGAGATGGAACAAGAGCCTGCTTTTTCTCCCTAGCTTTCTTGTGCTCTGCCATGTGCCACTGCTGTCATGTGCCTGGTGGGGTTTGTTTATCCCTGTGGCCTGGGAGCAGTGATATGGTTCCCATCAGAAGCCAAGTTGAGCCAGTGTGTGGCTCCTAGTACTTGTGCTGTGGAATGGTGCTGTGGGTGGGAACTTGAGGGGATATTGAAGAGTTGCCCGGCTCATCTACAGGGCACCATCTAACTGTGTAAACTAGGTGCTGGTTTTGCTGTTTATCTAGACATACAGGGATCTAAAGGATCGCATCCAGTTGACAGCATACAAATGCAAGGTGGAGCGAGGCTCTGCAGAAGAAGAGAAGATAAACAGCATTCTCAACAACATGGTAAGAAACACCTACTTTTTCTTCCAGAGACTCTAATCAGAAATGGCTATAAATTAGGTGTAATGGCATGGCTGTTTTACATACTTTTAATCCCTGCTGGGAAGCTAATCTTACATTTGGGATTGCATTCAATGTAGGAATGAAGGGTGAAACAGATAGAACTAGCACCCTCTGGCCATAGTTGTCCTTGTCAGGGATTGGGACTCACTAACTTGGCCCCTGAGGGATCTGTGTTCAGCACTGATGTTAGTCATGTCTCGTTCTCTCTTCTAGCAAATCCGATGGAAGAACTGAGCACCTGTGAAGCAGCCTGCTTGGCCATTGCCTTGCCAGTGAAAGAGGAAACTGCAAAACCCAGTGCAGTGCCAACAGAGCGGCTCTGTTGCTACTCATTGCATGATCAACGTTCGTCAGTGGCAGTGGGTGCCCATGGCTTGTGGGACAGTGGCATGCAGGCTGGCTGAAGGCAGTTGCTCCAGTGTAGCCAGCGAAACCATGGTACTGATCCACCAGGGTTGATTCTTTTTGGAATCTGATTCTCTTTGACTTGGCTGTAAGCCAGGCATCACTTTTGTTTATGGGGAGAAGTTGCTGGGCACAGCAAGGTTACGTTTGCTCTGGATGGTGCCTGGGCTTATTCTCGCCCGGTCTGACTGACAGGTCAGTCGTACTTGTGAGGGTCTCCACCAGGCAGTGCTGAGCAGTCCCTGTAACACTCAAGCTGGCTTGAGCATCGCCAGTCATGGCTGTGGCTGGAGTAAAGCCCACTGGACTGTATTCTCCCTGCATCAGAGTGTGTTGGGGGAAAAGGACCAGCTGCACCTTAAAGCTCATTTTTGTGTTGGTTTGTTCTGGCTCAGCCTAGGAAAAGAGGTGTTGTATGAACTCCTGCAGAGAGCCAGGACAGCAGTCCCTGCCAGTATCCTTGTGCTGGCACTCTGCGGGTCTTGGAAGATCCCTTTATGAGGGAAGAACAGGCATCTAGTCTGGAGCTGGTCAGAGCCCTGCTGGGTTGGATGGAGAGCAAGGAGGGACCCCTCTCAGTGGCCCAAACCTGCTGGCCCCAGCAGCTCTTTACTCTGGAAGTGTTATGCCAGGAAGGATTGAATTGCACTTTCTCAGAAACACAACTCCTCAGGCAACTGCTGGCTTCATCCTTCCAGACCTCACTTCAATTCCTTAAATAAAGCTGTCTCTTTCTCCTTGGGCTGTTTATTTCCTTCCCACACTGAGCACTTTGTCACTCTGTTTGCTAATCCTGTGCAATTTATCACACCTCCCACAAAGTGAGTATGCAGGGTGTTTTCTCAGGTCCTGAAAAGCACAGTGTGTGTCACCATGGAGTGGCTTTGCTTGCAGCAGTATGTTATTTCACACCTTCAATGCCATCATCACAGATGGATTAATGTTAATGTTGTAGGAGAGTTTGCTGCCACAGGGGTGGGCACACAAAGGTGAAGGTCACATGTAGTGATGTTTTGGGTTCCAGCCTCCCTGCTGCACTGTGCACTCTCAATTTTTTTCTCACCTACTGTTTATACCCACATTTGTAGGTTACTGAACATCTGCATTTGTATAACCTCACTGTCAGTCAGTCTTAAATCATTTGGACTAGTTTTCCCCTGAGAAAACCAGGGAATGGAGATTGTCTCTAGCAACAAAACGGGGTTTCATCCCAGAAAAAGCATTGGGCGTAGTCCCCAATGCTTGTGACTTGTTCCTGCCACTTGTCTATATGATTTATAATAAGCCAGTCATCCTCCACTAGCAGGTGCTGTCCCATGTCCCTTCTCAGCAGCAGCCTCTGCTGTCACTAGTCTATCCTCCTCATGCTGACTTGTTCCTGAGCTGTGCCATCATGTGGGTTGATGTGTCTGCAGAGTATCAGCTCTTAATTGCTGAGCTGCTTTACAGTTAGCGGCCAGTTAGCCTCAGCATGGGTGGTGTGTTTTGGGATTGGGACACCATGGTCCCTGGGGCCTAGCCCTGCTCCCTGGGGTCTAGCCCCAAGCCCCACAGATGCTGTGCATGCCAGGCTGCAGCCATCACCCTCTGCCTCTCTGGCAATCCCACCGGACAGCAGGGGTGGGAGTTGGGCTGGATGGAAGGAGTGGGGTTGGGATGTGCTATCTGGACACGTGGCATGGGACCCTTCCTGGAAGGGTAGGACTGCACATGATCTGGGGAAACCATGGCTCGTGCTGGGCTGATGCCAGCTTCTATGCCTCCCCAGGCAGAGCGGGAGTGAGATGGGTTTGCCCACTTCCTTGGGCGACAGCCAGAGCCTAGAGGTTGGGATTATTGGTGGGGGCCACCTTGGTTTGAGAGCTCCTGATGCTGAGCTGGGCTATAAGCCCCAGTATCCGTGTTTCCACCAGGCACCCTGAGAGCCTGGGTAAGTACTCCCCAGCTTGGGCCTGGAATTGGGACTTTTAACTGCACTTTTTTTTCATAGCACTTCAGGCAGAGTTCACTAAATAATGTTTTTCTGCCAAAAATATTGAAGGTATGGAAACTCAAGTTTTTCTATTGGGAAGCAGAGGATGCTTTTGTAGAGGAGATCTTTATTTGGTTGCAAACCCACTGTCCACCAAACATTAATTTAGCTGTTTGCTTTATTTTACCAGTCCCATCTGAGTGTGGTGGAGACGTTAACCCTATTCTTTGAATGCTGGCGAGTTTAAGGCCCGTTTTAGCTTAGCCTCCCCCATTTTTGTGGCTTTTCAAAATACTCCTTGTCATTTGCCAAGAGCCTGGTCAGTGACTGAGACTCCAGGTTGTTAAATATTCACCCAACAGAGAAAACACCTGAAAATGGAGATGTCCCTCTCCTTGTTTCATGGCTGCAGGGTCAGTTGTAGCAGACAAGCTTCCCGCTGGGCTCTGCACACCCAGCCAGCAGAGGAGATCAGCCTGCAGCATTACAGCAACTTTGCATACAAACTGTGCAACTGCCCCAACTCTTATATAAAACAAGACAAGTGGGGAGAATGGTCCTCCAGGGAGATGATTGGAACAATAAAATCCTCATTCTAATCATCTCAGGGCAGAGAGGAAGCCAGGATTATTAAATGGCTTTTTATAGATCTTGAAAACTAGCCAGATCCCAAGGCTCGGCTGTTACAGCTAAAGGCTTTAGATCTGCCTGTGTGAACTGGGGCCAGGCAGCTGAGGCAGCGGAGATCTCTGCATGTTTATTCCTGGCAGAGAGGCTGCCTCCTCCGTGTCACTCTGCTGCTGCCCTTTGCCGTGTAGGAAAGGTGATGGGCAGCAGCCAAAGTCCCTCTGTGCCACTTTGGGCAGGCAGCCAGGGGTCCCTGCCAGGGAGCAGTGGTTTGTGTTTCACCTGCAATGTGGCAGAGCACAGGTAACCGTGCAGCTGGTGCCTGGAGGTGCTGGTCGGTCACCTGTGCTGGTTCTGTGGGCTCCTGAGTCCCTTTCTCTTTGCTTATTGCAGCAGACCTGCAGAAGCAGGGGCTCACATGCTTTTACGACAATGCTCAGCTGGTGGCCTGAGCAGATGTTGCGTTCCTCTGCTGCCTCCCATTGCACATGCTGTCCATCTGCTCCATCGTTCAGCCTGCCATCCAGAAACCCTGCATTGTGTGTAGCCTTGTCACCACCGTCCCTCTCCTCAGGTAAAACGGACCACATCATTTCAGAGCCTGGACATGCTGCTGTCATTTTAGGACCTCATGGGGCAAGCACAGCATGTGTGCTCTTATTGTCTTTCACAATTTTATTGTGAAACATCATTGCAAACCTTGTCACTTGGTGACTTACCCAAGTCCCCAGCTGCTGGACTCACGAGAACACTTCAAAGTTTCAGCTTTCTGTTTGTCTAGAGGAAGTTGTAGACTTTGTGGCTATAAACCTGAAAACATGATGAAAAGGAGTCAAGGGAGCTCCAGATCAAACACAATGCTGCCACTGAAACCCCGCTCCTGCCAGGGCCTCAGATTATCGCTGCAAGATAACCTGTTGTGAGATAGCACAGGAAACAAGGTGCAAAGAAGCAGCCTGCAGTCTCCACGGTGGAAAAAGCAAACCCAGTGCGTTGTGTTTTACTTCAAGCTGCTGCCGTAGCTCTCCCGAGGGCTCTGAGTGCAGGGGTATGAGCTGTACCCCTGCTCCAGACCCCTGGGGGTGCCCAGCCCCTGCAGTCAGGCCAGTCCTGGCCTTCTGCTGAGGTGACCTGTGAGGGGCCAAACATGATGCTGTTCTTCATGCTATGGGTAAGGCTGTTTACTAGTAAAAGGTTTGCAGATCCTGCAAAGGATAACTGCTTTCTCCTCCTTACCAGCTAAACCCAGTTTCTTCCCCACCAGCTACACCTGGGTGATGCTGGCTGTTGACTGCAGGGCTCAGGGAGGGCAGACAAATAGTGGGGATCCAGCTGGAGAGGGTAGAGGAGAGGAAAAGATAGTAGAGATGTTGCCTGCAGTGGGGAGGGACCTGGACCTCAACCTCAACATGTCCTGTGCTGCTGCAGTTGTGGTACGACCCACGTGTACTTGGGGAGATAGTGCAAGGGATAATTCTTACATACCTGCTCCCCCCTTTTTTTTTTAAACAGACCACTACGTGGCAAAATTAACAATCCTACTGTGGCCATCTCTCCATTGGCAGTGTTAAGGCCCATGGATTAACTTTAACACATGGCAATGAGGGTCCATCAAATAGGAAGAACCTTTCTAGCTCATTAAGATCGCTATTAGAAAGGAGTCTTTATAAGAAACATTAATGCGATGAATCCTCGCAACTGTTGACTCAGCCATGAATGGTGCAGTGGGATATTCCCTGTGGCTTCCTCTGAGTTTCCCTCAAGCAGGACCTTAAAACCCTCACGGTTTTAAGGTGGGTAAGAAACATTTTAAGGTGAGTAAAAACCTACCGGCGGCTCCGGGCAGCGCAGCCCGGGCTCTCCAGGAGCATCCTCTCCCTCTCCCGGTACGCTCAGTCCGGCCGCCTCCGCTTTTAGGTTGGAGCAACTCCTTTGCGACAGTGCCATCGTGAGGCCGCAGTACCGGTGCTGTGGCCAAGGAGCCCATCGATGAGTCGGGGGCGAAGGGGACAGTCCCGGCGACGCTGCGAGATCCTGCAGCTGTGCAGGCACCGCGCCCCTGCAGTCCCCCAGGTTAAAACTCTCTTTCTGCTTAAACTTGGTAGCTGTTGTTCTGGGGAGCTGCGCTCGGCGGTTCCCCTGCCTGTACGATTCAAGGCCGGGTCTGGGCTGGCGATAGTTTTGGGAGTTAGGAGCGCAGCGTGGGGAAGAAAACCCTCCTAGAGAAAACCTGCCACTGTACAGCCAGAGCTGGAGCGGGGACAGCCTGCATGGAAGGGGGCAGTCATGCACAAGTGGATGGGTAAAATGAGGCAGTGTATGTCTCCTTCACCAGTTTCTCTGCTCAGCGCCCCAGAGGTCACCCTTTCTTTCAGCAGCACTGCTTTCCATGTACCTGCCACCACTTTCTGAAGAGCTACTATTTCCCTTCATCAAACGATAATAGCTCTGAGGCTAAATCAGTGAGCAGGAGCTGCTGAGATATACTTTCTGAGCAAGAACATGGTGCAAAATCTTTTCCTCTTCCCTCAGGCGCAACTTCTGTTTCCATGGATATGCTGTTCCTATTGCCAACTGCTACCTATGTCCATTGCAATTTTGTTACAGGCTTCTGCATGCCTTTCTAATTCTTGAGTTGCTGAATGCTCTAAAGCAGCTACAGTGATCACCATGCCATGATGGCTGAATGGGTATATGACTTCATATGCACCCTTGTAAAGGACTCCCGTTGACCCGATGAGAATGAGCTACAGAAAATACAAGCTATACTAGACTTGGTACTATTAATTCCAGCATCCCTCACCTAAAATGATTCTAGATCAGAGGTTTCAAATAAACCAGCTCTGATTGATTGTGGGAGATGAGAGTATCTCTTCACACCTGTGTGCACACTGGTAATTGACATTTGATTTTGTTTGTCCTGCAGGGAAAATAAGAGTCGATGCTAAATGGCAGGTGGCCATTTTCTACACAGCCCTGAACAGCAGCACGCGGCAGAGCCTGCCTCACCACAAGGTACTGAAATTACTCGATGACCTCGGTTTTCCTGAATGCTGCCCCATCTGTGCAGAGCAGAAAACTTCCTGCCCATGGTTTGTGTGCAAGAGTTTTGTCAGCAAAGGTTTTGGCTCTTCAGTGACTCAAGAGGAGTAAGTAAAGGGCTGAATGCTGAGGCACTGCTTGTCCAGGCTTCCCCTTTGCTCTGAAGCTTGCCTCATCCCACAACTGAAGCACGGGCTGTCTTGTTGTGTTGGAAGGTGCTGAACTGTGTGTTGCCCTTAGGACCACATACTTGCCAGGGAAGATTGCCTTAGATGATGTGTTAGCAATAAAAGACCTGGACTATCATCCCTCAGTTATTTTGTCCCTGGTTCCTGTTTGGCTACTTATCAGGGTTGTCTGAAGCCACTGATCAGGACTGGGGCATTGGATGCAGAAAAAAATTTCCTATGGGAGTACCTAGAGAGGACAGTTCTTATGGGTAACAAACTTATGGTAGTTGATGGACTAGACTATTGAGGGTGTTAAGTCAGGGGAACGCTGTTTGAGGGAAAGGACTCCTGCTTGTGCAGAATTGTTCTACAGCCATTAGGCTCAGTTTTGCTCCACATGGCAGAGTAATGCCTGGAACACTTTAGATTCAAGTCTCTGAATCTATTTCTCAAAGACCCAAGAAAGAGACTCGTAGTCAGACATTGAAGAAAACCATTATTTGTTAAATTATGGCAAGCTGCTTCGGACTGTTACTGCCCATAAATATTTCCACTTGTTTTCTCTTCCCAGAACCTTCCCCTGATTTGACCTAACAGCTGCACAAGTGAGGGAGTCTCCCTTTACCCAGCTGCTAGAAAAGAGTGAGCTTGTCTGGTGCCACCTTGCCGTACTGTACCAGGCATCCTTTGGAGACTGGCCTAGAGAGCAATGTGGGCTGATCAGCACCAAGACATCTCTTGCTTCAGCTGTAGTGGAGCCTGGTGTGACACTGGATGACAAGTCTCCATTCTCCACAGCTGATTCCGACACGTTCTCAGAAATCCCAGAGGAAACTGCTGACTATGATTCTAAATCCTCATAAACTATAATGAAGCCCATGGCAGAATGCTTTGCCGAGATCTCATCCCAGCCTCCTCACGGGACTGAGGGGTGCAAGAGCCAGCACTGTTCGCTCTTGGACTCTTTAAAATATTCCAGCCAATAACCATATGTACACATTTGCTTCTACAGGTTTCACTCGCTAGACTGCTCAGCAAACTTGCTTCTCCCTGGCTGCCTAACTGTTGCTTTAACTTGGTCTGAATTTGCTTATTGCAGTCATCTTGGCCTACAAACTGCTTCAGTTTCACTGGGTTTCTGTTGCAGTTTCAACAGAAAACTGAATTACAAAACCAAATTACAGTTATTTTGTAGTGGCTAAAGCTTTGGTGTANAGTAAGAATTTTCAGAATGGAAATGACTGATCTTTTTTTTTTTTTTTTTTTTTTTAAATTTTTCCATGGGGAATCTCAAGGAAGCCGTTGATGCCAGACAAAATAGTAATGATTTAGTCAGGAGCACACTTTCTGTTGAGCCAGGCTTTAATCAGCACTTATTCATATTTTCTTGCTGGAGATAAAGCACCCCACCACCACAGATTACATGATACTTCCTTCAAGCAAAAAGGAGCTAACTGGATATTCTGTCCAAATCCACCCAGGACAAAGCATTTTTTATTCCATAAATTCTCTAGTTCAGCTTACAGTATTCTCTTATGCTTCCTGCCATCATCTATCATCTGTTTCAGTACTCTTTACTATGATAAACTGCCTGGTTTTGCCTCACAGGAAATCATTTCTGTGGTGAGGCCAGAGATTAGTTGTGCATGTTGTAAGTAGGCCCCTCACTTAATTACAATCACCGACAGCAGCTGGCACCACACCCATATACAAGTTATTGTATATGCCATTTATCTTACGTCTGGGCTTTACAGTGAGCCCAGTCTGCAGACACTAAAGCCTGGGAGAAATCTATCGACTTAAGCTGCAGAGTTGTTGTTATCAATCACTGGTAATTAAAATATGTCTACAATTGGTTTTTTGGGGTTTTTTTAATCAACTGTGAAGCAGAAGTGAAAGACAGACGGTGGTACAGTCTGATTTATAGCTTCTGCTTCACTTAGTTCCTGGAAGCAAACGAAGGATTGCAGAAAAGAGCCAATGTGGGGGTGTGTTTGCTGTCATCTAAGCTAAGAGCTGCAACAGCCTTCTCTATAATTGGGACAAGGTGGAACTGTACCTCCTTGGACAAGCTGCAAGGTATATTCTGCTGTCCCTGCTAGGCTTCTTACAAAGGTGGAAGTGCAATGTGAGTACTCTAATCCTGCCTCTGGGTGCCCTGTGATGCAGGGAGAGCATCTGCTTCTACCCCAGTCAAGGCTCGTTGCAAAGGACGAACTGTAGTATAGGGCTCCAGTCCTGCTTCTTGGACAAACTGTGAGAAAGTGAGGGCATCTGCTTTCTTTCCTGATCGGGACTTCCGTTCCAGGAAGAGACCCATGTTGTCTCTGTATGGGAGGGCAATGGATCTGTTGAAGAGAGGCTCCTCAATCCCCAGCAACTCTCGCACGTGTCGTGAAATCTCCTGAAATACAAGACAAAATACCACAAATTCTCATTTCATAGGGCAACAGCTAATACCATTCATTCTGTGTGAGAGCAGCAGGAAAAAGAACTGAATTTCTGAATTTTGGAACAGTTTCACACTTGAACTTGCAACTTAAGAGGGATCTGAAACCCATGAGCCCTGTGTGACGTCATAAAAGCAGAGCAGACTGCTCATTCTCCAGATTTACTGGGGGGGTGGCATCACATCAGGTCTCTTAGTGGCACAAATAGCTCTGCTTTCCTTTTTGCACTTGCAGAACAAACTAGTTATGGGTGAATGAGCTGGACTCTCTTCTGCCTAATGCAAAAACATTGCTGTTTGCTAAGTTATATTGTCAACAACAGAGTCTATACACAGAAGAGGTGGAAAAACTAATTAAACCAATCGGCCATACTGTTCATTAAGAAAACGATGGGTGACTGGCTGTCTGAACCAGCTGGACCTGGAACTGAGCCTTGCCATTATTTTTGAAGCCACTTCTGAGAATGAAACCTTCTGATTTGACTGAAGCTTTGAAATACAATTCACAAGGTTTTATTGATCTTTCACAGCATTTGCTCAAAACCTTCCCCCAACTTTGGCTTGAATCTGAAGAGCAGTACCCTACTTTGTGTGATATCAAAAGAATATCGGACTAGTATCTTCAGTGGTTTTGATATTTAAAATACCAGTACAGTGGAATTAAAACCTGCAGTAACTTCATTTGTCCATGCTGTGTTACTTCCACGTGATTCACTGTGTAGTTCTCTACCAAACTGCCATTCCCCCTAAATTGCAAAAAGTTTCTATCTCACTGAGCTGATGCTATCACATTTATTTCTACAGTAACTATCTCGGTTTCGACTGTTCACAGCCTTTCATTAACATTTCTTGTTGGGAAGCTGATGTGCCCGGGATTATGGCCTTAACTTTGCACCTGCTCTAGTAGACACTTCCTGAAAGGGCCACATCCTGCTCAGAGCTCTGCACGCTTGGATTCTATCAGTTCTTTAAAACACAAATAACTAGCAGGATAGGGCATAATCTTCAAGAACACCTAGGTTCCACTGAAGTCTGTGAGGTGTTCCCAATTCACTTGCAAGCTTTGGAAAACATTACAGAGACAGTCTCATTTCCAAGCTTGCTGCAGTATGCTGGCTACTGCTTATCCTAGCCCTTAGGAATTTCAGTTTGTACAGGAGGAATGGGTTACAGTTGGTAGCTGTAAGCTGTGCCTTAGTGTTTCTCAGCAGTTAAACTACCACCATACATACATACACCTCTATATCCCAATGCGAGGTTGAGGCTTACAAAACCTATAAATTCTTGCATCTTTAGTAAGTGCAAATGACTATAAAGGCTGTATCTGCTTGTACTAGAGATACTCTTGAAGGGCTGCTGTCTGAAAAACTAAGCGTTCTCCTCAAACCAATAGGCAAAGTCATAGCACTAGTCAATGTTTTTAGTGGCATATTTTGTTTCAAACAAACAGTTAAAATTGTGCAGCCAGACAGAACTGTGGTGAAATTGCTTTTTGGTGCTCTAGAATAAAACAAATAGTGTTCATACTCTAGTCATTGGAGCATAAAGATTTTTCTGTTTTCCTGGTTATCTGAACTTCTACCTTGTGGCTTCTGGGGAAAGCAACTTTAAATCATGATGCGAAACAAACGATTTGGCTCTGTAAAGCCCTGAGTCCCTCTGTGGTTTCCATTAGGGAGGGGAAGGAGGGTAATGAAAGTTAAGTCAACTTGCTTATTTTCTGAACCTTCAGGAAGCTTTGGTAGGCTAGACTGTAGCCCTGAACTTCAGTCTAGTTAGCTTAACTATCAGTGTTTGTTAAAGAAAGTATGTAGGTTTGGAAGGAAAATGACCAGACAATTACATGTTTATAAAATGAGGAAGGGAGGAGATGATGTTTGTGTTCAGCAAAGTGTAAAACATGGAAGTAATAATGAGTTGCCCTTCGGCTGCTTGAGATTCATGGCTCAATTGCTGCAGGTTAAATCTGAGTAGATTTTTAGAAGTTCTACAAATCAGTAAGTGGAAAATTACTGAAAAGAAATTCTGAGGGATACCTAAGAAAGGTGCGTGCATCTTGCTAAGCAATTTCATGGGGCAAGAGGAGCTACATAGTCTTAAAGAAAGGCTAAGCACTTCGGATGTGCTTATGGTGTCCCAGAGAGGCAGCCTGCAATCTCCAGCCAGCTAAGGATTTATACCTGTAAAGACTCAAGAAATGTAACTGTTTGGCTGAACAAATTTGGTCGTCCAGTTTCAGGCTCACTCTTTGAATAAGCAATCTGCCTGGGCAGACAGCCTATATAGCCTACCTGGCTTGCAAGCAGAAAGGGTCAGAGCTGGGCTCGGAGGGGCGGAGGAGGGAGCTCGGGGGACCCGCAGCCGGCCGCACCTGCATGTGGCCGAAGTCGGTGACGCCGATGGCGGGCAGACTGGAGCAGTCCGCCAGGATGAGGCGTCGGCCGGTGATGCCGTTGGCCCTGAAGCACTCCTGGGCAGGGGAGCAGAGGGAAAAGCGGGTGAGCGGAGGGCAGCGGGTCGCCCGCGGCCACCGCCGCCCCCGCGGCTCACACGCACACAGAGTTCAGGGCCCCCGGTTCAGGCGGCGGTGAGAGTAGGGGCTCCCCGCCCGGGCCGGCGGCCCCGCACCTCGTACTGGGGGAAGCCGAGCTGCACCACCCACTCAGCCACCTCCTCGGCGCTCCAGGCCAGGAAGGGGCAGGGGGCCCGCGGCCCCCCCGCGCCCTCGGACTCGGACTCGGGCTCGGGCTCGGGCTCGGGCCCCTCGGCCGCCCCCGGCTCCGCGGGCACTGGGCTCAGCTCCATCGGCGCCGTCCCCAGGCCGCCACGGTAACGCGTCTTTCGGGGCCCCCCGTTCCCATGGCAACCGCCGCTTCCTGGAGGTGCACCCCCTCTTCCCTTCCGCCACCCCCTCCATGCTGTCAGCTTACAACGCCGCCTGCCTCCCGCGCCCGGGGGCTGTGCGGAACTAGTTTTTGATTGGCTGCGGTTGCTGGGGGGGGAGGCTGAGGGGTGAGCACCGAGGCACCGCCCTCTCCCTACTGCCCGGCTCGCCGGCACCCGCTCGGCTCTTGCCGCCCCCCTCTCCCCCCCCCGCTCGGGTGTTTCCGCCGGCGGCGGCCGCACCGCTTCGGCCCCGCTCGGCTCTTTTCGCCGCGGCGGGCTGCCTCCTTCGGCTCCGCGCGCGCCGGCCGCCCGCTCAGCCCTGCCCATGTCGGACGTGCTGGCCGCCGCCGCCGGCTCCTGCCTCGAGCTCCCGGCCGCCGGGGCGCCGGGCGGCCCCGCGCCCCAGGTCCCCTCAGGTACGGGCTGGGCAGGGGATGGGGGCAGCCGGGCTGGCCGCGGCGGGTAGCGGGCTTTCAGCCTCCTCCCTCCCGGCGGCGGCGAGGGCTTGCAGCCCGGCCGCGGTCCCTGAGGAGGAGTACCCCCGACGGCGGGGCGGGCTGCGGGGCAGTGCCTGAGGCGGCAGGCCCGGGGGGCGCCTGTTTTAGCGTTGGCCTTACGGCCAGGGAGAATGCCGTGAGTTTCCTTTCGGTGCTGGGTTTCCTCGCTTCTCCCGGAGAAGCCTTACTTCCAGTTTGCTTCGGTGAAAATACGGTAGCCCTTGCGAAGAGCATCATCGTGAATTAGTGCTTGGCTAACGCGTGCTGTGCCGGGCCGGGTGGCTGCTGGGGGTCTCCAGGACAGGCTGCGATGTCTCGGCTTGTCCCCTTGCGCATCTGGCACCCGCGCTGAGGGAGGAGGGGCCGCGCCACCGCCGCTCACCTCCGCTCCAGCGCCTGCAGCTACAGCAACAGTTCCCGGTGTTTCTTCCCTGCAGTGGAAAGAGCGGGGATTGATGGAGGTTTATCAGAGACAGGGTGCTTTCTCCAGTGAAAGAGGGAGCTGGATTACCCCCGCCATGCTGTCTCTGCCGTGGGCTGGGGGCCTGGTGCTGTATGCCCGAGGGCTGGAGGTGCCTCCCAGCTCCCAGTTGACTCCAGCGGCTGTAAGGCGTATCATCAGAGAGCTGCAAAAGCTGGAACTTGTCCGTGCCCAGTCCACTGCCTTCATGCAATCAGACAGCAGGATTGTGGTATGCATACCGCAGTTGTATGGGGACAGCTTTCCCAGAGTTCAGGAGACTCGGGGGAGACCAGGAGCCATCTTTATAGACAGTCCTTTTAGCAGTGACCTAGGAGTTTCCATCCCGTCAGTGCCCTGTGGGAACCGCTGCATGATTGCTTTTTCCAGGGCTTTGTCAGCCCAGTTTTACGTGATGAAATTTGGCCTTGTCCTGTCCTTCTAAAGCTAGGATTGGTGGTTCCTCAACAAACCCTGCTTATAAGAGTGGTTCTGCACCAAAAACATGCGTGGGTTTTTGTTCACCCTTTTCTAGGGTTGAGACGATTAAAAATCTTTGTTCTGCAAGGTGCTAGACAAAGCTCATAACATGAAAAACTGGTTGGCACAGCTCTTCATTCCACAGCCATGTGACTTTGTCAATGTTTGGGTGCTGGCTGTAGTTTTTCCTCCTGTCTGTGTATTCTGAAGACTGACATTTATTTCACCTTCTCTCTGTTTGTTGTTAGAAAATGAAGACTCAGCCCAAAAGACAGAGCCTGCAGATCAGCTGGTTGATTCTTTGGAGTCCAGTACTTCACAGAGCAGGTAGGAAAACATTTTTGTGTATTGTGGCCCACATGCATGACTGTTTCACCTCTGTGACCTCCTCTATATGGCAGTTGATGCTGTGCAGGTGAAGAGAAGGGACTGGAGACTGAATTGTCTGCTTTGGGCCAGTATATACCAGAGTCAGTATAGGAGGGGCTGCTCTTGCAGGCTTAAGGTTGTTTTAAAGCTTAAGAAATGATGAAGTGTAGTTCATGGCTCAGCTATTCAAATCACAGAATCATTCAGCTTGGAAGGAACACTGCAAGGTTTTGTAGTCCATTGTAAGAGCTAATAAACTTTCAGCAGGAAATTTTCTCTGTCCTGTCTGAAGGACACTTTAATAATTAAGCATTCACACTGTGTATAATTCTGGTGGAGGCTGAGCAAGAAAACACCTTTTCCTGTTTTCTTGACAACGTTTTGGTTTTTTTTCTTCACCATTTGTTTCTGTGTCACTGCTTCATTAATGCTGCTGATAGACCTTGTTATCAGATGTTTGACTTGTTACTATCTGTTGGGCGTGTGGTGCTTGTGCCTGAGTCATTGCATTGGTTACAAGCACTAATACCGTATGCAGTGGAGTTTCATTTGCCATCATATGTTTGTAGCACAGGATACAATTTCAGAAATGTGTGAGTTAATTACATCAGACAGTGGATAAACCACAACCTCATTGAAAAAGAGGGGGGAAAAAATCCACCAAAACCCCCAGCAAACCACCCTACTTACTAAAACAACGGTTTGATGCCATCTTGGCTTGATGCTAACGACATCTGTATCAGCCTTCTTGACTCTAAACATGTGTTCTTCTATCTCTTTATTATGTCTTCTAATTTTCTTTGAAGATATTAATGTAGACTGTGAGCAAAATGGCAAATGTAGATGCTGGGTACGTGTGGATGTTGCCTCGTAAATTTGTCTGAGTTAAATTTCCTATGAAAGGAATAGGGGTGGTGCTGAAGGGTTGTGTGAGGAGGAATCAGCTGCACTCTGTCTTTGTAAATCTGCTTATAAAGCTTGTGTAGCTCTTTGTAATCTTTCAGTGAGACTCTTGGGCTTCAGCGGTGTCTGGAGGAAAAAAATTCCCAAGCCGTTAGCTCCTGTGTTGATGGAGAGCCTTTTGAGCAGATGTGCGCACCTATGGTAGCAAATGACCACCTTCTAGGTGTGATCATGCAACTGCTAAGCTAAAAAGCAAATGGGCTGGAAAATGATGGCATAGAAGTCCAAATTTGACCTCGGCTGCCAGAACAATTGTTATGGATCACTGTGAGAGTTCTTCCTTTAAAAAACCCATCCTCTCCAAGTGTTCCTTCTTATATTGTCATCTGCTGCCATTTTTTGTATCCTGGTATTCAGCTCATTTGAGTTGTTCTTACCTTCTGGAAGGTCTTCACATGGAAGATAGTCACATGGAGATGAGGGCAGGAGGGCGGTGCAAAGAAGCTTGTTCCCTTCAGTCCATTTGAATTCGAGTTCCAGAGCAGAGTGATTCCTCCGCTGGCTGTGCCATGGGTGCAAGTGCTGAATTGTGGTGCTTTCTTCCTCCAAAAGGTCGCAGATTGGGTCGCTCATGAGTACGGGCGCAACAGAGGATTCGAAGGAAGAAGCTGGCACTTTGGAGGACCAGGAAGTGGCTGAACTAGAAGAGAAGCTGCCTGACCAAATCCAGTCCCTCAAAGAGGTAGGTGGGTGTTTCTTATGTCTGAGAGCAGGGACAGAGGTGCAGCAATAATTCTTTCACCCTACTGCTGTGCTTATGGCTACGGGACTGAGGCTTTAGGGGTTGTGTTAAGACAAAAGTAGTATTAACATAGATTCAGTTATATATTTTTCTATACAGTATCAGGAGGTAAACGTTATCGGTCTGATTTGCAAAATCCCTCTTGTGTCTTTGGCCAGTCCTCACTTCCTTGCAGTTTTTTGGCTCACTAAGGCTTCAAGGTTATTCTCACCTTCTGCCTCTTGTCTGGGACTTCTGAGAATTCCCTTCTTGCAGATTTATGGAAGAGGGTACTGAAAGTGACTGTGCTGTCTTTTGTTTCTTTTGGTGAGCAGCCAATTCATTTGCATTACAGGTACAGTTGGGAAAACCTGTGCAAGTGGCACCCAGCTCAGGAGCTGTGAGTCTGCATATACGAAGAGAGAGGGCTGGCCCTAGTGAACCAGATGGACTTTTAACTGGGACGCAGCAAAGGACAGTTTGATTGTGGCTGTAGTCTAGATGCACACAGAGCTGAAAGGCTCTCCCTAGAGAGATTGTGTCTTGGGAATTCTTTCTGAGAGTAGTCAGCTAAATCTGGAAGGCTGTTTCTTTGTTGAGAGGTGACAATTAACTCTAAGGCAGACGCAAAGATGTGCCTACCCTGGGACTTCCAGGTGAGGCCAAGAGGTGTGTAATTTGTGAGACTAATGCAGCATTTGACTTCAAAGTTCATGGCTTTGGTGCTGTGGGGGAAGTAAAGCAGAGAGGTGTCTCAGAGCCAGTCTGAGGGGTCTGTAGGGTCTGACTTCTTTTCAGAAAGATGCCTGAATTACTAACGAGTTGTTTTAATTCCAGCTGGGGGCTTTCTTACCACGATGGTCTTTGTGACAATGTGCCTTATGTGCTTTCTGCAGGAAGCTGCTGTTCGGATAACCAACTACCATGTACCTCAAGGATCAGGGGATATAGTAATGATTCAGTCAGATCACACTGGTGCTGTGGATATCCTTTCAGCTGAGCTGGAGACTGCAGACCTTCTTGGGGAGCAGAGGAAAGGTGAGTCCTGAAAGAACACCCTTGTTGGGGCCACTTTTTAAGTGTCTGCCCTGGCTAGAGAAGAGCAGAAGCTATCCTGGAGGCACTGCTAATTTCTGCTGGAAACGTGGGCTCCTGGCTAGCAAGTGGGAAAATTTCACATCCAGGGCTTCTGGGAACAGGCTCCAGAATGCAAAAGCCTTATTGGAAATAGCTGCACTGTTTTCAGATAACAGTTTGTCAGTAGTGAAAAGTCAGGTGGGCCCACGATCTTTTCCCTTGTCTCAGCTCAGCCTCCCCCTCTGGCTCCACCCACCATGTGGACCACTGAGAAGACAAAGGAATTCAAAGCCAAGATGGGAAAGGAAAAGAATGGCCGGATGGTGGTGAAGCGAGGCGAGGTGGTGACAGTCCGTGTGCCAACCCATCCTGATGGGAAATGCATTTGCTGGGAGTTCGCTACAGATGACTACGACATTGGGTTTGGAGTCTATTTTGATTGGACCACGGTTACCAGCACTGCCATTACTGTTCAGGTCAGCGAATCCAGTGATGAGGAGGATGAAGAGGAGGAGGAAGAAATTGAAGGTTAGTGCAGAGCTTATAAGGGTTAATTTGTGGTGCTTGTTGCCATGCTGCTGAGAGTGTCTGTCAGATGCTGTAATTTCCATCTACTTTGTTTACTCAGCCCGCTTGTTATCTCTGTAGCCTTTTGGGTTCCTGGTTAGGCTGTGATGAGAAAGCATTTATCCCTTCCTGCTTCACAGTATGTCAACGGCTGTCCTTCTCCAAGAGCATTCTTAAAATTGAACACATTGAAAAATAAAATCAGAATTTACGTGTTCAACTTCTACCTGATAAAAAGATTAGAGTCTGAAATTTTAACTTGACTGTTTTTCTTAGTCTCTCAGACTGAGAAATTTCTGGAGAGGAGTAGGAGCAAAAAGGTTTTGTTTCTGGACTGGTTTTGTTTGGTTGGTTTTTTTCCTCTGGTATATCAGTAGGCCCTGCTGACTGCATTTGAGAGGATTGCTACCTATGTCTTTGTACTTGTGAAACACACAGCAATGTTGCCTGTTCTGTGGCTTCAGTGTATGTGTGACCAGTGTAGCTGAGGGGTTGGTGTCTGAAATAATTTCACAGGTTCTGCAAAGATTGGTAGGTTCCTGTAGGAGGAATCCTCTTGGAGAAGTGAATTGAGGACATAAACACAGTGAAGTTATAGCTAAGAGCTTTCCTGCTTTTCTTTTGCTTCAAGTCTGTATTACTGGACCACTGTTGTGTGTATAAAAGCAGTGAGGTGTCTAAAAAGTAAGTCCAGGGAGAGGAGACCAGGCTGGCAGGCAAGTGGATACTGTCCCATCATTATTCCCAAGAGAACTGGTTCTTGGCATGTTCTTTGTCATGATAAAGAAAGCTGGACTTTGTTGGTATTATTTGCAGAAAGGTCAGAGCAGACATTATGGGTAATGCTGTCATAGTTAGCCTTCATGTATCTGCATGCCTGTGCTGCATTCTGGTCTTGTTGATCTTTTTCTGGACTACCTAGTGGCTTAACTGGCTCTGGCCTACTTCCTTATCCTCTCTCTCCCATTCAGGACTCGCCCCTGTTGGTGATGTGGAAAGGGGCTCCAAAAGCTATCTGCGGAACCGCTACGGAGAGATCATGCCCGTGTATCGGAGGAACAGCCATCGGGAGGTGCAGGCAGGCAGCCATGAGTACCCAGGCGAGGGCATCTACCTGCTGAAATTTGATAACTCATACTCTCTTCTCCGCAATAAGACTCTCTTCTTTCATGTCTATTATACTAGCTGAAGAAACGGGAAGGGGCAGGGACGGCAGGCAAGTAATGGTGAGTGTAGCAGGCTGCCACCCAGCCCTGGTACTGCCTGATGGGCACTGCTGTGTGGCAGAACCAAGGCACAATTCCGCCCGCTCCTCTTCAGACACTAACTGGTTTCTCCCTACGCCCTCGTTCCCCGCTGTCCCAGTGGAGAAAGGTAGTTGTGACTGCCTGCTTGTCCACAGGCAGCTGCTCTTTCTGTAAAACTTTGGGAGGTCTCCTCTGTGCAGGCATTGGGCTGGGCCTTCATGTCACAGCCGGTAAATGCCTAGAGGCCAGTTCCAGGTGGCCATTGTTTCGATCTGTTGCGCTGGTATGAAATGAAGTGAAAATATTCTTGATCTGTTACTATTTTGTGAATAACTTTTCTGACTCTCCTGCTGCATCTGCATCACTAGAGGGCAGCTGTCAGCTGCAATGAGCCAAAAGCACAGCTGGCTTGTCACCTAGCCACTGATAAATCTCATCACCTACCACCACTACCTGTCACCAGCAACCACTGCTTCCTTCACTCGTGTGGGTGGAGGTCCAGCTGGCCAGCAGCAGCCCCTGTTGCCGTGGCTAGGCCATGCTACAACGGGCAGGCCCCAAACAACAGTCACAGCACGTGTTTGAACAGGGGGAGGGGGGAGGGTGCACACCTAGAAGTCCGTAAGAAGGTTTTACCTACAGATTAAGAATTGGATGTTACACCTGTTGATTGTAGGGATATGTGGATGATTAAAACTTCAGTAACCACCAAAAGTTTTTTCTGTAATCCAGATGTGAAGCAGAAGAAATTACTTACTGCTGTGCTGAATAAATACAAAAAGGTTGGAGCACAACCAATAAATATACAGGAAATGTTTCCCAGTAGCAGCATGTTAGTTCACTGGTATTGCTGCCAGCTGGGTAATACCATATGTAGCAAGGAAAAGGCTCCCCAGAGAAGTATAGCTTGTCAGCTGCTATTGCTTTTGCAAAGGCATTGTTCGAAAAGAACATCTCTGCTCAGAAACTCGACAGGTGTGGGATTTCACCAGTCCTTTCTGTGAACCAGAATCGGCAAGGCCGTTGCTAACGTTGACCACATGGTAAAGGATGGAGTTCCTTGGCATGTTTTGGTGGCTAGCGATGGCATTAGTGATCGCCTTCTGCTCAAGTACTGGCAGAGTTGAACAAGGATTAAATTAATCCTTCAGAGATGAATTTTAAATCATATTTCTCTATAACTGTTGTTTATTTTAATACTTTTAACTTGAAATCATTCTCCTTTCTAAGAGTACTGCTGTATTTACATTTTGATACCTCTTTGCAGAGACACAAAATGGCTGTTTGCATGGTGATTCCAGTAGAGTTCTGGGTTTTAGTTTTAAATCCTCCAGGTAAAACGCCCCTACTTGGTACATTCCCTGTATTGAGAGCGAATAATGGACAAAATTATTTTGGGGTAGTTAAAGCCAAAGATTTCACTCTCGTAGGAGGTCTACATCGTTCCTTGTGAAGGCTATATTGTAATGCTGTGCAGTTTGCTCCATATTCAAGCTCTTAACTATCTCTGCTTACTTATTCACTGCCCCAGAGCACTTAGTAGGTCAAAATGGTAAGAGAGAGCAGTCAGTCTACAGTAGAGCAGCCCAAGCTGGGAGCAGGAGGAGTGGAAATGCAAAGAACAGTGGTTGGAGCACAGTGACTTTCTGGGTGAGCAGGCAGGGAGCAGAGTTGGTCAGGGTAAGGAGCACAGTTGTTGCTGCTTTGGGCCCTGAGATGGGGAGAAAACAGCTGCCTTTCTCAAAAGAGAGCGAGCACGTGCACCTGGGCTGGGGGTGAACTGCAAAGCTGCCTTATTCAAGCAGGCGTAACCACAGGACAACCTTGCAGGTAGACAGAACAGGCTTGGTATCTGTCAGAGTAAGATTACTCTTTGATTTACCAGCTTGGGGAGGACTATTCCTTCCTTTAGCCTCTCTTGTGGAAGAGGAAGGGCCATCCTGTGGCCTTTGTACAGCACTTGAATCAGGCCTGAGCAACTTGGATAAGGCGCTCTCCTTTTTTTTCATCCTTTGTCTGTCAATTTCCTAGACACTAAACAGAAGAAGAAAGAAAAGACCCTTCAGCCTGACCACAATGTCAGCACTGCCCCAGTCAATGGCTGCCTTTGGTCCTTTGCTGGGAGATCCATAGAACCCTGCGTGCACTTGCTGGTTAATGTATGATGCCCTGTCTTTAACCCACTCCACTTTCTAATTAGGATTTATTTCTGTTGAAGGCAACTCTGACCTGTACATACATTAAATATTCCAGAATTATTCATCCTCAGTTGCACGGCTAATTGCAAGCTAGTGGGTTATCGCCACTAAAAAACTTTCCATTATAGCATGCCCTCCCTGTTGCTAACTCGCAGCTACTTCCTCCTCCTGTCTGTCGCTCATATTAAGGTTCAAAACACATTTTGTCATGTTGTAAGAAGTTAATATGATGAGGCCCGCCTCATCAAATTTGGATCACTCTGACACCTAAATATTATGTGCCAGTTCTCAAGCCATTAGTTAGTGGTTTTAGTTAAGTTGCACTGTAGATGGTAATCCTATTGCTCAGTTCTAGCTTTCTGAAGTGTGCACAAACCTTTAATGAGGCTCAGGTCACTTGTTTGGAACTGTGCGTGCCTCCTAGTCTCATTGACTTAAGCCAAACAGCAGCATTGAATGTGGTATGTCATCCCAATCAGCATATGCCTGGTGTACAAACGCAGCGCGCCCATAGATAGGCCTGCCACAGTAGAACTGAAAGCGCTGGGTGTGTGTTAGTTCTCCGCTTAAGTTTCCCAGAAGTATCTGGTATCTCTTATGAACACAAGGTAGTCTTCGGCACAGAATATTTCATCTGCAGGAAACAGAAGCTTCACAGTTGTACCGGATAATTCTTCTTTTTGTTTTTGTTTCTTTTTTTTTTTTTAATTTCCACATTACATGAGTGTGTTGTTTCTCAGGTATTCAGATAGCATTCATTATCCAAGTGACAACTTCTCTTTGGAAGGATATATAGTCTTTATTCATTTTCTGATAAATCCAATAGTTTGGCTGTGTGGCCAGTGATTAACAGCAGCCACTCCCATTCAAAATCGAACCCATAGTTGGTTCAAAGAAGTAATCTTATTTCTCATGCATCCTTTTTTTCAGTTTGGTATATCTCCTGGATTTGTATCCGATCCTGCTATCTGGCTGAGGCAGTGATGGAAACCCTTACTATTTTAATTGGTGACCTTTGGAACTAGGTCTTGGGTCTAGAAAGAAAAATGAATTTAAAAGGCAGTTGCACTTCAGAGAGGGAAATTAATCCTTGAGAAAGGAAAATTCCTTCTTTGTTTCTTTGGAAGGAAGATTTCAGATAGGTTTTAAAATGTGTTTCTTCTCCCTGTAAATTTTGTCGAGAAATTCAAAAAGCTATATGAAGGAATAAGCGTCTTCTGCATTTTGGGTTTGCTTTTGTAAAAGCACAAAATTGTTTTCCATTTTGTTTTGAATATAATTTAGATCTAGAGATAAGATTTACAGGTTCAGCCAGACATATAAGGCAGTCCTGTAGTGAAGGACTTGTATAAAAATTAGCTTGTATAATTTTTTATTTATAATAATGGTAACAATCTGTTAGGCGGGGTTTTTTATGTCGAAGAAGGTCATAAGCTCTTCATTGTTTTATCTTTTTATTTTTTTTCCCTTTAGGTAAAATGTATCAGCAGGTGTTTAAAATGTATGTGTTTTACGGAGGACAGAGCGTTAAAATAGCTTAAATCAGGGACCACTTGTACTGATTTAATTTCCTCACAAACTCTTTGGAGGCCTGTAATTTGGATTCTTGTCAAAGGTTATTGGTGTCAGACATAGGCTAGTTGCAAATTAATGCTTAGGACCCATTTAATAGCTACAGAGATTATTATTGGTAATGAGCCATTTACCTGAACAGGTAAGATGAAAATGCATAAGCGAACGAGCTTAGTTGTCTGACTTCAGGTGCTAAGAAGAAAGTTGAGTTACTATGCAACTGAGTCTGAAAGACAGCCACATGCCTTTCTTTATGGCTCTACCCTGTGCGCATCTCCTTGTAACTGTGTGTGCATGTAACCTTCATCTATGGCCTGCAGTGGGTCAGTTATCGTGGTGCTGGACCTGGTGAGGTGGGTTAGAGGTGAGCCTCGTCACACGTCTAGTTGCTGAAAGACATTCATTCTTGTGGGGAATTAGGGTAGAGAATGAATCCCTAAATGAGTTCATCTTCATCCCCACTGCTAATACCCTTCTTTCTTGTCTCACCACCCCTACTACAGTCACTCCACAGAGGATTTATCACAAGGTGCCTTAGGAGCAAGGAGCATGTTTGAAATAAGAGCCATAGATGTCATTAATCCAAGGGATTACTTTTCCTTGTTTTTCTGTCCATTTGGGTAGAGGGGAAGCACTTCTAAGGTCAGGCAAGGAAAGGCCCTGTAGGCTGTTCCTGGAGATTTAAGCTGTTCGTTAGACTGCCTTGTTGCTGCAAGATGAGTAGTGGAATGGTGTTTGAGTTTCCTGGCACCATAAGATCTTTGCCTTTTAAAATCATATGCTGCTGTCACATATCAAGGAACACCAGATGACTACTCCTTTTGATATGCTGATGCTAAACCTGAGGACCAGAGGAACACTAGATAGACATAGAACAGCATTCCTTGTGACCATTCATCATTTTCTTTGAAAAGAGTGTCTGAATCTAGCGTTGTGAGTGGTGTGTGCTGATGTGTATTGAGGCTGGGTAAGACACCAAAGCGACAAAGTGGGTTTTTTCAATCTACAAATGTGAAAGAAAAAACTGCTTCTCCTTTTCTCATATCTGGGAAAATAATGGATGTGACAATGTTACGTAGATGTAGCAGAACATCTCAATTGGTAGAACCAAAAACTGGGAACTGATGGTGTTAAGTACATTGGCTAATTAGACTGTGAAAGAAGCCAGGAGTTTAGCAGGAATCAAAGTGCTATGTCATTTGCCTAAATAAGTTGATTTGCAGTAAATACCAACTAAATAAAGTTTTAGAAGGTACATAAAATTGCAGAGTTCAAATACATCTTGCTAGCAGGAGAATTTTCTGTGGGGTTATTCCACGTTTGCCTCCAAGGAGTCTCTGGCAACTTATTCTGAAACAGTGGTGCTGTTGCAGCTGAAGACACATCATCAGGCTGGGTAGATGGCGGGTCTGACTCCCCTTGGCTTTTCTGCATTCCGTTCTGGATTTTACATGTTGCTTTCTCAGAAGCTTCATCACAAGAAATGTACCCTTTATCAGTCTGGGACAGAGGAAGAGTTTTGTGATCCATCAGTGAGGGTTATCTGGTTTAAGCCCATCTGGACTGGTGTGTCAAGTCCCTTGGGCAAGAAGCTGGATGCCAACCATTAAGCACATAGCTAAGGAGGCTTTGCCAAGTAATGACCTTGAAGTTTAGGAGCTGCGTTTTCAAAATTATACATAGCTGGTAATGGTCTCCCTGCAACCTCCAGGATGCCCTGGTGACTATCTGCTCTCCTCAGAGGGAAGCAGTCTGTTCTCAACTCACTGCTCTATGCTGCTAGCATAGTCTTTCAATGGGGAGCATCTTGTAGCTGGTCGTATCTTTTTCAGAGCTATATTCTTGTGAACTGCAATGGTTGTCAGTCCTTATCTATGTGATGTGAATATTTTTGATGTCCTGTGATTTCAGAATTGAGTTCTCAGAGCCAACTGTTTGTTTTTCATGTCCTCCCAAGATATGAGTTTTAAATAGAGGAGAGGGTATTTTAACAAAATGCGGCACTGAACCTCTTGCTGAAGGGCACATATGAAGACTCTATTTATAGTGTGCTTGTATTCCTTCTACGCTTGGTTTGTATTGTTTATATTTGATGTGTTGTGGCTGTTTTGTAATAGTATATTGGAACTTACTCTCTTTAAATAAATTTTTCACTATGCAACCAAGAACTTTGTTTTCTGTTTCATACCAAGACACTCACTTGCTTTAAAAACTGAACTAGAGACTTTTAACAAAACAAGAACACAATTAAACTTGGTTTTATGAGCAAAGAAGAGACAAATACTCAAAATGTACTTTGCAGTGTACTGGACATTCTAGTTGCAAATGGATAGGAAAATGCTTTGTTGTCAGCTGCTGCTGATGGTTCCAGCCAGGACATTTTCTGTCTGTTAAAATGACTTGCTGGGATATTTTTTTTTTTTTAATTCTTCAAATTCTCTGCAATGCTTGAGATTATACTGAATGCCTGAAGAACTGGAGAAGAACAAGCAAGTAGCCAAGCTCATATCACGGACACTGGTAGAGTGAATTGAGGGATTGGAGCATCTCCCTTATGAGGAAAGGCTGAGA
>RSEF01000005.1:42523624-42542936 GCA_003993805.1 Himantopus leucocephalus | reverse complement strand
AGGTCCCTTCCAACTCTGAAAATTCCGTGATTCCGTGAAAGCTTTACCCTCCAGTGCTTCATACTTGTACTTCTCACCTCCATTTGCAGAGATCCCCTATAGTTAGATACTCTGTTACTTCAGCTTTCAATCTGAAGGATTAAAAACATCTCTTCAGTTCTAGAGAAAAATGTTTGCCCTTCATAGCTCCTCGTAGTTTCTTCCCCATCAACTTTGTCTTAGTATGAAGACCATCTATGTGGCCTGAAGAAAGCACACCTGCTGGTGAAAATGAGGAATGATACCTGCAGCCTGGGCCATCCTTCCTCACTTGTCTCATTATGAAGCTCAGTAGGACAAGCGCTGCAGAAGTTCAGTTATTTCTGTTGTAGTCCTGTGTTTCCTTGGAGCACTTTTTTATAAAATAATTGATGGGCAGGAGCAATCATAAAGCAAGTTGACCAAAGGGGGTAGATGACTCTGCCAAGTTAAAGATGTTTCATCTTGGTTTAAGGTCACCAAAGAGAAACAGCGCTACAGCTATTTGATTACTATGCAGTCACTAGGAATCCCTGTCCTTGTGCTTGGCTCGGGCCAAGTTGAAAAGTAAGCAACTTGGTGGGGATGCAGGGAAGTGATGTAAAATTCCTTGACACTTGTTCTTTCCCACCTTTTCTGTAATTTTGGGGGTTAGGCTGCAGCAGAAACGCTCGGATCAGGAGCTGTTCAGTGGAGGTCTCTCAGCAGGCTTTGCTGGCCCTGCCCGGGAAGTGGCTCTTCCCTGTTTCAGCTGCGCACGGAGAATATTGTTCTTGGGCTGCTGAAGCCTGTTCATTGCTTTTAGAGGTGTTTAATTATCAAAGGCGGTTTTGAGCTTAGCAGAGCTATTTGTTGTTATACAGGTGGTATTGGATACGCAGTGGAGTCTCTGCAGTAACACATATGCAGATTTAATTATCGTTTAGGGAGGATCTGCTGCCATCCTGCCTTCTCTTGCTGGTAGCCCTCGCTGTGGAGTAAGAGAAGTAAGTTTCACACCTGCTCCTGTTTATGAGAGGTACAAGGAATGTGTACAGATACCATCATTTAGGTAATCGGCAAACAAACTATCGCTCCCCGGACAGGGATGTGCGGCCTGTGCTCTAGCAATCAGGGTAATTAGCCGCGGAGGTGAGGGTGGGCCTGGCTCAGGCCGGCCAGAGCTGCCGGCCTTGCTCTCCCGACCTGCCCCCCGCTGCCAGGGCTGCCCCCCCGGCACGGCCGGGCGCCGCTCCTAACGCCGACCGAGGCGGTGGGGCCGGGGCGGGCCCAGCAGGGATGCCGGGGGCGGGGAGGGGGGAGCGGATGGCGGGCGGCCGCTCGTAGCTGCACCGCGACGCCTTAACGGCGGCAGGCCGCGGCCCACACAGCCGCCCGCCGCCATGCTGCCTGCCCGCCGCCGGGCCCGGCCCAGGCCCGGGGGCAGCGCCCAGGAGAGCGGCCTCACCTTCTACGTGCTGTGGGCGCTGCAGGAGCCGCCGCGGCGGCTCGGCAGGTGCGGGCCGGCCCTGCCAGGGGCTGCCCCGGGGGCCGCGAAGGAGCGGTGGGGGCGGCCCGGCCCCGGCCCTCTGCAGGGGTGGGCTCCCCCGGGGTCGAGCTGCACGCCTCGCCTGGTCTCACCTCTCCTTTCTGGAGCTGCCCCTGCCCGCATGGGCATAACGTGTTTTCAAGCCTTTTCGTACATTTTTTGGACCTTCCGTTTTACACCTTGATGATTATCTCTGTTTTCCGTTGTTTTTCCTTCCTTCCCCTCGCAGCCAGTCCAGCAAGATGGGTTTCCAGGCTTGGCTGCCCCTGCCCTTGCCAAAGCAGCTGGTGGTGTTCGGGCTGGGAGACTGGAGCTGTTACTCTCTGGACACGAGCATCACGGTGGACGTGCTGGTGTCCCCGGGCATCGCGCCGCAGCGGGTCGGCACGCTGGAACCTGCCCGCAGGTCGTGGTGGGAGCTGGCACTGCTGGGGTGTCCGGAGGGGTGTCCTGGAAAAAGCTTTTTGCTCTGTGGGGCTGACCGGTTCTGATGGTGTCGTCCTAAAGCTGCTCAGGCCTCCTGGTCCTCCACCATGGTGTTTCTTGTGATGCTTTCAGCTTCCTTATGGCTGCTTTCAGGGCTGGATCTTTTTCAACTTTGGGGTGTTACCAGCTAGTGTGAGAGCAGGAATTTTTCGCTGGTCAGTGTCACTTGGGGGCTGAAAACCCATGGTGCCCTGTGCAGGTCTCTGGTGTGGGAAGGTGACTGGAGAACAGATATTTTCATGGCCTCATTGAAAGAGATGGACAAAGGCAACTCTGTGAAGCTTGTCCTGACTGTCAATGGAAAGGTAAAAGAACCGACATCCTCCTCTTTTCCTGCCCTGGTTCCCAAATGTTCTGAGTTACGGAACTTCCTCTCCCATCCTCTCCTTTTCCTTCTCTTTGTTACCCCACGGCAGACCCACCTCACACAGATCTGTTAACGCACATCTGTGCTGAGTCTAAACCCTCTGTGATGCTGCAGGTCTATTCCCTAAACACAGCTGTGCCAAAATACCTTTTGTATCACAGGAGACGGGCAGCAGAGTGTGGGTCACTTCCAGTTCCACTCTCTCCTGGGTCTGTGGTAGCCACACAGTTGTTTTACCTTGTGCTGAAGCCCTTGAATTTAGCATCTCCCAGTACCTGCCTTTGCTTTTCCTTGTTTATTCTGTTGGTGCTGGAGATGAAAGCTAGGCTATTCCCTTGCAGGGAATCTGTCCCTTGCAAAATATCTTTTTGCTTACCCTTTGTGGATGGAGGCCAGCACACTTGGCATGTCTCACTGTCACTGTTTCTGCCACAGCTGCTCCGAGGTGTCTCCAGCAGTACGCCCGCCCGCCCCTTCCTCATTCCGGAGACCACCCAGTCACCAGTGCTCCCAGCAGATGATGTGCCCCTTGGCCGGGACCTGGAGGATCCTACAGCAGTATGTGTATCCTGGAGCCTTCCTCTCATTATTTAACCCACGTAGTATCTTCTCCCTCACTCATAGCTGCTCAGTTGATGTCTAGCAGAAACATTTGCTGCCACTCTCTTAGCGGAGACCTGGCCAAGCAAGCTTTGGAGCCAAAGATTTACTTGTGCTAAAGAAAGTGGTACTCTCCATTGAAATGCCTTTGGAAGGTTTGAATTTAACAGCCCTTGGTGGGATGATCTATCAACCTGGTTACTCCTAGCACAGACGGCCTTTCTGCCTTTCCAGTTGCCTTGTGCCAGCTGTGCCCGTCACAGTCAGCAGTTTGAAAGTGGAGCACTGGGCATACAGCAGCAGGTAGCTGCATTGCTCAGCATATATTTGGCAGCTGATACTGTTGGCGTGCTGGCCTGTAAGACTCGACAGGAAGATGAGTGTGAAAACAGTCACCACGTGAAACTAATCTCTGGCCCAGTAATAGACAACTCATGGTAGCTTCTTACTCTTCAGGGCTGATTTGACTGGGACTCTTGTCACAGGTTAAGACTCAGAGCTCAGAGGTGACTGCTAGAGCATCCAGGCCTGGGAGGAAGGATGTCTGCCCACCACTGAGGACCCTGGTGGTACCCTGTGCGCTGAAGCCACCATCTGGCAAGCCAGAACCCAGTGAAGCCTGGAGGAAGAGTCCTGTCCACCCCAAGAAGCCCAGGAAAGTTTTATTTGAACCCACAGCGTCTGAGAGAGATCTCAACGAAGAAGGTAACTCCGGCAGCTTCCAGGTTTATTTTACAGGTCTTGCTTGAATGATCAATGCTGCTGGGCAACAACTTCCCAGTCCATTTCTCTGTATAGCTCCAAGGCAAGATGGGCTTGTCTGTCTTGGCTTGTGAAATACCGAGAACTGCTCCTTAATCCTGGATAAACTGCTTGATGAATTTTTGCCTGTTGGGAAAACGCCAGAAACAGAACATGGGATACTCTTAGTGCCAACACTCTTCACCATAACATAATGTGCCTGTCTTTTAATATGAATAAAAGTGCTTTATAAATGAAGGCAAGTATCGTTAGCCTTGTTTGACAAAAGAGTAAATTGAGGCACGAGGAAGTTACCTACTGTGATGTTCTGTAGCCTCTCTTGTTAGTCTGTTCCCCTACTAACAGCATACCACTTGCTCCATAGACAACATTAAAGTATAGCAAATACAAAAAGGAATATATGTATAATGAGTATAATTGTACTGACTTTTCAGTAGTGAGAAGGTAGCTGCCAAGGGGTTTGGAAACAAAACCTTTAGCTTATGGAGCGTGAATTCCAAGTCAGCTCCAGGGTGTGACCAAGTTTGTGTGTAAATGTTTGACAATAACTCAGTGGTCCCCATGAAGTGAAGTGACTTTTTGGGACTTGGCTTGCTTCTCACAAAGGCAAATACAGGTCCATCACGAAGTCGCTTCTGCTGTAGGCAGTGTGAGAAGTGGGGAAATGAGCTTCCATCAGAGGGATAAAATGCAATGGTGACAGCATGATGGCAGTCAGAGGAAGTGTGCCCTGCTCTTACCTACCTTCTGCATTTCTTTTGATGAGACTTTCTGCAGGATTCTTGGTCTTGCATCTTGTTCGTTGAGGTGAGGTAGCTTTGTGCTGGGGATTGGAGGAAGGAAGGCCAAAGGGCTCTTAAAGTGAGGAGCTTAGCACTTTCCAGGATATGTCTGCTGGCTGCTTTCTTTATGGGGCCATCTCTTGTTTCCTCGGCAGATCTGGCAGTGGAGGAGTTGCAAGGTGCGGATCTGGGTCCTCGACTCTGGTTTGTCTTTTCAGCCACTTCGGTGATGCCATTCCCTTTAATGTCACAGGCCTCTTATGCTTCATCCTTTATCTCCATAGTGATCAAGAATAACAAGTATGTTGTGTGTATATACTGTTCCTCTCCATGTAACTGCCCTCAGTATAGGTGCTTCCAGTACTGTCAGGCTCTCCAGTATGCTTCTGTAGCCCCTTGAATCTCAGGCACACCTCTAGGTGCATAGCCGTTTGAGGCAAAGGGTAGGGTATGGAATAGACTTGGATTAAAAAGTATTTATTAGCTTGCTCAGCCAACCACAGGGGCCTGGGAGAGGAAAGGAGGAGGAACAGAGCAGTAGGAGGAATATGTCTGGAAGCAGCTCCAGGCGTCTGGTTGCTATATCTGAGGCACTAACAAGCTGTCCCTGGGTAGCCCTCCTTCACAAGGAGTAACGCAGGGGGATAGCAGAACTGGAATATCCCTTTTGGGGATGGGTAATCAATGGGGGGCATCCAAGCCTGTCCGAAGTGGCAGCCTGTATGTGTCCTACATCCAGCCAAACTCTTTGCTGGCTCCCTCTGCTAGCGATGTCTCTCCTAGTACAGCAATTATTTCCCAAAGCCAACAGAAAATCTTGAGGGAGTTATGTCTCTTGCCACCCTAGGGGGAAGGGACCTAGGGCCCTTGCCTTCCCATTTCTTCCCTCTAAGCCTTCAGCTGCCTTGTTCTCCCCAGCAGGGAAGGGAGCTTGGGGTGTCTCATCTGACTCTGCTCACAGCTCTGTGCTCTCCCCTCCCCAGGCAGTCCCAGCCCACGGTGGTGCCATGCCATGTGCCTCAGTGACCTGGGGACAGCTGTTCTGATCGGTGGAGAAGGTGTCGATCAGCAGTCCTGCAAGGATGCACTCTGGAAGCTGGAAATTGGTGGGGACTTTAGGGCTATCGAAGGCAATGGGGGCAGTGGGACTCAAGGACAACTCATGCAGGTGGGAGGGTGTACCCAGGGGTCTGTACATAGGGAGGGGACAGCAAAGCTGTCACATCTTCTAGCATGGTCACCAGGCTGAGCTGACAGTGTAGGGTGCCGTGAGAGGCTGTGGGGTTGTATGTTGGAGCCCTCTAGGAGCTAAGGTGTAACTTCTGGAAAGAGTTGGGTGAGTTTTAAGGGGTAAAAGCAAAACTGGTTTGCGGTCTGTGTGTGATGACTGGTGGAGAAGTGTGAGATACAATTTCAGTGCCTTGCAGCTTTCTGCACCTCACTGATGCTCTCTTCCACCTTACTATTCCCTGCCTAGTTAGTGTTCCCCTTAATTCCTTAAACAGAACCATTTCTGTATGAGTCCCCTCTGCCCTGAATCAAAGGAGAGGAGGAGATGAAGGCAGCAAGGTCTTGAGTAAAGATTTTATGACATGTTCTTTAAATCTGGAGAAATCGCGAGCACTTTTGAACTCACACACCATCTATCTGGTGTTGCTCCTACAGACAGTGATTTCTGGCTTCCAGTGGGTTTCCAGCTACAAAACGCCATGCCATTGTGCTTGCATGGTCACACAGCTACCTACGACCCAGACACCAAGCGTGTCTACATCTTTGGGGGCATAAGAGAGGACAAAGACTACAGTGACATCTATATTCTGGACACAGTCACCTGGAAATGGCTTCCCGTGGCTGTAAGTACTGCAGCTCTTCCGAGACAAAAGCACAGGAGAGGTGGCAGGTCCTGCCTGAATGTGGCAATCAATGTGCCCATATGCTTACTCCAGTAGTTGTGGACCACTGTTGCTGCAGGTTTTCTGAGCTGCTTAGTTGAGATTGACAGATGTAAGAAGGCTATGTTGAAAGGCCACAAGCTTTGCAGAATTCAGGGGCTGTGCCTACAATGAATGAATCAAGGTGGAAAAAGTGGTTTCTGCAGAGTGCTGTGTCTGACCAAGGTTGTGGGTGGGAGGTACTGTACAAGCGGCAGAGGGAAATGGCCTCTCATTTTACATGATGCTGTTGAGAGCTTCACTGGATGCTCAGTTGAAGAGCCACTCTTCTTAAATCAAGGACTGCTCTGAACACAGCAGATCTCCGAGCTCTTTAGTTGCCTGCCATATCCTTGCAGAGGGCCCTGTCAGCAAAGGACTATCTGTCTTTTTCCTGGTTAAGTCACAAGATGGCTTTTATGGAATAAGCCTGGGTGGGATGTTTCTGTTTCTGTGCTCTGTCATCTTCTGAGGAAGCTGGGGTAGGAGGTTGACTTCGTTCTCTCATCAGAGCATTCTGGTGGTGCAGAGTACGCAAAGGATGTACTGCCTGCCTGTGTGGCAAAGATCTGGCTGGGGAGCCAATAAAGTGTAAATTGAGACTTGTCGAACTCGCTGTTATAATGTGGGCCTGTTTCCTATGGGTTACACAGCAAATAATGCACTTCTTGTAACAAATGTACGTTTTTCCAGGCTAAAGGGAGGATGCCAGTGCTCACCTACCACAGTGCAACTATCTACCGCAAGGAACTCTTTGTTTTTGGAGGGACATTCCCCAAAAAGGCATCACTGGCAGTTGGGCCCTGCAGCAATATGCTTTATGTCTTCAATCCAGAGCATGAAATTTGGTATCAGCCCATCTCGGAAGGGGAGAAGCCTCTGCCTAGGCTTGGGTGAGAGTGCTCTTATTCCAGCCCTTCGAAATAGAGCAGGAAACCTCTGCTCACCTTCCCTCCCAGCCCAGTGTAATTTCCTAAATATTAAATGATTGTTCTCCACCATTTGGTCCTTAAGATACAGCTATGTTTTGAGCAGTGTGACTCCCAGTACCCCCTGTCATGAATCCTGATGGGATTCTGTCCTTGGGCTGCAGTGGCTGGGGGTAGAGGCACGTGTAGACTGAGGCTATGGCAGCCCAATTGCAGAAGCCAAGGCTGAAACATCAGTTTTGGGAGCTCACTGAAGGATACTTTGTTCACTTGCTTCTTCTCTGCCCAGGCATTCAGCTACTCTACTGAAGAACAAGCTGCTGATTTTTGGGGGTCGGAGGAGTTCTCTCTACTACAGTGACATGCATATCCTGGATCTGGGTAAGAAAGTCTGTGCCAGGTAGCTGCCTTGGGAAGGTCTGTTCTAAGGCAGGGACTGGGGAATGGGGCATGCTCGATGGGAAGGTAGCATTAATGTTATAAAAACTCCTGACTAGGCAATGGAGTTGCAAAACTATGGGGTAAAAAAAAGCCTTTCTGGGGTAAGAGGGAAGGGAATGGGGAAAAACAAGAGACTGTTTTTTTGGAAGAAGCTGGGTAACAGAGAATGCATGTTGCTGATGTGGCAGAGTATGCAAGTTTTTGTCTGGTTATGAGGCAGAGCTTTTTGGACACTTCACCTGCTTTTCCCCTGGCTGTCAGGTTTCATGGAGTACACACCAGTCCCTCTCCTCGCAGGACAGCCTTCTGCACGTTGGTAAGATCCTATTGCATACCCAGGAGCTATCTTCTTCCTCTGTTCTTTCTCTTTGAAGCCGGGTTTAAATGATGCTTGTAGTCAAACCCAGTTGCATATCTCTGTCCCACTAGTCCAAATACAGTGGATGGCCCCTCTGCTGTGGGACCAGAAATTTCTGTGCTGTCCTAGTTGGTGCCTTTAGTGGGGGGCAGGGGTACAGACCCCTTAGTCTCCCTGGAAATCTGCCTTTCAGGCTAGGGGAAGTTTTCTGCCATGTGCTAGTGAACTGTATTGCCTGCTGTTTGCTCTCCACAGTACCTGGAGTACAACAGACACACAGAGAGGAAGGAACTCTTGTACCAGGACTGTTCTGGTCCTTAAGGGACAGTATTGCCCACTAGACCGATGATCTAAATCAGACTAAAGCCTAGCTAGCCTGCTATCTCATTCCACAGAGCAAAACATAGGAGTTTTGATAGCTCCTTCTGAAATAATGAGGTACTTTTCAGGCCTGATTATGGCCTGACCTGCAGAGGCAAACAAACAGCTCTTTCAGGGTTATTCAGCAAGTCAGGGAAGAAGAGAAGCAGAAGTTAACTTCCATTCTGCAGCTTAAGCCCCCAGCCTCCTCCTGAAGCCTGCCCACCCCTGCCTATTGCTGACTGAAGCAACCCCAGCAGCTTTTGCTGTAGTCACCTTTTGGCTTTGCTTTGGTCGTAGTTTTCATGCAGCTCTGGCTGTGTCGGACCGGAAGGTTCTGATCAGTGGAGGCTGCAATGCCAAAGGAGCACTGCAGGATGCCTTCGTCTTCCACCTAGGTGAGTGACTCTCCTTCCTGGTTTTCCATAGCTGAAGATGACTATTGGGCTGCAGTGGTGTTTCCCTTGCACTAGGAAAGGGTTTGTCAGTACTGATAGCTGCTTTCTACATCAGATACTCTTTCATGGAGCACAGTGATCCACCATGATCTCTGCTCTGTGCCCCGAGCGGGCCACACGCTGCTTGACCTGACTCCTGCCCACCTGATGGATGAAGACAAGGAGAACAAAGAGGAGCAAAACCTGCACATGGTGTTGATCTTTGGAGGCTCCAACTGTGCCGGGACCTTTTACAACAGCACAGTCAAGATCCAGCTGGACCTAGGATAATGCACGATACTCAGAATGAGCCTGGAACAGTGAGAGCTCTTCACCAGCCTGAATACAGACATGCACGGCAATAAATGAGTCCAAGCAATGTGGCAGTCCAAATGTCTATATGTAGGTGAATGCTACCTTGGCATAAGAGATCATGGGCTTGTAAAGCCTTTCTGAAGGCCGTGGGTATTGCCCTCTTAGGGCAGCTGATATTTAGCATCAGACTGGTGGAAATTCCCTCCCATATCCCTGGCTTGGTACCTGAGCTTGGGTGCCAAAATATTCAGTGGGATCGGGGTTGAGCCTGCACAGGAACACAGTCACAGGCTTCTGGGTTTCCCTTCTTGCTCTACAGGTTTCTGGGCTGGAATTCCTGGGGTGCTTTCAGCTCCAAAGGTGACTTGAGTGTTGGGTTTCATTTAGGATGAGTGGAATGAGATTTACTCCCGACGCTTGGAAAGGTCATCACAGTGCGTGCAGGTATGATTCTGGTTTGGAGGGAATCTGGGGTGGGATTCCCTTGGGAAATAGTCTGCAGCTGAGGACTAGGAAAACACCTAGAACGGTGTCTGAGGATGGGAAAAGGAAGAGAACACCATTGTTTTCAGCATATGGTAGTGAGCTGGTTGTGTCTTGCTGACTATGGCACAACCACCTAGCTTTGCTCTAGACAGACCTTTATTAAAATTCTGCAAGATTGCTGCTAGACATAAGGAAGAGCTACAAATCAGCTGTCTAGGTAGTAATTCTCTTGTCATTGCAAGGGGTGGCAGAGTTGCTGACTGTTGGCTCTTGCAAGACCCATTGGGACACAAAAAGGGTTGGGATTAAGCTGTCTTCTGTCAGAGACTAGCTCTTACTGTTTATATCCATGGCACTGAGGCAGATGCAAGGACAAGCAGGCCTGCTAGGTTAGTGGTGCACTGTGTACACTGGTTCCCCGATGCTCTTTCTGTAGTTGGTAGAAAGAAGCTGCCCCTGTGGGGAGTCCAGAACTGGCTCAATGCCTCACAGTTGTTTGTGGCCACATTCCCTGACCCAAAGCCATACATAAGGGACTTCTGATAATTATGGATGCTTCTGCTTTAATCTGCTTCATGGAGATACATCAGATAGAAAAGAACATAGTCAGAAGTAGCTGCAAGCTTTCCAGCACAGGCATAGTGGCATAGCTCCTGTAAGTCATCCAGGCTACTTCCAGGTCCTCTTTCCTTCTTCCCATCCAGATGAAAGTGAGACAATAGTACTAGGGCTTCCTGCTGGCACTGAAGTCTTACTCATGCTGCAGCTGTTGTCCTCTTTAACACTCCAACTTACTTGATTTAACGAGTAGATAGGCTTCAAGCTCGCAGCTCTGCAGGAGTATCTGGCTGCCGGGATGGGTGGCTTACTTTGAATGCCTCTAACTCCAGGAGAGCTTTGTTTATTCTGGTTATTATGGGATATGGACCCATGTCCACTTTGAATCTGTAAAAGGAAAAGAATTTGTGAAGTACTCTTTGAGTCAGACAGCCAGTGCAGCAGTGAGTGGAAGGGTAAAGGCTGTGCCTGCCCAGTATGGAAGAATCTCACAGGCTGGGGTACTTCTGCATTAACAGAAAAGGTTCATCCTTGTGGGTTTAAAAACAAATGCTAGATGAAAGGTTAGTTAGCTCTTCCGTCTTCACTAGGCTTTTACATAGTGTGCAGCACAGGGTAAGAAGGCACTTATGCTTTTGCTGGGAATCATGCAGCCACTACTCCCATAGGTTTAAGGCTTTCAACAAATATAGTCAGATTAATCTTTTCCCCCTGTTTGCAGTGTAAATATAGGGCAAACTGGGAGAGAGGATGGGGAGTGTGGGCAACTGTAGCTTTTCTAAGGACATAGATCAGGTTTCCTCTGGGAGCCTCTGAGAAGAGAGCTCAGCTCCTTATTTCTAAGAACTTCCAAAAGAGAGAGTATTTATGACATAGGAAAATTTATGCAGAGAAAGATCCGTAACTGAATAGGGCAGCCAGGAGGGATGCTTTCCTAACAGGCACAAGGAGCAGCAGAAGGTAAGGTCTGACAGCCCAGCACAAGGACGAGGTGCCCTTGAAGAGGACCTTGAGTTTAGCCTTAATTACCTTTCAGCATTGAAAACTTGAGGCACCAAGCAGAGATCAGCCATGGAAACCTGCAAATGTAGCAAAGAAAAAGGGGTCATAGTAACTCAGAGCTTCACTGTGGTGGTAGGCTTTGACAGCGGGGTAGAAATTATTTTACCAGCCAGTACAGAGGAGTTGTCACAACAATCCCGTTCTTTAATCCAGCATAAATAATATGACAGCAGTACAAAGAAAGGAACTTCACAGGAGTCACTAGTAGAAACAGCCATCAGCCTTTAGGGAGCTTCATATTTACCAGCAGATCATTGTGACCTCAAGGACACAGTGCTCCTATGGCAACTGCCTCTGAGCAAACAAGTCTGCTGGCAAGCTGCAGAGGGAGGTGATGGAGGGAGGGGAGAGTTTGCATGGCTGGGAAAAGATGAGTAAATTTTGCTTGTTTGCATTGCAGGAGTATCAAGCAGCTCCTGCCAATGTCAAGACCTGATATGCAATAGGGCCTTTGCACACAGGCTCAGGGACTTGCAATCTGAAAAGAAGACTCAAGGACAATACAGCTAGCTGTCTGTCCACACAGAGGCAGCTGCCCCTACCCACTCCCCAGGTCACAAAGCTCTGGGTGCCTTTTAGAGCACACATTATTCTCCAGCATAAGATCTTTTAACTAGCTTTGGCCACCAAAGGCTCCAGTTTCATAAGGCTCCTCCTACTAGACAATCCCCTGCATCACAGGATATTGCAGGAGCCTTCCTTTTTGCCAGGCTTTTATAGGGAAGATCCGATTGCCCGCCAAACAGGACTACTAAATGGAGGAGGCCTGAGTGCCTCTAGCTTAGTAAGGGTCAGAACAGCTTGTGTATGAGCTCTCTGAAATGTGTCCATGTTAACATTGGACAAACGGAGCAGAAAAATACAATACAACCTGGTTAATTGTTCCACAGAGCAAAGCTGAGAACTGAACCTGTGTTTCTTGAGCCAAGCTTTGCCCTTACGACAGGACACTTTGAACTCCAAATCTCTTAAAGATGAAATATGTATTATCTGTTTTCACATCCTCTAGTAGCAGCCAGATCCTAGATACAGCTGCAGAATCTGGCCATCAGCAGGTTATAGGCAGGGACAAGTAAACATCTCCGTATTTACAAGTCAGTAATGGCCTAGGTAGGATCCATACAGCTTTTTTTCTTATGGTGAAGGCACCACGTGTAACTCCTGGCACAGGATGGCATTGTGCTGTGTCTCAACAACTAATTTCCTTTCCTATTTTATCAAATATACTGGGGGTTTCAGTTTTCCAATGGTGCATAACACTGTATCAAATACTTACTTCATCCCCCACGCAGTATTGCCCAGCAGTGTGCTGCAGAATCTGCTCCAGCGCTGCCAAGAGAGGTGGTACACTGGAGTGAGGCATTGGAAACTCATTTGAAAGGGACATCAAAGACCTTTTAGACTGAGAATTGTGAACAAGGTCATTTTGATCCTGAGCTAAGTATGCAAAAGGAGTAATTTGGAACAGAACCTAGAAGGAATAGAAATCTTACAACAGTATAGTTATGGGAGTCTTTAGTGTCCTTCAGCTTTTTGGGACCCAGGGTGATTTCAGCTGCTTCAGGCAATGCACCTGAAATACTAAGAGGACAATGCAGAGATATCTGAGTGAGGAGGGGAAAAATGCAAAGGTTTGGTCAGTTTGTGCTGTACAGAAGTGAAGATGGGCCTGCCGTTCCAGCACATGGGGGAAAGGGTTCTGAGGAAACAAAAAGCACCCTGTTTCTTCCAGGGAGGTTAAGAAATACTCTGTTATTTGCTAGATCCTGTGGGAGTCTGGCATCTGTCTTTTTCTGCCAGATAGATATCACCCAGATATCTTTTGTCTGGTTACAAAAGCATATAATTATAGATTGATAGAACTTGAAAGCAAAAGGCACTAGTTTGGGAGCAGCTGGGTGGAAAGCAGAAGTGCTGTCAGCCCTCATGCTTCAGGGTGAATCAACTGTTGTGGTGTACAGGATGGCCCCAGGCTTCCCTTCTTCCATGTGCAGCAGTGGCAGAGCCCTGTGGAGAGCATCTTTGCTCAAGATCCTGGAGACCTACCAGTCCTGGACAAGGGACTCTGGGCAGGAAAAGCACTGTCACTGCCTGCAGGGCAGGACCCCAGCATGCCAGTCGAGGGAGATCTGTTGCTCTGCTTGAAGAGGAAAGTAGGACCCCAGTAGTACAGCATTTTGCAAGGTCAGTTGATGTGCTGATCATTTTGGATGTGGGACGTACCTTGAAAGCCAGACGTGATGCAGTTCTGAGCCCATTCCATTTTTTTCTCCCCCATTTGTTTCAGGACGCTCAGGTTCTGTGAAGGCAAGCCATCTCCAGGTTAGACTGACTGTTGCTGGCTGGATCTTGCCCACTGCCTCATCCAGTGGAGAAGAGGGAAGATGAGGAGTTGCCTCATCCCAGCCTGAGTTCAGCCAGCTGGGTCAGCCCTGACCTCAGCCTCACCGAATCACGTGCCCTGCTCTATCTCTCTCTTGGGACTCTCCTGTAACAGCTGCCAGAGTATTCCTTTGCCTTTGCCCTTTGGGTTGCTCAGTTGTCTTCTTCCTAAAACATCCTAGACCCAGCAGTGAAACCATATAGGTTCAGCAGTTTCTGGAAAGAACCTTGGGGTGCTATAGGATTTTCTTTGTAGGAAATACTGTATTGTTATTGGCAGAGGCTAAGCAGAGATTTCATCTGCTAACACAGAGTTGTAAGGTCTGCCACTCTCTTGGCTGGCAGCAGTTTAAAGAGACCGAGCTTTTCAGAGATACAGACTCCTGGAAACCCATCCTGGTTTTCTCATTTGCATGGATGTGACGAGGCAATACCTGGAGTGGCTGAATGCCGGAGACAATGTGATCGGCGATCATTCTGACTTGGGCTCTCTTCTTTGGATCTTGGGGCAGGATCCTGGGGTTAGGGCGGGTGTCTTCTAGGTAATGAATTATAGCTAGCTGTAATGAACAAAGAGGTAAGGAGACGTTGGAGAGCCAAGGAAAAGTTCACATCCTGAACACCTGGGAAAGGGGAGCTGATCCACCAGCTTTTGAATTAAGTTTGTTACCAGTCAGAATATCCTCTTTGATGTCTGCTTGGGACATTGTTGTCATTTAGCCCAGCTGTAATTTCAGGCAAACCCTGGCACAGCCTTCTAAGTTGGACTACAAACTGCTCAGTGAAAGGTGGAGTTACAACCCAAAGCTGAATTGAGCTTAAATCCTTGACAGTAGTTTCCCAGCAGAGAGTATGTGCTATTTCTGCCCCCAAGCGGGATTGTTTATCACAAATACCATCTCTTTTCCAATGCACAGATGAGAGCTCTGGGGGAAAAGATGAGGCAAAGCCATCCCCTCCAGACTGGGCAGCAGGCTGGAGTGAATGGTTAACAGGGATGTTAACCTGTTAACTCACCGACTGAGAAAGGGTGATGCCATCAATTTTCAAGGCTGGGACTTGCTGCATTGGATTCATTGCCTTGAATTCGGAAGAGAACTGTGGAAACAAACCTGAGATTACTGCAACAATAAATACTTCTTCCTTGTTTTCTTCCCCTAGAAGCTAGTTCCCAAATTTTTAATTTTTTTTTTTACTTGGCTCTTCCCTCTACCTCAGTACTAATATTTGCAGTAAGTTATGCTGTACTATTAGCCTACAGTAAGCTCTCACTGGGGCTCAGGGATCACTGCATCCAGGGCCAGACTGCCTTACCTCTTGATAAACCGTCAATACAAAACCCAGGACAGGTGGTACTGCAGCAGTGTCACTATTACTGTTCTAGTTCTCCAACCCTGTCTTTAGCCCATACTGGCACATCGAGCCGGTGGTACTACTAGGTGCACAACTCCCTGCTATAGCCCCCCAAATAAGTTCTCAGTGAAGACATCTTCTGGCAACACACCCCTTCCTTTGGCACACCCTTTGCAGACCCTTGCTATATCATTTAGCGTCTTTTGGACACACATCCCGCGCCACACACGCTTTCTGGTGCTAATTGAATGAGTTCAAGTTTGTGTTTAAATTGCAGTGCAGGTTCCCTGAAGTCTGTGTGCCAGACATGTTCAGTTATATCATGCTAAGCAGGAGCAAAAGATCTTCAGCCTTATGAAATTCAGTCACAGATGTTTAAGAGAGGAGAAAACCTTTAGTCTCCTGTGGTCATCTTCTCCTTGTCTTCCATGACAGGGAATACTGGCTGAAAGCAACTATTAATTACAGAGGAGTGGTGAGGAATTCAGTGACTTTGCCTGTGAACTTTCTAGTGCTATTCCCAGTTCTCCTAATGATACCCAAGTTCATTACCCCTGGAGAGCGCAACAGTAGCTGTATCCTTACCTGCTGCCCCCCATCCTTCAGGAGGTTCACTGGCACCACGTCATAGGAAATCCCTTTCAGAGCCAGTGCTAGGGAGAGCAGAGTGTACAGCTTTAGACAGGAACACTGAGACCAGTTTCATTGGTAATGGGCTCAGGCAAACGTTACCATCTCCATTTGAAAAAAGAATGGCTTTAAAACCAAAAAAGACCCCATCCCTCAAGAAAGGCAGCCAGAGTCCACCGAGAAGATAGTGCTCTGGCAAATGAAGGGCCAAAGCACTAAAGATCCGTCCTGGCAAAAACACTGCATTATTCCAAATAAGCTTTGCCACTCTTTACAGCACAGCCCTGACAGGTGGGGCTTATACAGGGCAGGGGGACCTGGGCTCATCTGCAAATCCTTGCTTACGACTGTCTCAGTCCAAGTAGGGACCATTCCCAGCCCTGCTTCGCTCTCAAGACCTGGGCAGACCAGAGTCTGAGGCAGTATCGGTATGAAAACAGAGTGTAGGGCCCTTCTAGATAATGTGGAATAAAGAGCCATCTGCATCATGTTAGCTTTACAGAAGGAGTATTTCCCTCGAACTAGCTGGAGGCTGAGTGAAGCCCTCCTGTCTGTTTCTCTCCCTTCCACCTGCTCCAGGCAGGCTGTGGTATTCCCTTCCCTCCCAATCCAGAGAAGGAGAGGGAAATGCCTCACTGTCCCAGGATCATGTTTGCTGATCTCTCTCTTAATAAGTGACTGATTGACTGGGTTAGTGAAGGGGAGGACACTGCAAAAACACCAAGACAATAGAACAGAGATCAACACTGGATCTTACCGATTCTCACTCTCCAGGAGCAGGAACTTCGGAAATAGCTATAAAGTATCGGCTGAGAAGAGAGAGATAAAGTGGTTATATGGTGGGAACACCAGAGCACTGTAAGGAGAACAATGCATGAACAGAAGGCATTTCAGGAACTGTAAGACAGGGCAGAGTGAGGGTTGGGGGAGGGAGGGCTCCTTTCTGAAAGTGACTGTTGCTGTTTTGGGCATACAGGTAGTGTCAGTCTTTCATGCTGGCCCTCTGAATATTTAGTTGCAGCTAATGTTTTCAGCAATGCACAAGTGACATTAAAATTATCCCCTACAAAGCTTCCCTCTTTGTCCCTATCGGATGTTGCTAACTTTTATCCCATCTTGGATTTTTTAAGCAAATTCCCCACTGATTATGTCAAGCACCTGCACTGGCCATTTGTGTGGCATGAAATGGCTTTTCCGGCCATGCAGGGCTGCGCCAGGTCTCTTTCCAAATGGGAAGAGCTACTGCTGTTCCAGGTGAATGCTGAGAGGGCAGACAGCTCATCTCTACCTGAACTCCAGCACTGAGGCAGCTTTCACAGACCCTTCCACCCTGTCCAAGTTCTCACCTTTTCAGATGCCATGGTCAGCGTGTGCAATCTACTGCAGGAAATAAAAACCTCTTCGCTTTCCCTTTTAACTCAGCTGGGATGGGGGAAGGCTACTCTCCTAAAGCCAATAAGAAAAGGACTATGCCCCCAAATCTGTGCCCAGGGCATGAAAATCAGCCAGTCAGGTTCAATCCTGAGCAACTGCAGTTGTGTGCTGTGCTGCAGCCCCAGCCCTGATATCAGAACCATTAACCAGCTTTAAGGCTGGAAGAACATTTAGGAACCATCCTTATTTCCCTAGATTTTTTTTTGTCCAGAAATAAATAAGATAGCTAGAGAGCCTGTCAGGCTCTCGGCACTTGCCAATGCAGAAAGATAGCCCTGGGGAACAAAAGAAGGAAACTGAAGCCACGTGCAGAATTTCTATTTCACTAGGGAAAGAGTGCCAGCTCCCCGAACAGGGGCTACCTTTGCGGGGAGGTCCCTCAGGGTACCCCATAGCCCTCCTCCCACCAGTACCAGCCAGTGCAGAGGGTTTTCTACATTGCATGCCTGGGAGAGGCGGCTACTCTGCTCCCAGGCCAACTTTGTGCAAAATATGAAACTTGCTTTTTTTTGTTATGGTCTTTTCTTTCCACACAGGAAATTGGTACTCATGCATGTCTCTGAATAAACCCATAATCATGTCTCTCCTTTCTTCCGTAGATCCCATGGCATGCCAGGGCTCTCTCTGTGTCTCCACCCTCCCAAAATGCATAGACATTACACCAGAGACTGACAGTAAGACAGAAAAAGGCAGGGATTCGCTCACTGACACACAATCTGTCAAGAGGAAGTCAGAGAGCCCCCGAGGATCTCTGTGCTGCAGTCCTACTTGTAAACTCAATGCTCCTCTTTACTTTACTTCTTACTGTAAATGAGGCATACATTTGATTAAATTACTCTAGTCAAAGTTTACTGGAGAAATGGTTTCTAAATGAGGAGGGGAGTGATGGCAGTATTGGCAACACTTTTGTGGACAACGTATTTACTGATTTTCTTAAATTCTCTGCTTATGGAATCAGGGCATTAGAAATCTCAGCTATGCTTTTTTCCAAATATCTAGCCCGCTGGGTTGCAGGTCAAGAAACAGAAACTATGACTTCAAAAGGGAAACATACAGCATTCATGACATACTATTTTTACTTGTTTTTCTCAGGGACCTTGCTCATGATTTCTTGGCTCAGAAATTCATGTCCTTCACCACATTTGTTTTGGACTCTGGCCTCTCAGCTGGCAGTGACATTTCTCCTGATCCTCTCTACAGTTTTTTGTTGTTTTTGCAAGCCTGCGCTATCATTTGTAATAAATTGTGCTAAGCTAATTGTTTCACTCTGCAATTTCAAGGCCCCCGGGGATTTTACCAAAAGGAGCATGGAAAACAACCCATCCCTCAGCTGGGAACTGTGTCTCCAGAGGCTGGGGCCTGGAGCGATCTCTTAAGTTCATGCTGTTTTGCTCCCAGCGGCAGGGAAGATCACAGGCAAAACAACCAGCTAAGTAAAGACCAGAGACAGCAGGCATGTTTTGTCCTCAGTGGACAGGTCCCAGAATGACGTTGTATCTAGTCTTCCTCAAACTAAGAGATGAGCGTGGCCCAGGGGAGTAGTGGGGAAGAACTGCCTCCATTTACAGTCCCGCAGAGTAATCCCCATAAGCTGCAGGTTAGATTGGTTGGAGCTGGGAGGCAGGGAGACAATATTTGCTTCATGTCTACTGAGATTTTGGGTTTGGTTCTGTTTTCATTTCCAGCATCAGCGGTGCAGTGAGGAAAGTTTGGGCTTAAATCCTAGTCTAGTGTAAAAATCTGGGAAATGCAGTTCACTGTTTAGGAAGATGGAAGAAACACCCCAAACTTGGTGTGTTGAGCCCTGAGGTTTCCAAGCCTGTCCGGCTTCAGTATGGTCTCCTCTGGACACCACCTCCTTACAGGCTATATTCGGGACACACTTAGAATCATAGAATGGTTTAGGTTGGAAGGGCCCTTGAAGATCATCTAGTTCCAACCCCCCTGCCATGGGCAGGGACACCTCCCACTAGACCAGGTCGCTCATATCCCCATCTAACCTGGCCTTAAACACCTCCAGGCATGGCGCTTCCACAACTTCTATGGGCACCCTGTTCCAGTGCCTTACCACCCTCAGAGTGAAAAATTTCTTC
>RSEF01000005.1:42502195-42523524 GCA_003993805.1 Himantopus leucocephalus | reverse complement strand
GAGCAGCCCGCACACATGGACTGACAGGGAGCAACTGCCCACGTGGGACACGAGAAAGAAATCTGCTCCTTGGAGGCTTGCACAGGGGAAACCTCCGCGTCTGAATGGCACCGCTCATACTCTGCTGCGTCAAATGTAAAGGTATAAGCAGAAGGCGCAGGTTTGCTCCTTTTGTACCTCTGCAGCAGACGTTGGTGTTAACAGCTCACACGGATAAACTATCTTAAGTAAACACCACCACTGCTCTGACGGGCATTAGTTTTATTTAGCAAGGGGGCCAGTTCCTCGCTCTCCACCGAGACGGGGCCGTGGGTGCAGGACGGGTCGGCGGCAATCTCGGCCTTTCCGGGGGGACCGGGGCAGCAGCCGCTGATTTAGGCCGCGATCCCCGTCAGCTGCCGAGGCGGGCGGCGCGGCCAAACCCGGCGAGGCCCGCGCCGGCCGAGGGCGGAGAGCCGCCGCCCCAAGACCCCCCCTCTCTCCCCCGGCTCCCTCCATCTCTGGCGCCGCCATCGCCCGCCGCTCCCCTCCCGCCCGGCGGGGACGCTCCGCAGGGAGAGCGGGGAGCCCGCGCCGCGTACCTTGGCCGCGGCAGAGCTCATCCCGCGCCGCGACCCTCCGCGGGGTGTCAGCCCCGTCCCGGCCAGGGACCGCCGCCGGCCGCAGGGCCGTCCCCTCACCCCCCCTCGGGGCCGGGCTGCAGCTGTGACAGCCGCCGCCCCGGCAGGACTACATTTCCCAGCGTGCCCCGCGCCCGGACTCCGTCTCCCAGGATGCGCCGCGCCCGCCCCGGCGCTGGAGCCCCGCGGATGCCGGCGGCGGGGGGCGGCCAGGCCGAGCCGGGCCCGCGGGGCGGCCCGCTGCGGCAGCGGGAGTCCCGCCGGCTCCCAGGGGGGTCGGTGCGCCCCGCCGCCCCTCCTGCTCCCGCTCAGGCTCGGTCGGCGGCGCTGGTCCTCGTCACCCTCCTCAGCTTCGCCTCCCGCTTCCACCGCCTGCCGGAACCGCCGCACGTCTGGTACGGGCCGGGGCGAGGCCTGTGCCCCTCCGGCGGGGCGCTGCGGGCCCGGCCCGAGCCCCTGGTTGTGAGTGGGTGTCCGCCTCCTCCTGGGAGGCGGCCCGGGAAGAGCCGGCTGTCCGTGTCCCCCCACCCCGCGGAGTGTGCCCAGACTGCCAGCCCGCGCCCCGTTCTCTGGCACCCGCCCGCCCCTGCCTGGCCCGGCTGGGAAGGGGTCCGTGTGTGTTCCAGGCAGGCGGTGAGATGGGATCCTGGCAGCGAGAGCCGCAGGGAAGCGCTCCGCTCTCTGCCCAGCCCGCTCCCGGCGCCTTCTCACCGCCGCTCTCAGGACATGTTGCAGAGAGGGGACCCCGGGTCTCGGGGAGGCGGTTTTGGGGGTCTGTGGGTTGCAGGCTGACTTTTTAACATCTCTAACCTCAACCTGGAATCAGAAGGGCAGGCTAGGGGTTTTGGAGTGCTAATGTCAAACTCTTCAAAAAGGGCCCTGCCTAGAATAGCTAAAGTGCCCTCTGTGATTTTCCTAGTGAATTTAATGCGTTGTCTCATGTAGAATGTATGGCACTAACCCTCTACATGATGAAAAACATGAGTAAAAGACCTTCCTGGATTTTTTTACTATGTTTAGCATTATAGCAGTTGTTTGGTGGTTTTTTTTTTTCCAGTTGGGATGAAACTCATTTTGGGAAGATGGGGAGTTACTACATTAATCGGACCTTCTTCTTTGATGTCCACCCCCCTTTGGGGAAGGTAACCTGCTCTTCTGTTACATGTTTTAGAAGCCACAGTAGTGGGCCAACAAAAGGCTTCCCCATCCTTCTGGCTGAAGGGTGGGATGAACACCAATACCTTTCCTAACTGTTGTTGGCATCATGGTAATTTGCCGTTCTCTATCCAGAGCCTCAACTTGCATCTTTTATTCTCTATAAAAATGCTTTGAATATGGGAAAGAAAACAGTGTTGCATGTTGGATATTTGAAAGGCTTGACATTAAAAAAATGAACGTGGCACTTACATGGCTTGGAGGGGATATTTAATAGAAGCCTACGGTTTAAAGGAACCAAACAGTTCCTGATAGCTTGTGTGTAAATGAGACTTTTACTACAAGGGACCCTGAAAGCCTTGACTTGCTATTCTGTAATCAAAGAACTTGTTCTACCAACAGTGTGCAGTGTCGATGAAGGTGCACTCCTCCTGCCTCAGAAAGATTATCTTCTTTTCAGGCTGAGTGTCCTTAAACTATAGGAATAGGGAGCTATGGGAGAATCTACAGAGACAGAATTCTCTCTGCTAAATACCACACCTGGTATTTCTCTTGAGCTTCCTTAGAGTCGGCAGCCAAAGTCCTTTTGATCCCTTCTGATTTTGCCTTTAGACAAAGGGCAATATGTATGCACATCAGGTCTGTACATAAACTCTTGTTTGGATGATGTGTCTGAATTAAGCAGTTATCCTCTGGATCAGACTTGGCTTCTGTAAAAATCTTACCTGCTGCTGGCTTGGATACTCCTTCCACCAATGCAATTTCCCTGACCAGTTTTTTTTCACCTTTCCTCTTCAGATGCTGATTGGACTTGCTGGCTACCTTAGTGGATATGATGGTACATTTCCTTTCCAAAAGCCAGGGGACAGATATGAGCAGCACAACTACATGGGAATGAGAGCGGTAAGACTCCACAGGCTAGTATCAAGCTGGTTAGTGCTCCTGTGCTTTTCAGTACATGGTCTTACGTCACAAGAACATCTATCCTGGATCAGATCAGAGGTCTGTTTAGCCTTGTGCCTTGTCTTTAAGCTCCTTAGAAAAGTGTTAGTGGTTGTATTGTGACTAAGTCTTAATGTCTGGCTGTGAGAGGCCAGGTAAGAAAGTAAGGTGATTATTGAGGCCAACCCTTGCTGCTAATTAGTGGGACTATGCTCCTGAGTGGGACAGATATCTTGCCTGTTCTGCAAAGGGAACATTGCTCAGCTTGGGCTTCTGCTCACTCCATTGTGCCTGGCTGCTCTGAGGGGGAGCCAAGGATGTCAAAAAGCCAGGATCATCCACTGCCACCTGCAGTTTGCCAGCACCAGTGGCAGTGAGCCGAGTAAGCTGATGGAGTGGGGGTGGAAATTAGTATTCAGAGTGGTATTCTGTCTGAAACCCTGGCTGTACTGCTCTCTAGGAAGACCAAGAGCCGTAAAACTGACAGCAGATAACATGGGCCAAAAAAAGAAACAGTGGCTAACTGCTAGTGCCTAGAAAGAAGGTTTAAGAACTGGGAAAGCATATTTTCTTGGTTTACTTTCCAAGTCTCCAGCAATTTGTGGTTCTAGATTTCCCTGAGCCAAAGGTGGGAGAAGTGCTAGAACCAGACATTGAAGAGAACAAATTTTACTGTGATGCTGCTTTCTTTTGTTTTGATTTCTGTTCTTCCTTCTCCAACTATTCTCAGTCTCATTTGTGTAGGAGAGGTGATACTGGTCTGCTAAAGATGTAAGATACAGGTATATTTTGTTCTTAGATCTTGTTAAAATAAGTTGAGTATGGTGGATGTGTAGTGCACCTACTTGACATAACTTTTAATGGATATCTGATGTAGTCTAGCAAGAGAATGACCAAGTGTTGTTACTGACACCTCTATAGACAGAACAGAGTAAGCAGCTATTCTTCTCTGAACAATACCTTTGTTCATTTGGCTTTTGTCTGATGTTCTTAGTGAGTCAGTTCAGCTACTGCAACACCTACTGTTGTTGGTAGGTGTGGAATATGAAGGAAGGGAAAGCATGTGGGTGCGTGTTCACTGTGGGGAGTGATCTTCTTTTCCTGCAGTTCTGTGCGTTCCTTGGCTCCTGCCTGGTTCCCTTCGCCTACCTCACAGTGTTGGAACTGTCAAAGTCACTGCCAGCAGCCTTACTCACAGCTTTCATCCTTATTTTTGGTAGGTGTTCCTGCTACAGCAAAATTGAGCAGGTTAATTGTTCAGAGAATTTAATTTCTGGATTATCATGTGTTACCTAACCAGGGGATATTTGGGTTAATGAGAGAGGTTCCCGAAACCGAAGTAATTCTGCTTTATATGTATGAGGCTTTTTAATTGGTGGTCCCCTTGAGAATTTTACAGTCTTGTTTAGTTCATAGATGCTTCTGTTATAGCCATAACCACGGTGTTGGACTACATTTCACCTCAATTTTAAGAATGGTTATAAGATGGATGGTCAGGAATGATTTGCCTGCTAGTGAAATATTGATGTCTCCCATATGAATTATAGAGGTATTTAACAGGCTACTGCATTACTGTGGAAGACTTCACAGTAGAAATTAATAAAGTTCCTTGTTGAATTGAGCCAAGTGGAGAAATTAACATGGCAAATGGCGTTACCCAGATTGGGGTGTTGTGAGGACACACAGATACTGAGACGTGGAGACTTCAAATGTCCAAGTCATATTAATTTTTTATAGGTAACATCTGAAAGATGACTTCTCCTGTAGCATCCTATGGCACCATGCTGCTGCCTTAGTAGGTAGATCATTGCTGTCTGTAATGCTCTCCATCTGAATATGTTAGCAGCACCTCCCAAATGGTGTTTCACAGATACTGTTGTACTGCCTGGTTTCTGTGAGGGTTTATTTTTTTTTTCATTTGTTACCCAAGTAGAAGTTGAAGTGTTCTGATCTGCTTCTGTTTCTAAAATTTCCCTTGTTCCCCTTGTACACTGAGGAAACTGGCTTCTTGCAATCTTAGATTCACTTTGGAACCGCAGCCTTTTTGACATTGTTGTGTGTCTGCTTGCAGATACAGGCTGTATTACTTTGTCGCAATATATTTTGCTGGACCCCATTCTGATGTTCTTCCTTATGGGAGCTGTTCTGAGTATGGTGAAATGTAACAGCTGTGCGGATAGGTAAGATCAAGATGATAATTTTGTTAAACTATAGGTACTGAACTTTTCACACAGATAAAGTACTAGAACATGTCTACCACTTGGCAGTCTGGGTGAATGGCTGAGATGAGGTTGTTTCAGGTAATTTGGAGGTGAAAATGGCTCCTGGTAGGGGAGAGGAATTTTTATTATGAGGGCTTGTGAAACTAGGGAGAAGGTATCGTGGCTGGGGTAAACCAGGAGAGAAACTTAAATAGATTATTTTAGCATGAAAGGAAATTACAGCAGAAATGTTGTTTATAGAACTGCAAATCTTGAAAATGATGGTTAAAACTTTTTAAAACTCAACAGGAAAGAAAGCTGGTATAGGGCATTGTAGGTCAGAGAAGGAGGAATGAAGGATGGTTGGAGCCTGTTCAAGGCTTTGCTCCTTAATGGCAAAAATATTAATTTGTTATTTTGAACCACTCACTTTGTCTCCTGGCTGGAGAAACACATTTTATCTGTGACTCTAATCCTATAAAGACTTATAAAATCCTGCTAGGTGGGGTAAGTAGTGTAATTTGTTGGGTTTGGAGAAATTGGTACCAAACATTTGAGAGAAATATAGCCGGAAGGTTTCTGAATAAAGCAGTTAAGTTGCTCAGGGTATTTGCTGTAGAGCCATCCAGAGGGGAATGGTGATTTGTAGGTATTTGGATATGTCAAAATGCTTCTTTGTGGCTGGGCTGTACAGAGTAATTTCCTCACAATGCATCCAGAATTCAAAGACATAAAAGCTTAGAATACTGTGTTATATATGCGCAATTTTTGTTTCATGAAATGTTCAAGAACTGATCATATAAGTCTTAGTGGGACCGCAGCAAAAATGGCTAAAATGCAGCCTGCAGTGTCACGTGGGGCTGTCCTCATCTACAACACACACCTCAGGGAGTGCAAGCACTGTTACAGGGCAGTGTTTGATCATCTCTGTGTGCTTTGACCTGAACTTATTTTTCATGTCTTAGAGTTAATCCTGTTTTCAAACTAGTTGATTTTATGCAAATTAAAAGCCAGCTCTAGCTATTGCGTTGCTTAGCAGGTCACGGGGATTTTTTCTAGCCAAAATACAAGTATCAAGACATCAGGAGTCAGTAGGAAAAGGGTGTTAAATTTGGCTGTCTTTCTCATCTTTTCTCATCTTTTCTCTGTGGTTCAGTTTTAGTTTAGTTTGTAACTTGTTTGCTTTTTACTGCAGCTTTTGTTTGTGCTTTGGGTAGATGTTTTCCACTATGGGCCTTCTGCTTTAGGAAAAGTAGCTGTTTGTTTTCTCCTGTTCTCCCCCATGTCGTTAGCCTTCTGAGAGATGTAAGTTTGCATTTTATGGAGCAAAAGTCCTGTTTCTATTTTCAGAAGTCTTCCATGTGTAAGACTTTCTTCATGCTAGTATTTTTGCTTATACCTGGTGTCTATGTTCTCTTCCTTAAAGGAAAGAGCTAGGGCTGCCCAGGCTTAAATGTTGGGCCCTTCTGTATCAGGGATATCCTTGCATCATTCTAAAATTAATGAAAAAAATTATATTTCTATTCCTCATGGGCTCCTGAGAAGAAGATGTAATGTAATTTTGTGGGGTAGCTAATTTGCTGTTTGTTTTCCTGATATCAGATGTCCATTCAAGTAGCCATCGTTTACTTGACCTGACCTATCTGTCCTGCAGGCCATTTTCTGCATCCTGGTGGTTCTGGCTAAGTCTGACTGGTGTGAACCTTGCTGGAGCAATGGGGGTAAAGTTTGTTGGCCTTTTTGTAGTCCTCTTGGTTGGCCTGAACACAATCTATGACCTATGGGACTTGCTGGGGAACCTCAGCCTGTCACTGGTGAGTGTCAAAAATTTTTCTTTACATTAAGGGTTTTTTTGTTATGTTTTGCTTTCTTTTGCCTTTGTAATTCTCCTGGTTGCTGTCCACCATGGAACTAGCCAAACAGCGATACTCTGTCTGCAGCAAACAAGGGCATCTGAGGTGGATGATGATGATTAAAGAAGAAGGTTATAACGGAAAAGCTATTGCCATATGTTTTAAATAAACCCACATGTGTCAGCAGGATATAATGTCACAAGAGCACAGCAAAAAGGTTGTTGCTTTTTCTCGAGAGAAACTTTACCTTTCCAGGTGGATGAATTTTATTTCAGTCTAGGTTAAAAATGCTCATTGGGAATGGCTGTACGATGGCCCAAAGCATGATGTTGTCCAACACTGTTACCTAACCTTCTGAGGAGTACGTGCTACCTGGCAGACAGACATGTCTTGCAGCGTCTAGTTTGCATAAGCAGCGCAAACTCAGGCTCTGCTTCATGAGAGTATGGGGGCACAGGCCGCATAGCAGTAGCGTGCTATAGTCCATCGTGAGTCATAGGTATGCTCTGCAACTTGCAGTCTCTGTAGTGAGTCCTGAGGATGATAGCCTGCTCGATTTTACACAGATTTAGTTCTTATAAGCTCTAAGACTAGTGTGTTTGGGTGCCCTGTACTAATATATTGCATTTTATATTTGGGGACTGTGAAATCTAATATGTGGAGAAATACCATGATGTACCATTTGCTGTCTTGAAGCCAGCAGGAAAACAAATTCTTCAAGCACATCTTTTAAAAGGTGTTCAGTTCTCCTCTTTGTCTCAGCCTCTTCTGAAGCTTGAAAATTCTCTTTCACTTACTGTTTTTGTCCTGTTTGTCTCATAAACAGCAGGGGTTTGGGGGGGACTTTTTCTGTTCCTGTTGTGTGATTGGTTTTCTCTGATTAATGTGAATCAATATGGGCTGCAAAGATGCAATGTTCCAGCTCTGGAGAAGCAGTTCTTGAGCAAAGTCAGTTAATTGCATTTGAAATGGAACAAATCCATCATGTCTAAGCTTTCTGCCAGCAGACAGCTGCACAGTGATTTCATTTGTGCTGCTGGCAGCAAAGGCAGCAAGCCCCTGAGTGTTAGAATATGTAAAGAAATTTACTCCAGAAGGTGGATGCTTTCTGAATAACTATTTGGCAACCTTGGTGCGTGAGGAGGGAAAAAAAAGAAGTGAGGATTAAACCCCTGAAAGCCTGAATAGCTTATCTCTGCATTTGTTAGGAAACTACTCATAATTATTTACATGCAAGGTTTTGGGGACTAATTTGATTTCTAGAATTCTCAGCTTATCTTGGTCCACTGTTCTGGTTTGCTTGATGTTGTCCTTCACGTGCATTTTCTTATTTGACTTTGCATTGAAGTCTGTAGTTAAAGAAAACCTTTTCACAAAGGTTGAAGCATAGCGTGGTCATTCTGAGCAGGGAACTGGAGATTAGTTCATGTGCCTCTCTGCTGCATAAATTTGGTTATGTACCATCAATCAGCATTTTTCCAAGTGCTCAGTGGTGTTCTGCTCAAGTACTTGAGCTGAGCAACTGTTTCCTTTGTTGACTTCAGTAAGTTCTTAGTTTTGTAATGTGTTCAGCTCTTTTTCCATTACTTCTGAAATCTTTGGATCTGTTACTAAGGGACAGAGGATTATTAGCTTAATGATTGTATGATAGGTACCACATAAAAAAAATACAGAAGATAGCAAGTACATCTGCCTTCGTCTGCTTTGAAGTTAGATGTGGACATTTAGCAAACAATTTTTGCTATTTAAGGTGTTTTCTTCTCCCACAGCTGTTTATTACCCACCCTGTATTTTAGATTTCTTACTCTACTACCAGCAGTGTCAGTAGGATGTGAATATGTAATTGCATCTTGGACATCTGTGTACAAACCACCTTTCCAAGGGATTTAAATAAAATACTCTGCTTTTTTGCTGAGGCAGCTAGAAACACTCACAGGTTTTGCTGCTGACTTTTTTGTAACTTCTGGCTGAGGAGCAGCAACAGAAGTTGCAGTGTGAGAGCCTCCTTGCTAAGTGAGCTGGTTCCTGTGAATGCAGCATATCTAGGTCCCCAAGAAGTCCTTGGTGCAGTCATATTTGCATAGGGAGACTTGTTGGGAGAGTTCTTTCAAGTAGTTTGTGCCTTCATGTTTTCATTTTCCCTTTTGCTTAGCTTTGACAGTATTCTGGAAGACATCTCCTTGCTGTGCTTTTGTGTCAAGATCTGTACTGCTCTGATGAACAAATTAAGATCCTCATTTTCAAAGTATTGTCAATGGGAGCTGCCCAGCCTCCTTTGCCAAAGTTAGGCATGCCCAACATTTTTGAAAGTTAAACCCTCCTATTGCCTGTTTTTGTCTTCTTTCCAAGACCCTGAAATTTTAAGGTACCCCAGCTCCAGTTTTTGGAGATGTACAACAAGGTCTTCCTAAGCTTTTACCGCTTCCTAGGCCTTTTTGAGGTAATTTTGCACCCTGCTAGGCTTGCTTGCATGGTAGACTTTGATATAGGACCACTGCTCAGACATGAAGAGTGGAGATGTTCCTGCAGCTGCACTGTTTGATCCAGGTTGTGTTTGTTACAGGTTGTGTTTGGGAAGCACTTACTGGCTCGTGTACTATGCCTCATCCTGCTCCCGCTTGCCCTCTACATGGCTATGTTTGCTGTTCACTTTACAGTATTAAATAAAAGGTATTTCATAATATTTTCTCCAGAAGAATCGCTTGTCTTTGCTTTGAATTAAAGACTATTGATTATGGGTTTCTCCATTTTCAGTGTCAGAAGCACAGCCACAAGCTGTGTCTTTGTTTAATTCCCTTCCTGGCCTCCTACACTGTTTATAGAGAAAGGCTCTGGCCAAGCTGGCAGTGAAACTGAGTTTGAGCTTAAGACTTTCTGAAATGCCAAGCAAGTATCCTAAGCAAACCCTGACTCCTTTTATTTTCCTCTTCTCTGTCCTGGACCTGAAAATGTCTCAACTCCATTCTTTTTGGTTTTGTTTTTGTAATAAATAATTAAAAAAAAAAAAAAGCATTGCATTCCTGAAAAATGCTTTGACTGTGATTAAAAAAAAAAAAAAAAAAAGTTTGAGTGTGCCCCAAGGGAGGACTCTTCCCTGAATGCCTGCAACCAAGGGATGCTTTTTATGTGGAAAGAGCACAACAGCTAGTAAAATGGCCAAGTAATGTTTTTCCATACGCCAGCATTAAGAGATGAGGTGACTAAGCATTTCACCATAAAAAGACTATAAAATTAAATCTGTTATTTTTCAGTTTAAGTCAACTGGTCTTACCACTACCCTCTTAGCAGAAATGAGACTAAGGAGGCACAGAGAGAGTCTTTATTAGATATAACCTGACAGTGGGTCAGTTTATTTGTCATAAGAACACCTCCAAAGATAGTGGTGCTTTGTGCAGTGTCAGTGTGTACATTTTTGTGACCTCAAGTCCTTGCAGATTGGGACAATTTCCTGCAAGACTGTCTCTGTCTGCTGTGATTTGCAACATTAGACGTGTGTGCATCTAAGGGAACTGCAGTCATTCTTCTCCTGATGCCGTGTCTGATTTTATCTTTTTCCTTCTGTAAAAACAATTTGGTAATGCATGATGGAGCTTTGTACGCCTGTTTTGCCAGACTATGAATTGTCATATTCTTTGCTCTCTTTTGTAGTGGTCCTGGGGATGGTTTCTTCAGTTCAGCATTTCAGTCCCAGCTGATCGGGAACAATCTTCATAATGTCTCCATTCCAGAGCGTGAGTGTCCAAAGGAATAAACCACTTTGAGTGTTGTCAATGTACGTGGGGGTTTAAATAAAAACAGCATCTCCTGTGAGTCAGTGCAGGGTAGTGCAGGTTATGCCTTCATGGTCATGGTCAGATCCATGCTGTTCCACTGTGCAGTTTTATATATTGACAGAAAAGAAAAAGGCTGAAAATAACACCATGTGTAGTGCAAGGTCACTAGCTGTTTCATCATATTCCTTCTAGAGGGAAAGATGCCATTTTGAGGAATTTGACAGTTTTGTGTGCATGCATCTTTGCATTTTTTGGCCTTTATGTTGTTTGAGACACCTTAGGTTTGTAGGTGTTCAGATGTGTGATTTGTTACCAGAATGTGTGTAAATGAAAACTATCAACTCCTTTGTGACACAGCGTGCCCCTGGTTCAGCTGTGTTGTATTCAAGCACACATATGAATTTAGGAGAAAGATGACTCTGTGGTCGTTCCCTGATCCTCAGGTTGGCTAGGGACTACCGAGCCTTTAATGTGGTTTAGCTTTCCAATTACTTCAGCTTTTCTCTGGCTGTTCCGTGCTCCTGAGCTGCTACAGGAAGAGCATCAGGTCCTCTCCTACTTGTGTTGGGAGTCTGCGAAGGAAAGGCGGCTGAAGCCAGGGTATCAGGTCCTCTATCTGATAGCTGAGCTTGTCTCCCTTCCCGCTTGTATTGCTGTAGGGGTCAGGTGATGGAGTGCTTCAAAGTAGTCACATGCTTTTCAAACTTGATCATGTTTTAATTTGACCATATACTGTTATGGAAAGCTGTCTCAAACCTCTCATTATTGAAATTGCATACAAAAGAACAAGCACTTCTGTTTATGTTAAAAGTAGGTGGGAGAATTTTAAGTGTTTCAGCCAAATGTTATGTAACAGTTTTACTGAGTCGTGGTTGGGGATGGAAGATAAGGTTGCAATGAGCTGTGTGGAGTAATGTGTCCAACAGGAAACAAGCTTTCATCTAAACAAAGCAAGAGAATGCATGCCTAATTGGAGCGCTGCAGACTAGCTGGGGGAGATATGCCTTATGCCTTTTTTCCACCTTCCTTCCCATGTAGACTTGGCGTACGGGTCCGTGGTAACAATGAAGAACCTTCGGATGGCAGGGGGATACCTTCACTCCCACTGGCACCTCTACCCGGAAGGCGTGGGGGCTCGCCAGCAGCAGGTTAGTGTATGGCAGCGGTAGTGCTGCCTCTGACTACAACCATTGACTTGCTCCCATGGCACTTAGCTCCTGTCACCACAGCACCTAATGCTATGTTTTTACTCAGCATCTGTTACCCTCTCAGTGCTACAGCTGTGCACTTGGCTTGGAATTCTGAGTAAAAAGGGTGCTTGCAGAGAGCCTACCACGTTGCACCAGAGAGGTGACTTGCAGTAAGAAGGCTTCATTGTAGTAGCAAGACCACCCTCCATTGATGGAGGCCAAGAGGACTTCAAAATAATTTTCCATAATAAAGTGCTGTTGTTACCTCAAGGAAGGCTGTAAAACTTTTGTTTAAAACAAATACATTACTTTGTTTTATAGGTTTCATTGCTGTGTTTTTGAAGCAACAGAATAGGGGTGCTGTGTGTTGTTTTTGCTCCTGCCACTGGCCTCTGCGACCTTATATGAATTACTCTCCTTTTGTGCCTTGCTTTCCTCATCTGTCACCAAAGAATTTTTAAGGCTTTGCTCATTAAATTAGTTATCTGTACATTTCTAAGCTAGCCATAATTAGACTATCTGAACTCTCTAAGGGCTTCTGATTAAATGATTAAGCAATAAATCAAAATAAAAATCAGAAATCATGTAACTATTGCTAATTAAGTAGTACAAAAATTAAGTGAATTTCTTATTTTTGTCCATCATCATCAAGCTTCACAAATCTTTGCAGCTTCTGCAGCTTTCCCAAGATGTATTTTGCAGTTTGCATGTTCGTGTCTAAAAATTGTTCTGAGCTCCTACAAAGAAAGTTGCCAGAGAAAAACAAGTGTTTGTTTTTTAACCACTTTCAGTCTCTGTGGTGAGGAAGAAGTTTTCAGAAATGAAAACTTCGTCTCAATCTTCTTTTCCTGCTGTTCTTCCCAACCAAAAATTCTAATGCTCTCATGTGACATCGATGTTTATTACCATAGATGGAGATGTCATACCAAAACTGGCTCAAGGATAGGCAAAATTCAAGTGCAGAGCATGCTTTATGACACTAAAAGCAGGGAAGGGGGATTTGGAGAGGACGCTGATGGGAGTTTTCTTGAGCGTAAGTGGGAAGGGGTGGAGATTACTCCCCTGTGCTCCCTGCCCTGGAGGTAGGACAAGGGTAGGGGGCTGGGACAGTTTGGGGGCTGTGGAGAGGGGAAGGGAATTTAGAACTCGGAGGAGATTTAGGGAGGAAAAGACAGAGGCAGTGATCTCTCTGCCTCCTCCTTTCGCTCCTCTCCTGATGATATAACCTCGAGGTATGAGGTTCCACCTCCAGCTCTTCCTTTTTCCCCACCCTCAGACCTCCTGTATGTTCTCCCTCTCACCCACCCACGGGGCCATCTCCTTCCACCTGAGCGGGAGGCGCTGGTCTAGGGTCCCACAGAGCAGGGCTTGCTGCTGCTGGAAGAGGAGAGTAAGCAAAGTGGGCACAGTTCCTCATGCTGCTTGGGAAGATTGCCCTTGGGAGCAGCACCCTGGGGCCAGACAGTCTCCCCTGCCCATGGTAACAGTAGGAGCAGTTACTCTGTGTGGCCGAGCAGGCCAATAAGGATTAGCTGGGTAGCATGTGTGGCTTTAACAGTTGATCCCTGAATCCTTCTTACCTTGCCTGGATCTTTTAGCAGAAGTATTATGGTTGTCACAGGCAGCCTGTTGTCATAAATCTCTACCAGTGATGCCTGTCTGTAAAGCCAGTGCTGTTCCCATCTCCTCGTTCTGGTACTGGTCAGCGATTATTCAAAAAGTTCAGGTTTGGATATCCCGTTGTAGAAGGAGCCTCTGAAGTAGGGTGAGAGGAGGTCAAGCTGTATGGTTGGAGGCTGTTACTCATGATGCATGTGAACTGGCATTAAATGTAGTGCTCCTGACTGTATGGGCTGTACACTGAATAAAAGGTGTCATCTGGGTTAAGGAGTGGCCAGTAACTGACTTTCTAGGGGGTACTATCATAGGGTTTCTGTGTTATTGGTGCATTCATTTGGGACTTCGATTTGCTGGCGAATGTGTGTCTGCTATCACCAGCTTTTTTCTTGTTTGGTAAAATACCTTATCCTGTGCTTTCAGGTCACTGCCTACTTACATAAAGATTTGAATAACCTGTGGATTATAAAGAAACATGATTCAGATACAGGTAACAAATACCAGTAAAGTGCCTTTAATAACTTCTGCTTCAGATTTTCACTTAAATATTCTGAGTTCCGTCCTGGGCAAAATATCCGTCATGGATACGAGGGGGAGAGAAGGAAGAACAAGGGGAATCTGGCTCCATCTTGATTAACGCTGTTTGTGTCTACTGTGGTTTTGGTTTTTCTCCAGATTGTACAGCTGAAGTAAATAAGCTTTTCTCAGCTGAAGGTTGCATTGACAACTTTTCAGCTAGGTAGGGCTGCAAATAACAGAGAGGAAATTAATCTGAACTCAGTATTTTGTGGAATTTATTATTGTGGCTATGGGTCCTGGAGGAGTTGGGTCCTGGTATGTTCTGATACATTGTGTTCAACTGATTTGCATGGATGTTTGCTTGGGACAAGATAGAGTACTGAACGTGAAGATGTATGATTTGTACATACATCTGTTATTTTAGAATATCATACAGTATAGCTTAGACATGTTTGGTGTGGCAGTGTTTCCTTTCTTCACCTGCAGCATGTGTATGTAAAAATTAACAAGAATTGTCTAAACAACAAAAAATTCAAATAACATAGATATAACAAAATTATGATCAGTGTTGCAAGAGTCATTTTATAGTTCATGAAATAAAAACATAAAATAAATATATAGTTTTGGTGTTCAGTTATCCTGACCAGGCATCCTCCTTATTTAAGGGCAGCATGTGCTGCTTGTGGCCATGTTCTTTAGAGTAGCCCTCAGGTCTGGTCTTTAAACTAGAGCAGTGGTTTACACCAGGCTTAGAGTTGACACAAATTAGTTTGCCTTGTATTGTCTGCTTGAGGCATGAGCATTCCCAAGAAACTTTCTAAGACCCTGATATGTTTGTCAGTGCATTGATATCATTAATTTCCCTTCCTTCAGCAGATCTGTCAGACCCCTCGAGCCCTGTGGAGTTTGTGAGGCACGGAGATATTATTCGTCTGGAACATAAAGAGTAAGGATGATTTCTGGGATTCCAAGATTGAATAGAATTGGTGGGAGATTTGTGCTGCTGGAACCGACATGGTTAGGCCAGCACAAGCAGGCTGTGTGACAGAGGTATCTGTGTATCTGCATTTCCAGTGTGGAGTTTGTGGAGTTTTTCTTCATTAGAAATACCTACCTAAGTAGCAGAGATATTTGTTCATCTGTGTGAGGTGCAATATTAAGGTTAACTCCTTTGCAAAGAAACAATTTCAAAACCCTCATTCTGTTGCTTGTCCCCACTCTCTGACAAATGGTGTGGGGTTTTTGTGAGTCTACTGCAAGTGTCCTGTCCTTATGTGCGTAGGCAGTATCCACCTGCTGAAGTTCTCAACAGCGCTGAGATCACAGCAGTGAAATGCTTTTAACGAAAATGTTGGCTGGTGCCTTCCCTCTCTGTAAGGAACACCTGAGAGGGAGCAGGGGAACCCTAGTGACTTGATATTTAATCTTCATCTAGTCTAATGTCACTGTGCCACAATGCTCAGTGCTGCTGCAGCTTTGATTTCTTAACAGAAGCTCTAAACTTGTGAGCCTGGAAATCATGTCATATTGCATTCAATATTGTGTGTTCACAAATCATTGCTTAGGTTTCCAAAATTATTTTAAGATTAAAAAAAATGCCTTGAATTTTGAGGTTTACTGCCAAATATATGATAATGAAGGTGATAAAAATCTTCATTAGGCAATGCTGGCTAGGTCTTTATTAGGTCTCTGGAATGGGAAGTGAAGCTGTGGTGCTGCGGGAAAAGTCCAGCAGGTGGCTCCCGTCTCCTTGCATACGAACTGCATCCAGTGTGGGCAGAGGGTTTCTGGGCAGAGGGTTTCTGTGCAGATAAGGCCGGGCTGGATGCAGCTGTATTGTTGGCGGGGGTGGTTCATTGTCAAAGTGGTTTTATTAAGGACTGACCAGGATATGGCCAGGTTTTTCTGGTTGCCCCAGTTAGCAGTCCCTGCTAGGGCGAGAGGCTGTTTGTCTGCACTGTGAACAACTGATGCTAATGGATGCCACAGATCTTGCCCTCAGTAAATCTGTGCCTGACTAAGTGGTACAATCTTTCCCCTCAAAAGCAAAACTGGTAACCAAGAGAGGTCAGGATCTTACTTTGCTGCTTCCAAGAGCAGGACTGTTAGTCCCACCTTTAAAAATACAAAAACAAAATCAACAATGTCTTTTCCACTTGGAGATGGTAGATTGTAGCTTGAGGGTTGGATTTATTCATGCTGTCCTCCTTTCCTGGCACTGCCCAGTGTGGCATAAGCTCAGAGTAGCATGGTAGGAAGCGGCAGTTTCACTCTGTGGCCTCCATTGCTCCTGCCCTGCCCTTGGCTGGAATTGAGTGGTCGAAGCGCTGGCAGCTCTCTGAATAGCCCAGAGCAAAGTTCTCACAAATTGACTGAGACATAAAAACAAAGCAAGGTTTGACTTTTAATTTCATTTCAGAACTTCTAGAAATCTTCACAGTCACCAGCATGAGGCTCCCCTGACAAGGAAGCATTTTCAGGTCACTGGCTATGGAATAGTAAGTGAATGGCAAGATAAAACAAAAGCTCCTTCTTTTGGGTAGAGATCATACCATGCCAAGGGGATTTATTCTTGCTTTTCTAGTTTGTTAGCCAAGGTGATAGATGTGCATCTACCGTACTGAAGGAAAAACAGATTTAGTATGAAATAGCTTATCTCATATTTAAGGTCTATTTAATGTGAACACAGACAAGAAAATAACTTAAGCTTTATTGCCAGTCTAGCTTTGGCAGCATTCGACTCCAGAAATGCCAAACTGAGCAACCTTGAAGTTGCTCTGACAAGTATTATTTTATGTATTTGGCCTTGTCACATATACAAGTGCCTTTTTTTGACAGAACGATGACAGAATTTTGAATCGCGAAAATGAAATCTGCTTTGAGGGCTGAATTTCCAAACGCAAGGGGCTGTTGCCTAAACCCTTTTTCTGAAGCAGCCAAGTTACCCCTGTTTAAAATGTAACGCTGAGCCACAGTCAAGTGTGAATTGGAAGCAAAAAAATTTAAGGTTGGCAAGATAAAAATGTATTTGTGAGTAGTTGTTCATGTCTAGAATCATCTCTTCCTGATGGGGAATCTCTTCTGTGAAGTCTGAGTGAGAGTAGTAGCCTGGACTCCTTTGTTTACCTTTGCCACCATTAGAGTTTCAGAAGTTTCTGTTTGCAGTGCTTCAATCCTGTATGTCTTCTAGTTGGATTTTTGGGGGTTGTTGTTGCTGTTTGTGTTTTGTTTTTGTTGTTTTCCTCATCCTGTGGTATGTTTGCATGACAGAATGGAACAGGAGACTCCAATGATTTCTGGCGGATTGAAGTCGTTGGCAGAAAGACTGGGAAGCTCATCAAAGTCCTACGGAGTCAGGTCCGGCTAACCCATGTGGCCACAGGTTGTATATTGGGCTCTTCTGGAAAGACTCTGCCAAAATGGTAAATAGCTTGTAATCCCCCTCCACCCCTACAGACAGAAAAAGCTCAAGGCCGAGCTGACATGTTCCTTTGCTCAATGGTGCTTTTAAACTAAGCAATAACTACATTTCCTCCATTTCTTTATCTTTAAAAGAATAAAAAAGTAACTAGCAGGTACTAAAAATATAACCGGGGGAAAGATCTGGGTTAGGGTTATGCAGTCTGCTACAGTGAAGGTATACAGCTCTGAAAAATAATATCCCTCACTAAGAGATCCAAGAGTGGCATGCGCGTAGGTCTTGTCATCTGGGAAGTCCAGGAGGGGATGACAGACGTGTTCTTCAAGGCCCATTTTATCCTCGGGATTCACAAAAATTGCTAGAATCTGGAGAAGTTCATGCTGTTCCGTACCATAATCCTCCAAATTCCTTTTTATTGGTATTAATTTCTTCTGTGCTTGGAAGACCTTCTGCCATTTTTGCATGCAGCATCTGAAGCAAGGGCAACAGTAACAAGCTGCTATTAGCAGGGGTGGTGATTTAATATGTACTTGGGTTATATATCCTCGTCATTAAAATGAGGTATATGCAGAGAGATCCAGACTAATGCCAAGCAAGCTGCTGTATCTGCAAAGCTGTACTGTGTGGGATGCTAACATGGATCCTGAAGCAGCAGGCTGTGCGGTCATGTTGCTTCTGTTTCCAGAGCAGCCTCCCTTAATGCTAGCTTAGGTTTCCCATCACTGTGTTATATTAAAAAGGGCTTCTAAGGAATCCTGTGGATGCTGAATCATAGTGAGCGCAGGCAGATACCTCTGGTGACTGCCTGGTCAGGAATGCCAGTGCCATTTAGACTTTAAAACAGTAAAACTGGGCTCACGTGTAAACAATATGATTGCTGAAAAAAAATGAAAATCACTGTCTCTGTCAACAGCGTTCCAGAAAGCGGGTATGTATCTCTTTTTCCCTAACACAAACTTACCCAGTGAATGGAAGTTATTGCCACAAAATATTAATAACATTAAGAACTCAGGGGGAAAAAATACATGTTAACTGCAAATGAGGATGGTTAGAGTATATTGGATTTTTATATTTTATAATTTTTTTTTTAGGAATTTAAAAGGGAGTAATCACTGTCCTTCAGAGAATTAAGTGGTGGTTAATTAATGGAATTAATTAATTAGTGGAGTTAAGTCTGCTAAGTGGTGATTGATAGAAAAATTCTTATTAATCTGTCACATTATGGCAGGGTTTGATGCACTTTCTCCCAAAGCGTTTGATGTGACCTGCTAGAAATAAGATGACAGACTAAATGACCAGTTTGTGGGATCCTCTAAAGTCCTCCTTTTATTTCTGTAGGCATGGATTGACTTAAATTAATGATAGTGATTTTCTTCAGGAGAGAATGTAAGGGTTGACTTGAAGTAGTTTCTAATTGTCAATGTGCATCATCTTCGAAAATCCCACTGCTTATGTATGGACCTACGTTTTTTAGTCTAGATGCCCTAAGTTAGAAATGTGGCTCAAATATTCAGTAGAATTTTGACATTGGCTGCCTTGCAAATCTGTTTTAGTTTCTACATGGTGCTTAGAGAATGTAGGAGTGCGTAAGAATGCAGCTGCTGGGTTGAGTGGTATGGTAGGTGTTATGGGGCGGTATAAAGCTAAATGGGGAAAAAAACAGTCGTGAACGGGAAATATTGAGTGATCTTTTGCAGGGTGGTGGCTAACTGTTCTGCTGTGCCTCAGGGGTTGGGAACAAATAGAAGTCACCTGCACACCATACCTGAAGGAGACTCCCAATTCCCTCTGGAACTTTGAAGATCACATTAACCCTAAGTGTAAGTCATTTATTTCCTTTTCCTTTGAGAGGGCATCTTGGTTTGCTATTAAAGGAAGGGATGAGCTATTGGATGGCAAGAACTGGCATTCAGTGTTTGGAATTTATGTGTTCTTTCCTAACGGAAGCACAAACTTGCTGAACTTGAGCCAGTTGCTCAGAAATGCATAGCCTTTTTCTGTTTCACTGTTTGTACTGTAAGCTGGTGATAATGCTTCAAGTGTAGTGGAAGTATAAAGACTTTTTTTAAGGATTTTGAGAGCTTCATGGGTAACAAAAGTGTGAAGTTCTACAGGCAGTGCAGTACAGGCTGTTATTTTTAACATCATTGGTTTAATTGGGAATTATTGTCATCGATATGAGTATGTCATATATAGTTTAATGATTTTCTTAAAGCTAGGATCCACTCTGTTCTGGTGTATTTTTTTCCTTCTCTTACCGGGGGCATGCTAAATAATGGCTTTGCAGTACCATCAAGAAATGAATAGAAGTGTGACAGAGAACTAAGTTTGCCAGTAATGACAGATGGGCCTTGCAGCCTCATCCAGGAGTTAGATATGTGTTGCAGCCTTGTTTGGCCTGAATTATTCCATACAATTTTCATCCCATGAATTGCAGATAACTTGGGCTGAGTTCTGAGTTATTAAAAAAGCTAGTGTTCTTCATCCTCTCAGAGCGACTGTATGCAAACCAAAGGAGAGGAATCCTGGGCTGTTGACTTGGTAGAATTCCCTCTTCTGTTGTAATGCATTTTACATTCCCACACTCATGACTGATTTACAGATAAACAGCAGCCTATGAACAGTATGTCTCTAATTTGCACTAGAAATACAGATCTGTTTATTTCATGGACTTTTAGCTATTTCTCTTGCTCCTGGAAGTAAAGGAGGAAATCTAGGAGTACATCAGTTATGAAATTCAGGGGGGGATACTTTTGACTGCAAGCCTCTGTGTTTAGAATATGAATGAATTGCGTAGGGAATTAAAAGAGGTGCTAGAAGCAGATTTGTCATAGGAGGAGAGAGTTTAGTTTATTGTGAAAGAGGCAAATGAAAGTAAACCATACAGACTTCTAATCTGTTTTTCTCTCTTTTTCTGAAGTGCCCAATATCAGCCTGGATGTTTTGAAGCCCTCCTTTGCAGAAATTCTGCTAGAATCCCACATGGTTATGATCCGGGTAGGATATCATTAATTCTAGATTATAATTTTCTTCCTCCTTTCTCTTTCATCAAAAAGAAATAGCATTTTCTGAGATATCTGGGTGATGGCTGCAAGCTAGGGCAGAATTTACATGCCCCAGCAACCTACTTGAATTTATACTTAGAAAAAGCTGTGGTCTTGCAGCTAAATCTTCCAAAGATTTGGAAGCCTTGGGCTTGATGCCTGGCTGTGCTGTTGGTGTTATCTAGCTACAGCCTAATTATGTAATCCCTCCACTGCTGAAATTTGGTCCTGTAAAGGGGAGTTGGAAATTTTCCCTACCCTACCCAATTTATCCCTGAATATATAAAAAAAAANTGGAAGGTTTTAAAGTTAAATGAGTATTTGTGAGGCAGCTAATTAGCTAAACGGACACATAGGAGAACAATAAATGTTTGGATTGAAAACGGAAAACTTCTGCTTTTTTTAAAAGTTCATTGAGGTGCTGTGTTTTCTGCTTTCCTCTTCCCAATTTGTCCCTGAATATAAAAAAAAAAAAGAGCTGGGCTTAATATTTTCAAGCTGGACTACTCTTGCAGTCTTCCCCATGATTGTTGTTTGTGCTCTTGGCCACAGCCCTTCTGCTTCCAGCTCTCAATCCTTCATCTGAAGAACTAGAAGTTATATTTTGAGAAAGAAGTCTAAGGTTTTATTTGCTACTGTTTGTAAAGCTCTTCTCAGATTCTTAAAAGAAAGAAGGTAGTAAAGCAAATTATTATTACTGCTAAGCATTTCCATGGCAACCAGTGATAATGCTGTCTCAGGTAAGGAAGCACCTTCATGAGTTTCCATGGAAATAATCTTTCTGAGGCTTTTATTTCAGAGTGGAGGGAAACCTGTTGAAGTAGTCTCTTAATGAACAAAAGTCTTGCTTATGCAACGCGTATCCTCAGTGACAGAAAAGCTGGAGAAGAGAAATGAGAGAATACTGCCTCTAATGGTACCCAGAGAGCATTTTCACTTGCACAGTAATATTGAAACATTAATTGTCCTCATTGTGGCCATCTCCGGAACACGA
>RSEF01000005.1:42479185-42502095 GCA_003993805.1 Himantopus leucocephalus | reverse complement strand
GGAGAGTACAGAGCTGGCCTGCCAGCTTCAGCTGGCATCTGAAGGTGATTCAAAGATATGAGTCTCTGTAGGCTTTTGCTGCCTTGTTTTCTTGCAGGAGAGAAGGGCTTGGATTAGTGTGTATCTCACATGCCAGCGCTGCTCTGCAGGCGATCACCCAGCCTAGCATCAGGGTTGCTTATGAACTGCTCAAGCGTCAAGAAGTTGGCCACAATTTCTGTCAGCTACATTGATTACTGCAGCTCAGAAATGAGCAGCTGCATATCTGTTGGAAAGCCCATATTTGGTCTGGACATAACAGTAGGAGAAGGTGGTAAAAAGTATGTCAGGGAAACCTTCCTGATGCAGAGATCTACTGGTCCCATGGTTTTTATCTGGTTCTGCTTTGCACGCTTCCAGGATGTTTTTTCTAGTAGAGACACTGACCCCACATAGGTTACTGATAATAGACTTCCTTTTCACAAATGCCTTTTGCAGGCACCTTAAAAGTGTGTGGATGGCAGGACTTTGTATCCCAAGGGTGGGAAACAACTGAGCTTAGGTTATTGAGCAATGTCCACAAGGAAAAGAGTGGGAGCTTCATACCTCAAATAGTTTAATAGTGAACAGGACAGATCTTCAACAGTACTGCAAAGAGCTACCTGTATTGGCTGTAAGGGAGACAGACTGTTTGAATCCATGTCCTGCTCTCAAGCTCTGCATGTGCTCTGTACTACTGTAGCATGCATGGTGTTTTGAAATGAGAAATGTTTTCCGGTATTTATGAAAAGCAAATGACAAATGCAAGAGATGCAATGGTCCTTTATTATGTCCAATGCCAAGGTTGTAGAGCTTTTCACAAACCCTAATAAGCCATACTTTGACCATTCCAGTTTACATCAATGGTTGCTTCCTTTTGTAGATCTTTGTGGGAAGTGAATTCTAAAATGTGATGTGAAACTATTCAGTTGCACAATAAGTTGTTGGCAAAGCTGCATGCAGACACCAGAGCTCTCAAGTCTCTTCCACAGGCTTTAGAAGCTAGACAATGTTTATTTCCAGGAAAGGCTGGCAAAGTGATCATCTCGACGGCTTGTAGTCTTGTTGCAGAGAGAATAAAAAATATCAGAAACTGGAATGGGATAATTAGTCTGATGTACGTCCTCAGAAACTGCAAGTTTGGTCTTAACACAGAGCCTAGCCAACCTCCTGCCAGTATCTTGAGACTTGCACCTTTGTATATCTTTTCTGATAACTGTTCTCCTGAAAAGTGTCTGTTTATAAAGAATGCAGCTAGGATGTTGCAGAGGCTTGGAGCAATTTCAGACCCGTACGTGACTTCCTGCAAAGATCATTCCTGTTGAGTTTATTTACGGTGATAAGGCTTGCAAATAGGAACTGTCGTTGAGTTTTTCTCTGCTTAAGTCTGTTTATTTGTGTTCCAGAACTGTCCAGAGTCGTGCTACGTGGTGGAGGGCAGGTCATGCTGGGCTGGCTCCTTCATTACCTCCCTTTTTTTATGATGGGCCGAGTTCTCTACTTTCACCACTACTTTCCTGCCATGCTTTTTTCCAGCATGCTGACAGGTAAAATACTAGAGTCTGCGAGAAGACAATTCTGTTAAATGGAATGTTTTCAGATGAAACAGTATATCTTTTTAATAGGTTTTCTGCTTGCTTGTGCAAAGTGCTTGAAAACATTGACTAATACAAAATCTTTTTCACAAAGCAGCTTGCAGTGCCAAATTGTCTTTTTTTTATTACCACCCTGAAGAGGCAGTCATGTCTAGTACTTAGGGCATTTAAATTTAGAGACATGATTCCTATTCTCTGCTGTGTCACTGTTCTTACATATGCTTTTGTACAAGTTACTTCCCTTTGTTTGCTGCCCCCACTTTTCTGTCATGTCTGTTCATAATTCAGTCTTGGTAGTTTTTCCCATCATTTTTTACCAACTTAGCACTCTGGGGCCCAGATCTCTTTTTTGCATTTATTCAAATGGAAAGGTAGGAAACCTTTCTGCAGAACCTTCTGCTGATACAAAGCAATCCCGATAGTTTTGAAGGTTACGAAGATAAATGAATTTAAAAATTGACAAGGTTTTCTGGTGTTCAACAGAGCTTTGTCAGCTCACTGTATGGCTGAACGTAGCAGCTCTGTTCATTGGCCCCTGCGTTGCTGCTGAGTTCTACCTCTTCTTTCTCCTAGGAATCACCTGGGACACACTACTGAAGTTCTGCGCTGGGTTCTTGTCACCCAGCACTACAGCTAGAAAAGTATATGGAGGGGGGTTCCTGGCACTGGTTCTGCTCATCGTGTACAGGTAAGTGCTTAAAGCTGAACTTTTCCTGAATGTGTGACATTTACCGTCTCAATGGAAACCTTAGTGCCTGTTAATTATCCTTAGCCTTTGTCTCTGCCTCTCTTCTCTGCTGAACGAGTCTGACATCATCAAGCCCAATCCTAAACCCTCAAATTTTATTAGATTCAGCATCTCTGTCCCAGTACTGAGTTGTAAAACATCTTTCCATTGCAGGGAATCCTTTCTTTTATCCCAGCACTCAGTGTGAACACTGTTCTCCTCCAAACCCACAGCTCAGTGGTTTTTTATTCTAGTCCCCGTGTCAGATGGTGCCACATCCCTCAAATACAGGCAAATTCTTCATTGCTGTAGGTTTTCTCAGCTGGCTTTTCTCCAAAGCTGTTTTTTTTTTCTAAGAGAAAATACCACCTATGCTAAAACTGTGTACTTTGTATTGTGTTGAGCAGAGATTAGAAGGTCCCCAGTGGATCTTAGAGCAGCGCAAACCCAAAGGTCCCATGGGACGTCTGTATGGACTAATCTGCTGCAATGTTTTTGAGATGGAAAACTGTTCAGTCCTTGATGGGCACTTGGTTTCTCTTTCCACAGCTTCTACCTCTTCCATCCTCTGTCCTATGGGATGATAGGACCCATGGCCTCCGACCCTAGCAGCCCCATGGCAGGGCTCCGGTGGATGGACTCCTGGGAGTTCTAGAGCCAGCAAAGGGAGCCTGGGAACAGCGTCTGAGAAGCATGAGAACTGCTGCGTGTCAGGCTGATTCTGGTGCTTTGGAGACATGTAACTGTAAAGTGCCCTCTCTGGCGAACTCTGGGTATAGTAGCCCTGTTGCTTTGGCATTTGTTTGCACTGTCTGCATTGGAAGATGCAGAGGATGACCATGAGAAGGTCCTCTTAAAAAGACTCATGTCCTGAATCTTTAGGTTATATTCCTGGACAACTGGCTGCTTAAATCTCAATTCTTTTGAGCAGTATGTATCAGTCAAACAGCAGTGGCATTCCAGCAGTCAGACCAGTACAAGTTGGAGGCTGTGTGTATGCATGTTCACACGTGTGTGTGTGTGCGTGTGTGTGTCTTCCTTCTGGTAATCTAAGCATCACTGCAGTTTGAGAGCCAGACAGTATCTGAGACATTAGGACTTGTATAATGATTAACAACGTTTCTTATGGCAGGGGTTTTGAAAGCTTCCTGTAAGTATCTGGGGACCTCCATTCTACCCTGTCCTGGCTGTCTGCATTTTTTTTTTCTGACCCTGAATTTTTAGAATTTGACTGAAAGGGGTCTGCTTGAAATCTCCTGAGCCACTGTGCCTTGCCTGTCTCCCAGGCCCGCTGCAGACAGAGGAGATGGAGATTATTATACATGATTAAAGGTGACCAGAAAGCAATCACCTAGCAGGCCTGCCCTCAGAGCCAGACTGTTCCAGCTCAGCATGTTGTAGCTTCTTTGCAGTTCTCTCTGAAACTGCTAAGGAAATTACAGTGGAAGTAACAGGCAATTTATTTTCTGCCCCAGTATGCTGTGAAGACTGGGTTCTTGGGTGTGTGCTAGAGACTGAAATGATAGCTTGAGAATTTTACGGACAGCTGTTGTTCGTGTTTTGATCCCAGCTGTTCCAGTGCCAGTACCTGTGCTTTTAGGGGGAAGGCTTCATCTTAATGAATGTAGCATCCGCAAAACTGGCTGTTAGTGCCACAGTATCTGCACAATGTATTCCAGCAAGTTCCCTCTTATAGATGGCTGACCATCAAATTACTGTATTGAAGAAAATGTGAGGCCAGGCAAGAATTCTTTGTCTGCTAAGTGTCAAGGGCCATTGGATGTTGAATCTACCCCTTCCAAGAAAGCAGAATACTATTTATCAGGTGCCTTTCTCCTGTGTTAGGTCTATTTTTGTAAATGTTCCTTTTATTCCATCTCCTGCTCTTCACCCAACTTCAATTTCTTGTCACAGTTCAAGGTTGCTACCTTGTAGCATCCAACATGAATGACACTTAGACCCCAGCTGTGTTCCTGTCTCAAGAAGTAATATTTGCAAAACTCTTTTGTGTATGTTTCAAGGAACTCAAGCCTTTTACTTCAGAGTTCTTGCTCTGCTTCTCAGCCTTGCATCAAAATTACAGGAACAGGGAGAGCAGCAGGTGAGTGTGTCCATCTTTAAACATGAATTGTGCATTCATTTCTCTTACCAAACCTTGAATTCTAATGTATTCCCTACAACACAGAAGGGCTGTGTTAGCATAGTTGTTTTATGGAGGGGAATGACACTGCAGTCAGACTTGCTTTCATTCCGCTTTAGTAGAGGTCCATAGCATTGTTCAGTAAGGCAGCTGCTTGCTATTGTAAGGCTCTGGCTTAGTGTGTCACATCTCTCCAGAAGCTGACTCCTATAGCCATTAACTCAGATGGTATGGACCTATGCTTTTGATTCTAAAGGTTTTGAGTTAATCACCTGCTGGCAGTACATGGTGAGAAGTCATTGCGCTAATTAGCTACTGGGTTTGATGATGCTTTTCCACTTGCTATTGCAGGAAGTGCTCCTATTTGCATGAGCCAGGGGTTCACAGAGGTGGTACATAGGCAAGAAGGATGAGGGAAAAGGCTACAAACTTCTTCAGATCCTGCTTGATCTGACAGTAGCTGTGAGTTGTTAACTGTTGGCAACATGGCAGGCAGTGCTGCCTTTGTAGCAGTGCGATTCAGCATCTTCTACTCTTGGTGAGATTATCTGCTTAATACCTTGCTATCCTGAATATGAACTTTCCCTAAGGTAGTCCTATTGCCTTGGGGAGGATTTGTCAGAAGAGCTGATAAAAGCCATGATCTAAAGTGTAGGGTTTTTCCCAGCACATACAATCACACGCTTGCCCTTAACACAGAAAGAACAACAAAGAAAACTAAGAAACTTTTGAGTGTTTTGGAATGACAGTTTCTAACACCCTGTATTCATCAAATTAAATCTGTGGGAAAGCAAAGATCGACTTAGTAACCTTGGTTACCTCATTTGCTATGAAGGGGTCAGCTTTGTAGGAGCTGCCTGTGGAAGATGAGCCAGTGTGTTCCTTGGCCAGGGTCCCTCTATCCTTTATTGCTAATGATCTTTCGGGTCGGGGTTGGCGGCTGAGTTTGGGGATTGGCCAGCTGAAGGTAGCAAATGTCTTGCTCCCATCCCACCTTCCTGTGTGCAAGCCCAGCTTCTGTTTCAATACAGACAAATGTTCATTTTTCTTTAGGACTGCCATTTCAGAAATCCTCTGAGAGTACTTGATTGGTGTTGAGACCAATCTATTTCTTAGGCCTTGTGTGCTGGTAAAGGGGTGGAGGCATACAAGTGAAAAAAATCTAGCTATTCCACAAGAGGGAGCAACCTCCAGCAGAATCTTTTTTTTTCCTTTTTTTCTTAATTTAAAATCTGGAGTTAAAAAGAATTAAAAGGTCACATTTGAAGACTAGAGGGCGGACATTTCCTCTGCACCCTCTGGACTCCCAAGGGTTGGGTTTTCAAGTAAGTGTAAATTGATGTTGCTCTGTTTTCTTTCAGAATAAAAATACTGAAAAATTATTTTAGTTAGAGTTTGACCTTCAAGATTTGCTTCCCAAAACAAAACCTGTCAGGCCACAGCTGGAGCATAATAGTAACCAGTATTTTGTGAGGTCAATAAAATACAGTAACTGGGATGCCCTTACTGACTCTGACTTAAAATGTCTGAGTGGTGCAGACGTGAGGCAATGGGTGCAGGGCACTCTGCTTTCTGAATGGAATTCGGGCTGCTTCAGTTCCGTTTTTCCGTTTGTGCTTGTGGAATGAGTTCAGGTTCACTTTGAGGACTGCTTATTAGTCCTCTTCCCCAGTCATGTGGAAAATAGCTAACGGTGATTTCTGAGGCCAGAAGATGCTGTTCTCTGGAGCAGCTGCTCTCTTTGAACTTTGCTTGATGGGGCTCCTTTTATCACTGGCAAAGTATTTCATCAAACTGTATCTGTGGAATCAAATCACAAAAAACTGCAGGCTGCCACATTCCCTGCTTCAGATTCTTTTTTATGTGTAAACTCTATTTTCACCTCTTCAGTCTTTGGAGGATAGATAGAAGGCCTCTGGGCTCATCTAGCTTCATCCTAGACACTCCATCCATCTTAAAAGGTTTTTGTTAACAGTCTCTTCAGGACACCGATGCGCACATATCTCTTCCAACAGCAGGGACTGGCCCATTGCCAGGAACTGGACTACTCATGCTATGAGACATAGATGTGACTGTGAGGGGGATTTGAATGGAGATTCCTGTGCCAAGGTTTCCCTTGGTCCAGGTGGAGAGCTTTGGTGTTGTACACTGCTTACCAGCATTGTTCACAGCCCTGTGGGTGGGACAGCCACCAGCACCATCTCGACTGCAGAGTTTTATTTTGGCATCTTGATTGGAAGGGCTTATTGATGCACAAAGGGCATTGACAGGATCTGTCTTTTTATATCTCCGTCCTTCCTTCCGCTTCTTCAAGTATGCCCAAAGGACAAGACATGTCTTTGCTTCTCCTCCAGTTTTTAGGCTGTGCATCCATTTCTTACAGGTGCCTGAACAAGGGGTAGGACAGGACACCTCATAGCATCCTGAGTGGATGAATACCTGTCACATGCACTGAGAGCAAAATCAGAACCTTGTCATGGAAAGGTAAACAAATGTGTTATTTAACAGTTCTCTCCTATATCCCTCTGAGAATTGTTTTCAAGGGACTTGAGAGTGAACCAGCTGTCAACATGGAAGCACAGGCATTTACCTGAAATTCTCCATTGCCACACTTAGCGGCTTCCCTTCCAGAGGCCGTGCCTGTGTGACTTACCCTCTGGGTTGGCACTCTGCGCACAAGTACCATTATAACACTGTTTCCTCCTCTCAGGATCCTGCTGGCAATACGAATATCTCCTTAGCGGTGCCCTGTACCTCTGCTAGCTGGCAAATATAGGTAAGATTTATTTCCCCCCCTCCCCGCCCTTTACAGCAAGCGACCCCACACATTGGCAGGTGTATGTCCTGAAAGCAAAAATGTGTGGACTGTTAGAACATCATAAGGCTCTTTCCTGCTGGGAAAGGAAGGCTGAGGATAAGAACACCACCTCCATAGCACGCTTGCTCTCTTCGGGGGGCTGTCGGCTGCAAGCAGTCAGGACTGAAAATTGTCTTGGTCTTTAAAATACTAAGACCTTGGTTGCGTGGTTGGTTGTGAGTTGCTTTACTTTTTAAACTCCCTTACGCTCTTTACTTGAATGTCAAGGGCTATGACTGTCACAAATGATATCTGAGGTAGGGGACGTACTAGCACAGAAGCCACTCCAGCTGAATTTGTAATTGGTCCTAAAACTTTGCCAAATGACTTGTGTTTTACAAGAGGCGCTGTTTGGAGCCATCCTTGGAGAACTTGCCCCTGACTGAGCAAGAGTTTGGAGCAGCAGCGAAAGGGGTTCTTTTGTAATTCTGTCCTATATTCTGAAGCTTTCTTACTAATGCTGCGTGTGTGTGCGCGTGTGCATCTGTCCATGAACTGAATGTCTTATAACTAAGGTGTAATTACTGCACCATACAGTGTGGATGGGAGAACGTTCACTTGAGCTATAAATGGATTTTGTATAGGAGAGCATGGAAAATCAGGTAGAATTTGGAATTTAATTTTGTAATAAATACCTCTTCTTTCAAACATTCTAGACCTTGGGGTGGTTTTTTTTCTCCCTTCCTCTCTCGCTCACATGCGCACTTGAAGTAGCAACATGAACTTTAAATGGACCCATTGGAGAGTTTGATCTAGGACAACGGTGATCTACACCAGCTTTTAGCACACAAATGTTGCTGGACTGCAATTCTAGGAGGTCAGGTTTTACTGCAGTCCAAGCGATGTGCTGATAAGCGCAGTGGGAAGTGAAATGTACATTTGGATGAGAATAAAGTACTGTCTATTGAAGAGGGTTTATTTCTCCATGTTAAAGATGTGTTAAATTGTAAATATGTATAATACGTCAGATTTAATGGGCATATTCATCAAGCTTCTGGTAGGTTGCCTATGAACAGTTCATTTGACAGGTCGAGCACTTTATTCAGGAACCCAACATTTTTCTGTAAGTCATTCTTAAGTTGAGTGTGTAGTGTCCCTAACATCAGACTGATGCACAGTTTTGTACAAATGGGGCCCTTGCTGTGAACTAAAAGCAAGTGTCTGTAATAAAACTGGAATGCTGTAAATCTGAATCTGGCTCTGCGCCAGGCTGTAGTGCCAGGGCAGTGTATGTAACAAAGGGTTGCCATCCTTGGGGTGGAACCAGATGGGGAAGAACAAAATAAGCTTTCTTATTTGGGGCTACACATTGATGCACAGATGAGAGCCGACCGGTGTGTTTAGACATGTTCTGAGGGCTGCTAAAGTACAGGCAGGACAGCTAGAAACTGGATTATGGCCCGCGCAAGGTGGTACAATAGGCTAATACGTGGGTACTGAAAAGCCTATTGACATCTTGTATTGCTTCAGAGAGTGCAAGTTGGTCTGTGGATATTGTCTGTTCGGGGCTATCATTCTGGAAGGAAGGACTGCTGATACAGAAGCTGTGATAGAGTGCAGGGAGATGACCGTAAGGAAAAGGCATGAAGGACTGTTCAGAAAATGCTGATAATGTCTGAAATGACTGTACTCGCTGCCCTCTAAAGGAAGAACGGCTTCTTTATGCAGGTAAGTGATCTCACGTGGGTGGACACTGGTGACTGATTCCATTTTGCATTTGTTCTGAACCTGTCAGGTTTCTAGGCTTCTAAATTCCAGCCATTGTCCCATTACGTGTTCCTCAACAAGAAAGAGGCTTTTTTATAACCTTGTGTTTTAATACAGAGTTTGTGCTCTGGCTTCAAGCTGCTGCTTAATCTTCTGTTTGCAAACCGAATAGAAACTTTCAATGCAAGTTGCTTTCTCTTGCCCTCAAATCTCCTGTGCCTCTTTTTCTCATTTTCCTCAGTTTACCCTTATGGTTTCCCAAACTGTATGCTGTCTCCCAACATCAGTCTCCCCAATTCCATATGCTGAAACAAATCTTCATTGCTCCTACCACTGCTTCCTGGTTTACATCCAAGGATTGTGGTTGTTGTACACTTTGGAGTTGTTTTCTAATACACTCTCTAATTCTGTAGCTCTGGCCCATGTACTGCCTGCCCTGGAAATAGAAATCTTGTGCTTTATCTGAATGGGGATGGTCTACCAAGTGTTAGGATTGCTGTAAATTGCTTTTTCTATATTTACCATTCTTGCAGTCATCATTTTATCTCCAGATTTCATCCAAAGCTGGTCATCCTGCTGTCTTGCCGCTTGACATCCTTGCAGCTGACAAAAAGTAGTTTTCAGGTGTCATTCATCTGACCTTTTTTTCCCCCCATGTATTTTAGGATGAGGTAGTTCTGAAGTACCTGGTTTTCTCCATTGACCAGAAAGGGAGTTTAGGTTACTTGCCCATATGAAGGCATCTGTGTTGGGTCAGCTGAGTCCCACCCTGGCAGTATGCTGGTCCCTCGGAATGCTTTAGGGACCATATTTGTTTGGTTACAAGGTGGAGAAGGAAGCTTCTCCAGCTGAGAAGCAGGGAGGAGTTGGTTGAGATGAGAATGTGAACATGCATAAGATGGCACATTGTTCTTTAAGATTTCTGAATTCTGTAAGAGCAGCCAAATAAAGCCAGTGCAGTTGAATAGGGTGAATTTAAACACTTCAATAAATTCCAGGCAAAATCCCATTGGAAGCAAGTCAGAAGAGAGATTGAAATAAAGGAGACCAAGAGCGCAAGCACCTACTATCCCAGTGCAAAGCAAGGCCAGGAAGAACCAAAGAAGCCAAAGATGAGAAGCTGAGTAACAAGTTCTTAATTGACTTCAAATACAAGAGAGAAGTATTCAGAAAGTGAGAACTCAAATTACTAAAGGCTGCTATGAAAGAGTCATGCGGAGGGGGAAAGCAAAAAGGCTGCTTCACAACATGAAGACATAATGAGGAATATCAAAGTTAATGAAAAACTGTCAGGATGTAGGTAATAAGAGATGGATCAAGAATTAGACCACTACTTGGCAGAGAAGGAAAGGCATGAGTTGATGGATCACTCTGAGAAGTTGTACACCCATCTTCAAATGCTTTTATAATAAACTCCCTACTGGGTTTTTCATTATTTTCTCTATGCTGGTTTTTATCGAGCTAGTTAGTTTTTTTCCTTACTTAATCATCCTGTTTGGCCTTTTTGAGTGTTGCCACATTTTATACTCCATATGTCTGCTGAAATTTCTTTGTTTCAAGCATTATTAAAAAAAAATTAACAATAAGCGGGTTTGAGATACCCTCAGGCAGCTATTGTAGGACTCATGGGTGCGAGCTATCTGTGCCTGCTGATTTTAAGTCTTTACTGCTAACAGTTGCTGTTTAACATCCTATTTAGTTACTAATGGATTGGAAAGTGCTTTATGATGTGGCATAAGTACATCATTCTCCCAAAGACAGAGCCACAATATTTATTCAACACTTAGGCATTTTTGACTCCGGAGTCTGCAGGTGCAAAACTTCTCACTGAACTAGAGAATATTTTTGACAGAGCTCCAAAACTGGAATGACTTAGGTGAGGAGGAGAAGACCTCAAGCAGAAAAGGAATCCCACACATAGAAGCAATAACACATGGGGTTTGCTTTGAGAGCAGATGGCTGAATGTGAAGCTGAAAGGTGGTGATGCTAGCACAGCCTTGCCATCAAGGAATGGGTGCAATTAAGTGCAAAGTCTTTTTTTTTTTTTTTTTTNTTTTTTTTTTTTTTTTTTTCTCCATAAATCGCAGCAAAGACACTGTTCTCAGAGACAGCTGCTGTAGGTCAAATGATTGTAGGAGATGCCCTGGTCAACAGTATCAATTCAAATTGCAAGAAGGAGGGAAAGAACAGACGGAGCTGAGATCAGAGAGAAGACAATCAGTGAGCACTTCAGAGACGGGCACCAGCAGCGCTTCTGAAACAAGACAAATCCAGCAGGGAAACTACAGAGGAGGCTCCACAGGGAGTAAAACATCCTTTCACCGAGCTTTTGCCATAAAGAATGAGCCAGTCCAAAAGTATAAGGACAGTCGGAGGAAGATCCAAGCCCACGTGCACTGTCCCTAGGCAGGACAGAAGCCAGATAACTGTGCTGACACAGTGCTTGCCATATTAGCTAGAGCACCATGTTTGAGCTAACGAGGCTGGAAAGCTTTGGGAGCACGGCTGCTTGCATCCCACCAGCTTGGAGTGCGCACACCTCCATAGTTGTGTCTTATGATCAAATTCAGCTTTTGGTCAAGACTGAAATGGTAGATAGACTTTTTGAACTCACCTTGGTAGAGCGACTTACAAAAGGCAGAGATTCCTTCTTAGAAAATCGCAGCCTGGTGGTGGGGGTAGCAGCTGGTGGCTTATCACTGTGCTAGAGAGCACAAGGTGAATAATAACCAAGATAAGGTCTGAGCGTCTGTAAGTGCCAGACCTGGTCCAACAGCCTCATAAGTAAAAAATACTCAGGCTAGCAGCTCTCTATGTGATCCCTTGTGGCTTCTCTCCTGGCTTCATGCTCTGTCAGCCTTGGATTGTTTTCACCTGCCTGTACAAACTTTCCCCAGCTGGCCCTGGGAGATCCAAGAAGAACCTGGGAAGGTCTAGTAGCAAATCGAAGTCAAAAGATGTGTTTTCATTTTATTCTGCTGTTGAATCATCTCCCACGCATTGTTCCTCCTCCCTCTGCCTGTCCCCTCTCCCCTTAGCCCAAATCTTCAAGGTCGGTAGTGCTGCCCTGCTCTCCCCGCAGGCACAGTGACAGCCAGCGAGCTCTGCAGCTGTTGCCTTCATCGTTTTATGGGCAAGATTATTCCCTCCTGCATCTCTTTTGCTTCATGTTATGCAACTGCGTTTTGTGATTTGCTTTGCTACTGAGCTGTGCCTCACCATGGCCTGAAGGGGTAGCTTGAGAAGGCTGCTGGGAACTTGCATGACTTCTGCTCCCACCTGAGGATGGGGATGGGGGTCTGGGGAAAAGAGGAGGTGTTGTGGTCAGTGGTTTTGAGACTGGGGGCGAGGGGGAAGAAATGGGATTAGCCAAGCCCAGGAGTCCATCTCCGAGGTGAGCAGGGAGCTTGAAGCAGCTAGATCAGAGCGGCATTATTCATGAGGACTCGCAGACATAGAATTGGAAATGAGCGAGAGTCCAAAAGGGATTTGGGTTTGTTGGTAGAGCAGCTGGGATGAAAACCGACAGTGAGTGCCACAGCAGCACATGTGAAACAGCCATCCCTGGGCCGGGCTGGTGTGGTTCTCCTTTGGGAGGGAGGTCTGTTTTTCCAAGCGCCCTGAACCCTGAGTGCAGGGCTGGGGACAGCTGGTTTTGAGCTTATTCCCAGTTCTGTCATACTGTCTTATGAACTTGGGTAAGTTTCTTTCCCTGGGGGTAAACTGAGGCACCGAACAAGTAAAGCCAACACCTGGCAAGGGGAGTTATGAGTGTTGGTACTGTAATTTGAAGGTGCTGTAGATTACCATAATGGAACCCACTAGAAATTAAGAACATTATATAAATTTTTCTTCTTTGCAAAACACAAAAAAGCTTTGTTGTTTTCTTTGCGGGTCAGTGAGTTTCTCCAGAAATCTTCCTCCTCTTTCTTCAAGTGGCCTAAAGATGATTTTGGAGAATTCTCTGCTGCTGACCTGGTCATTCTTCACTCATGATAGCTCCAGGGACAGTCTTGCAGAAATCCAAGAACATCTCATGTCCTGGTTTGAGGTAAAACAGGACGTATTTTGGTCAGTGACTCTGCTTCTAAGCTAGGCCTCTTCTAACTGCTGAAATTAACAGCATACTGTGCAGACAATATTCGCTCTCTCAGAGTGATAAGAGCCATGTTTATAGCTGAGCCCAGGCATGGTATGCGGGGAGGCTCTTGCTTAGACTTACTGCTGTAACCCCCAAGGCCAGCCAACTTTGTTGCTTGCCTTGTGGAGGTTCGAAAGCAGAAAAACACAGAGGGGTCCCACCTGCGGGGAGGAGCGGACAGGACAGGTGACCCAAAACTGACCAACAGAGTATTCCATCCCATCTGCATCATACTCAGTATAAAAGCTAAGGGATCAAAGGGACAGGCCTCTCTTTTTCTCTCCTCTTCCTCTCTTTTGCTCTCTCGCTCTCTCGCTTGTGCTCTTTCGCTCTTTTTTTCTCAAGCGGCTGCCCTTGATCCCAGTCTTGAATACAGATCCGGAATCCAGTTCCCGTGTAATTGTCATCTTGGGAGCGCAAAACGGTTTTGTATACCTTTCATTATTTCTTTTGCATTCTATTGTTAGTAGTATCTTATTAAAGTAGTTTTTGTCCTAAACTCGTAAGTCTCTTTTTCCCTCCTCTGCCTCTCTTTTTGGAGAGGGGTAGAGGGGAGCATCTGTCGCTCCTATCTGGGGTCCCCAACATCCCCAGTGGCCGATTTGGCCTAAACCACGACATCTCAGAAAAGAGCTGAGCTGCCCGGCTAGGTACAGGGAGCCAAGGGAGCTGGGGACCATCGCAGGAAACCCTCAAACCATGGAAACGTTTACAGCGCTCAACCTCTTGATGCATCCTGGGGCTTCCTCATGCTTGAAGGCTCACAAAACACTTGAACAAGAAGGGAGGTTTGCTTGTTTGTTTTTCCTTGTACTTTAAATTCTCTCTGGACTCCACTTGTGCTGTCAGCACCTCAGTGCCCCAGCAGCAGGTGGAACTCCTCTGACAGCCACGTAACTGTGAAGGAGAAGCTGCTTTGCACGCAGGGAAGAGCACCATGTCTCCCGAGCCCTTGCTCTTTTAAGTGATGGGAACAGTGGTTCAGATGTTTATTACCCCTGAGCTCTCCCTGTCTCCCACCTCAAGTCCCTCCTTACAGCTCCCTCCTCCTCTGCTGGAAGATCTATTCTGTCACAGGGAAAAAAAACTGCTGGCTTTAATAAGGGAGAGAGCATGTACCGGTGCCAGAGGGCAGCCAAGGGATGGATTGACTGTCCAGAGGGTTAGGGAAGGGGGGGGAAACTGCTCCAGAATGTGCCTGTACCCTGCCCAGAAGGAGATGGTGCTGGGGGGCAGGGAAGGAATTAACTCTCTTTGGTTCTTAGACTCTGCTGAGTGTCATACCAGCGTAGGCTTTGGGTGCCAAGAGGTGGGCAGTGGAAGGGCCAGCCCATTGCCCCTTTCATCAGCTGGGGCATCCGTATGTTCCATGGAAGGAGAAGACATGTCATGTTCAGCACTCTTGTTGCTGCCGTTATGTCTGGTCTGTTCTGACACTTGTGCCTCATCTGCGAGCGCTCAGCATGCAGCCACCATCTGCAGCACAGAGGGAAGGTGTGGGGGGAAGACTTTGGACAAAAGCCACCATTTTCCCTTGCTGTTATGGCTTCAATGCTATTGTCTGAGATGCCGCTGCCACCAGGAACAATAGCTGCACCTGCATTTCACTGTTGTTTTGGAATATGATAGCTGGTATGGTGCCTGCATGGACCCAAGGAAAGGTGTCCCATATCCCAAGTAAGCTTTAGGAGCTGATCACTCTTAATTACAACAACTCGCTTGTGTGGTGCTTCTCTTCCTCCTCTATCAGCCAGGCCTGAATATATTCAAAATGTTGCTAGGCAAATATTCAGTCTCAGTTGCTGCTCTGACTGCATATGTGTGCTTCAACTCTGCTCCTCAGTACCCTGTGGTCTAGGGAGGACTCTCCGCTCTCCTTCCCGGTGCCCTGGCAGCACAGCGCTGCCCGCCGGTTCTGCTCCCCCTTCTTGGTAGCAGGGTCAGGCTGAACTGTCCAGCCAGGCTCTGGTGAAGCTCCATGGCTGTGCGGTTGTGACAACAGGCTGAAATGTCGGAATAGCTTGTGCAGATGCACATAGGATGACGCTTTGTGCTCTTTACTGGTGCGCTTGATCAGCTGCAAGATAGCTAAAGGTTAATGTTTGCGTTGGCACTGCCGGGCTTGTGTTCGCTGCCCTGCTCAGATTAACCCAGTGTTTCCCTCTGCTCTGCTAGCTGCTCTTTCAGATTCCTTGCAGCTTCAGCAGTTATCATCGCACTGATTTACCATCAGTCCCCAATGTGAATATTTCCTTTGCAATCATACAGCTAAGACGCTGTTTTTAGTGGGAGCTTGTTGTGGACCAGAAGATGGTGGCCCACAGCAGGACGCACTGTGAGCTGGCAGGTTACGTGTTCCGACCCCCCAGCCATGAGATGGCCCTGCAGCTCGTGACTTTTTATTATTGAATGCTTTCTGTTTATCCCTTGTTCTCTAAGAACACAGATGTGTAGAGATCATATGTNGGTTACGTGTTCCGACCCCCCAGCCATGAGATGGCCCTGCAGCTTGTGACTTTTTATTATTGAATGCTTTCTGTTCATCCCTTGTTCTCTAAGAACACAGATGTGTAGATCATATGCNTAAGAACACAGATGTGTAGAGATCATATGTTTTTCAGGCTTTTCTTAGTTATGAAAGCTAAATCGCTGTATTTTTAACAGAAGCCACGATTTAACAGAAACCGTTTGCATCTTTCCAGGACCTGGGACCTTTGACACTAAGTCTTTTCTAGCAGTGGCATTCAAAACAGGGCAAACCTGGAACATCATTTGTTTTCTCGCCCAGTAGCCAGAGATCTGAAGCATTTGTGAGATTACCTAGTCCCACCCGACAGTTCAATTTCTTTGTGACTTTGTTGGACTCTTCAAAAGGATGGGGTTCTCCAGCTTCCTTTAATGTATATGGAGTTTTTCCTCTACAGCATCTTGTCTGGTCTGCGCTGAGAACGTGGGGTCTCAAAAGCCTGAGAAAACAGATAATTTATTCTGGTACTTGCAGAGATGTCTCGGGTGGCTTCCTACTGTCGCTGCAGTCAGTGCTGTCACTCCGGCTCTTTAGGAGAAAGGCCCCTGGGAGACAAGCTGGGGCTGAGGATGTAGCATTTGTGCCTTTGAACTTGTCTCCTTCCAGAGATTATTTTCAGTACTCCAATGGGAAAAGCCTCCTTTCTGCTGACACTGAGTCAATGTGCTCCTGGGTTGGGTCAGAGGCTGCTGTCTTCTCTCCTGATTACAAGAAGTAAGTCTGATGTAGAGAACCAGAACTTGTAATAAGATCAGCACAATCGTTATTTCAGAGCAGACTGTGATGGTTTCAGCAATGTTTGTGCTTTTGTGTCGCTCACATCCTTCTGAAAACCTTTACTTGCATGACTGCTCTGGCTTCCCTGGCTTCTGTTGCGCTGCTTGAGACCTCGTTTGCCCCTTCTCTCTTTGTTTGCTCCATGCTGCCTAAATCCTAGGGCCAAATTAAAAGCAGTATTTCCCTTTGTCTGAATGATAAAGCTGTGTGTCCCTGAACATGTTTGACAATGATGACATGTCTTCTGATCTGTTATTAACAACTTTGCCCGGTTCAGCTGGCTTAATTAGCCTTATATTAAACACATATCTTGCAGTGTCTAGACTGCATCTGCCCATGGAGATAGCAGGTGGCTGCGGGGCATCCTGAGTCTCAGTGGAAGTGGCCAAGAGCAAGAGGCTGCCCTAGCGCTGGAGCATCGCCGGGGACCTCCGCAGCGAAGCTGTGCTCCGAGGGAGCTGCGCTGAACGGCGAGCGAACGCCGCTGGGTCCCGGTGGTCCCCCCGCTCAGCACGGCCCTGCCGTGCCGCTTCACTCCTAATACCGGGCCGGTCGGAAAATGTCAACCATGAACGAGCTGAACTTTCTGCTCTGCCCTGTGGCTGCGAGTCCTGCGGGAAGGGGCGGGGGGTGTCGGGAGGCGGGGGGGGGGGGACGAAGCCGGGGCTTTTAATTTTTACTTTTTTTTTTCTTTCTTTCTTTTTCTTGGGAAATACAAAGTGAGCTCTTCCTTCCCCGTGGGGTGGCCGGGGAAGCCGCGGGTGGAGGAGAAGGGGCACCCGGGGGGGGGCCGCGCTGCCCGCGGCGGGCAGGGCAGGGCAGGGCAGGGGCAGCGGGCGGAGCGCGGATGCCGGGCGCGGGGGCGGCACCCCCAGGTGAGCGCGGCGCCGCCCGTGTCCCCCGCCACCTCCGTGTCGTGTCCCCCCNCCCCCCCCCCACACACACACACACTCCGGCGGAGCATCCCCCCCCCTCCCCGGGCGGAGAGAGGGGCGGGCGGCTGCCGCTCGGCGGCCCCTCCGCCCGCGGAGCCAGCGGTGCCAGCGCCTCGCCTGGCCTCGCCTCGGGCGGCGAGGGGCTGGTGTGGGTGTGTGTGTCGCCCCCCGCGCCCCGCCATGGAGAGCGGGATGCTGCTGTCCGGTAGGCAGCGAGCGCTGATCCGGGAGAGCTGGCAGCGGGTGAGCGGCAGCCCCGAGCAGAACGGCCTCGTCCTCTTCACCAGGTGAGCGGGGCGGCAGGGACCGGGATGCGCCCACCGGCACCCCAGCCCCGGCCGCCCGGCCCGGCCCGGGGAGGGGAGATGGACGGGCTCCGTTTCTGGGAGAGAAACGCTTCCCCCCGCTTGGCCACGGCTCCCGGCCGGCTGCCTTCGCGGGGGGCTGGCGGGCCGGGGGGGAGCGGCGTGGGGCTGGAGCGGTGGCTGCCGTGGGGCAGCGGCGTGGGGAATGCCGCCCGCCCCGCGCCGCTTCCCGGCCTTTCCCCACCCTCCGCCGGTGAGAACTTTGTTAACGGGGAGATGGAGGGTGAGGGGAGAGAGGCGGCGGGCGGGTTTTGTGCGTTTCTGCCCGCTGATCCCCCCCCACCCCCCCGCCTTGTCACCGCTACTTCTGCTGTTGGAAGAGCTGCGTGTCCGCCCAACTCCGGGGAGGGTATGGAAGGGACCTCCTGATTGTCCCTGACACGGCTCTCTGCAGCCCCAGGCAAAGGCCTGGCTGCTGGGGAGGTCTCAGGGCAGAGGGAACGGTGTGCCAGGGGGGAAACGGCTGAAACCCAACTCCTTCCTCTCCTAAGCACATTAATGTCTCGATGATGGGAAGAGAAAAAGGAAAAGAAAAATCTGTGAGAAGTCATGTAAAAAGGACAGTCGGAGAGTTGATGATCAGCTTCCGGAGCGGGACGTAGCAGGCGGGAGCCAAACCTCGCAGAGCAGGGCTGCGAGCAGCGCCAGCAATGTTTGGGAGTTTTAGTGGAGAGGAGAGGGATGCAGTAGTTTAATGTGCAGGGTGGGGAGAAGAAAGACTGTCTTCCTTGAATTCCCTGTGGCCTCCATGGACAGCATCAGTCTTTTAGATCTCCCTGGGTGGCTGCTACTGAGACCCGTATGTGCCTGGCATACACTGGCAGGGAGGATGAGGGGGGGAAAAATGGGAGCTGGTGATGGTGGGGGAGAATGAGGCATTAGTGAAGTTTGTACATGGCCCTCTTGCTCAAGTAGGCAAGCCGGCTGCTGGAGCTTGCAGCCCTTCCCCGGATTTGGGAGTTTTGGGGCTCAAGGGGATGATGAAGTGGGAATGGGAAGAGTTGAGACAACAACCAAGGCTCTGGAGAGAAGGGCTAGGCTGGGAGGAACTCCAGTGAGCTGGGACTGGTCCTCAGGCCTCAGGTGCCATAAACACATGTCTGAGAGCCGGGGCTGTGGGCTCGGGAAACAGACTTTTTTCACTATAGGTAACCTGGATTGCCCCAAACTAAGACTTCAGAACTTCTGGGTCCTTTACAGGTGGGCAGGGATCAGTAGGTGGGAAGGGAGGCAGAGAGGGGGCTGCGGGTGTGCTGCTGCTAGGGTTGTTCCTGGGGTGAGCAGGACTGTAAATAAAGCTGAGGAAGTGAGAAGATGGGGGTTTCTCTCTTGCTGTTGCAGGTTGTTTGACTTGGACCCTGACCTGTTACCCCTTTTCCAGTACAACTGCAAGCAGTTCGCCAGCCCTCAGGAGTGCCTCTCCGCCCCCGAGTTCCTGGATCACATCAGAAAGGTGAGAGAGGGGCTGTGGCACGGCCAGAGTGCAGCTTCCGTGGAAGAGGAAGCCCTTAGGCAATGGCTTGAGACTGTAGGGTGTCTAACTGGGGAGCGCATGGGAGGTCTCCTGAGATGGTTACTCGTGCTAGCAGAAAGTGCTATTCCCAGGACAAAGTGCCCTACAACAGTGAGGAGGGGATAACAATGCAGGTTGTGGTGGGTAAGAAGCACCATGCTGATTTCCATGCCCTCATCTCAGGGTGGGTTGCCTCTTGTGAAAGTTGGAAGACCCCTTCTACCGTCGAAGTGCCTCAGTGAGCTCACTTCTGTCCAGACAAGGACTGAAGCCCTCTGCTTGGCCACATGCTGACCAGGAGGCGGCACAAAGCTGGTTGGTGGGCCAGGATCCTGTGGACCCACTAGTGTGGAGAGGCTGTTGGTGCAGCTGGAGAGCCAGAAGGCCCACAGCATCTCTTAGATAGCCTCTGGGGGAGTGATGCGATACGCATTTGCCTCCCCCCGAAACAGGGAGAGGAGCAATGCTGATGTCCTCTGGAGCAGCTCATGCACAGATAGAATTATACCCAGTGCAGCAGTGACCCTTTGTTGAGCCCTGAAAAGTGGCCACGCCAGGGCGGAGTGCAACCTCTGCTTGCAGATGCCTTCATAAACTGTCTGGCTCCATCTTTAAACCAGTTTGGTGCCTCACTTGCCTGTATTTATTCCTTTTAAGAGGCTGTTTCAGGACTGCGCTCCTCTGATAGCTGCAAGCTTTTTGTTATTTTCCAGCCTCTGTTTATTGGCAAAGTTAAGTCCATTTTTACTTCTGCTATTATTGCCTTCAGCTGAAATAGCTCTTTGCTCTTGTTGGAGATAATTTCCCTGTTGAAATTATAGAGCACAATTCTACCACCTCTTAGCTTTGCCAAGCTAACCATGTCCTGGCTTTAATCTCTTCTTCTAATTTGGTGTGTCTGTTCCCTTTGTCCCTCATTAACCCTTCTCTGTCCTGTTTCCATTTGACTCTTTGTGCTCCTGGGAGACCATGGTGGTACGTGCTTTACCAGGTCAGGTCTCTTGGCTGTACTGTCTACCTCATCTCCACAAAATACCTTGGCTGATCTTAGAATTGGAGTTGCCTTATTCACAATTGCACCATCTTGGCAACTTCTATTTGGAAACTCTAGTCCTGGCAACTTCTAGGGCTCCCCTGCAGTTGTCCTGGGATCCTAAGAGCTGTAAAGACAGCATCACTGTTAGCTCTTAGCCTGTAACTGCACTGCTATAGAGCTGTTTACCCCCCTCTGGGACAGGGAGGTCAGCAGTGCTGCTTGCTGGGGCACCTCTGGCAGTGTCCCATGGAAGGATGTGGTGTGTGCTGCTGCCAGCGTGCTTCGTTGATGTGACACATGGATCGCAATAGAGCAAAGGAAAGCTCAGAGGGCATCTGCTGGGCGGGGAGCTGGTCAGGCTGAGAAGGGTGAAGTAGTCAGAAGGGTCAGACTCTGCTCCTCTGAAAGGGCAGCAGAGCCATGCTGTTAATGCCATTCTGCCTCTGCGCTCCTGCAGGTGATGCTGGTGATCGATGCCGCTGTGAGCCACCTGGAGAACTTGTCCTGCCTGGAAGAGTATCTCTGCAACCTTGGCAAGAAGCACCAGGCAGTTGGTGTGAAGGTCGAGTCTTTCTCGGTGAGGCGTCCTCTCTTGTCCCGCTGTGGCTGTGTTTACGCAGCCCTGCCTGCAGCCCTTGGCTGACCCCATCCCTCTGTACCCACCTGCTGGCTTCAGCTGGCTGGAGAGAAAGCTGGTGGCTCAGGGCAGCCCCTGAACTGCTGATACCTGTGTAGTGATGTTGACTCGATCAGGGAAACCCTTGAGCTCCCCTCATTTTCTGCCCTCCCCGAGTAAGCCCAGGGAAAAAGGACAGAGGGGAGCAAAGCATTTCCCCCGTTTGAAGAGGACCACAGTTTGGGACACTGCAGTCTCTCCTGTGACATAGGACTGCTGGCTCAGCATTTGCTCTGGGCCCTGGACCTCTGCACCAAATGATCTGTGTAGATCTCACCGCACACATCTCTCTGTGTCTGCACTGGGATGGGGTTGCTGCAGCTCAACCTGCTTCCTCCATGGCAGTAAGGCAGGAGCATCCTCCATATTAAACCCTTGCTCACTCCTCTCCTGCCATCAAGCATGGACAGAAACACTGAACAACACAGCGGGGAAGGGCAGGTTGAAGGAAAAGTTTCTAACCAATGCATGGCTCCCTCCTGATACCGCTAGATTTGGTCCTCTTGAGAGGGAGCAGGGTCCCCTTTGCTTGGGGTAGTGATCCCCACCAGCCCTGCGCTCAGTGTGTGGGTGCTCCTGGATGGGGTGGCTCACAGCTCTGTGAGGAGCAGTGCTCTGTGGAGAGGCCTGAGAGGCACCAAGACAGGCCCTCAGCATCCAGCCTGGGGTTTGACCCACTCTCCTGGCATCAGGGCATTGCTCAGCTCTGCTGATCCACTGCTATGCCATGGGATGGGGCTGGCTACCCCCATCTGGGAGCCATGGAGGATGGACGGGTACTCTCTCCTGGTGTTACATGCATGGTATCAGCTCTTTCTCCCTGCCTGCGCTCCCCGCTTACCCAGGGGGTGGGGTGTGGGGCATGGGGTGAGAGCCAGCATAGGGCAGGGGAAGGGGATGGCGTGGGCTGGTTCTGGGTCCCCTCTGAGCAGCCAGCGATGCAGCTGCCCTGCAATGGGAGAAGTCCAAAAAGGCAGTGAAGCGAGAGAAGGGGCTGCGTGTCATCCCCTGGTGCTGAGATTGATGCCTCCCTGTTCGGTTTGCAGACTGTCGGCGAGTCCTTGCTGTACATGCTGGAGAAATGCCTTGGCACTGCCTTCAGCCCAGATGTGCGGGAGGCTTGGAGCAAACTCTACGGTGCTGTGGTGAAAGCCATGCGACGCGGCTGGGAGGCCCTCCCAGAAGGGGACTAGATCCTGCCAGCCATCCCGATCCCTGACCACGCAGCAGTCCTGGGCAGGGGGAGTGCTGACCCTGCGTTCTCTGCCTCTCTCCACCTCTGTCTGTCTCTGTGCACCAGCCCATCGCTGTCTCCTCCAGTTACGCCTTCTTCAGGGCTCTCCCAGCAATTCTGCCTTGCTTCGACATAACCACATCTCTGCCTTTGCTAAGGGCTGGCAGGGTACGTCCCTGCAGCCAAGCCTAGGAGCGCCGCAGCACAGGTACGCCGCCCTGCCCCACATTCCTTTGGGCTAGCTGGAGCACCAACACCCATGCACCTACTCTGGTTTTTAGCTGGCTCATCGTCCCTCCTCTTGCTTTCCTCCCTAGTTAGATGACAGCTAATGTAGGCCTCTCGGGCTTATTTGCCTGAGATCCTCTTTGCCGTGCTCCAGACCTGCCAGGTCTGGCACTGCTCACCCCTCTCTTGCTGCTGTGCCCGGTTCAGCTGTGGCAGTGGTGGATTTGGCTCCCTCCAGAGGCAGGGGCAGCAGAGGTGGGAGCTGGCCATGCTGTGCCATGCGGCTGTCCTCCCCAAACCTTCGGGGAGCTTTTCCCCCTCTCCCTTCACCGACACGTCACTACTGGATGGTTAATCCCGCTGCTCTCTTCTGCCTTGCCTCTTCCCTGGATGGGATCCGTGGCTTTTCCTCGTGTCAAGCTGGCTGGATGGC
>RSEF01000005.1:42441678-42479085 GCA_003993805.1 Himantopus leucocephalus | reverse complement strand
TTAAAACTCAGTGTGTTTCCTAGGGATGCTTCAAGGAGTGGGTTCAGGTTAATGCTGAGGTGAGGCTGCCTTTAGCAGGTCTGGGCTGACAGCTGAAAGTCTTTGTGTTGGTTTGGCTGGTTGGTTTAACCACAGAGCCAGCTGAAATGCAGCAGCAGTGGTGGCTCTTCACTGCTTTGTGTTAAGGAGAATAAAGTAAATACAAGGAAAAGATGTCCTAAAATAAAAATGAAGGTTGCAATCATGTCATGGCAACAGCTTCCAGAAATCATCCTGGCTCTTGGCCAGAGGAAGCATAGCTGGAATTTCTCTGCTGATGCTGTCAGGACCTGGAGCGCTTCCCAGCTGCACACAGTGCCCATCTGCAGAGCTCCTCACCCTTTAGTAATCCCTCTCAGCCATACTTGAGACACAGTGTCTCTGGAGCAGCGTGAGGTGCGTGCAGCAGTGCTGTGTTGGGACAGGAGTGAGAAGACAGCATCTGCTGGAAGAAATCCCAGGAAATGGCTGAGAGGCAGCACCCGACGGCTCTGGGGGAAAACGAACTTGAGCACTTTGAAGAAAAGTTCATCTTTACGGAGAAGTCGGAGAAGTCGNGTTCATCTTTATGGGGAAGTCACTGTGGGACAGGCAGAACTGTGTTTCCAGCCACCACTAGCCCCAGGGCAAGGACACAGAGCAAGTGTCCAGTTACAGGCAGCTCTCTTTTTAGCTGCTCCTTCAGGGCAGCAGGAGCCCAGTGCTGAGGGCTAAGATGGTCCTGTTCTAGAGATGCATTCCTCCTATACTCAGATGTCCTCCACTCTGGGGCAGGAGAGGGCTGCCCGCTCCTCGCAGCTGCAGCTGAAGTCTCCCAGCCCCATGTCATGGAAGAGATGGTGGGATGCCCTGTGAGATGGGGCTCTGCTTCCCTGCCACCAGGCCTGGTGGTGGCTGTAGGCTTCCAGCAAGGAAGGAGCCCTCCAGCTGTGTTTGGGAGGGGAGTTGAGGGGGTCTTGTGGAACAGGCAGTGAACATCCCCATGTAGGATGCTCACTGTACTCCCTGTGGTACCAGGCTCCACTCCTGCAGTCCTACAGCGTGGTGTTGTGCATCCTGGCCCATGGCTCTCTCCATCAGCTCGGTCAGGTGAGGTCCTCCCCATTCTTGTGCCAGGCAGTGAGGGATGGAGGAGCTGGGGCTGGGGAGAGGCGCTAGCTGTGATGGCGTGGTACGGGACAGGAGGGTTTGGGAATGGGATGTCCTCTTTGCAACCCTGTTCTGGGGCATCAGCCTTCAGCATCATGGGTGGGATATTCTGGCTATGTGAGAAGCAGGCAGCTGTGTGATGGGTGGGGTGTGGGTGTTACTGCCCCAAACCATGGCTGCTCCCTCTAGCTTTCCATGACTTCTCCTCTTCTGTACCATGTTTTGTGTAACTCCCAAGAGAACTGAACTAGTCTGTGTGCCTCTTATACCCAGCTGTACTGTTTAATAAAGAACAACAGTGAGTCTCAGCCCTTTTTGCTGCGGTATGTTTGTTTTAATATAAAAGGCCTGAGTAAGCCAAAAAAAAAAAAAAAGAATGACAGAGAGGGGTTTACTGGTTCCTTGTTGGCTCTAGCTTTGGAGTTACTGATCACTGGGGGTATGTGTGTAGTTCAGCTCAACTGACATGAGAAGGCATCCAGCACCAAGTGTCTGTTGGGAGGTTTTGTGCACTGTAATTGAATGGGTGAGCAGCGGAGGGGCTAGCAAAGGTGTCCTGCTGCTGATTGCTCATTACCCTTCAAATGTAACGATCTTTAGTGGAATTTAAATTTTAAGCAATCAGCCTGAAAATCCCTTTTCTGTTGTTGAGCTGCTGCATTTGTTCTTTGAGATAGCATGGGCTCACCTGCTGGTGGTCACCCACTGCTGGTTGCCCGCAAGCAGCAGGGCTTAGCCTCACAGCAAAGTCCTGCTCGGCTCCATCCAGCACCCACCCTGCCAACTGGACTGCGGAGCTGCCCCAGCAGCCCTGCCCCAGGGAGCAGCTGGTGGGGATGTAGGAGGTCCTATCTCCCCCTTCCCAGGGCACGTTCCAGCTTTGACACAGTGGGTTTCCAGCCCTGGGAGACTTGGGCACTTGGCATTGAAGAAGGATGGTCCCTAGAGTGGGGAAGACAGCTCCGGTCTGTAATAGCATCTCCTGAGGGCTGGAAAGATCTGCCACAGGAGAGCATGGTGAGCATCTTGGGAAAGCCGCGCTTAGGATGGAGCTTGTTCTGCACGGCAACACGCGAAGGGCAAGGAGAGCAGCAGAGATCTGAATGCAAAGAAATCCTCCCCATGGTTCATTACTAAAATGAGTTTTCCAGCTCTTCCTGGCCAGGAGCACAGCTGCCAGCCTCAGGGCTGGTGGTGGGAGCCCAACCCCAGCACTGCAGGGAAGAACCAGCACAGCAAACCCAGCAGCACCCCCATCTTTGACAGCACAGAGGTTTGTCATGGCTCCCACAAACTGCCCCTTTGCCTTGGATGCTGCCAGGCGGGGATGCTCCCGGCATTGCCCGCCACTGGCCGGCACAGTGGGAGAGGCTGTGCAATTGCTCATCCCCAGCTGTGAGGGACTTTTGTGTGTGCAGGCTGTAATCAGGCGAGTGGGTTTCTGAGGGCCAGAGTGGTGGAGGCGCAGCTTGATGGGGCTTACACAACCTTGTTAGGCTGTGATGAGCTTCCTCGGCGTGAGGGCTGGGAGAGCTGCAAGCTGGGGGGGGCAATTACAGCCCTCGCTCGCAGCCAGGGCTCCTGCCTCAGCTCCCTGGCGCCAGCAAGACCCTGCATTTAGCCCTGTCTACCACTAATTATGAACTGTGGGAGGCCTCTGAGGGGATATCTGATGAGGGGAGGGGGTTTTTAAATTTTCCAGTTTTTCGTCCAAAGGGAAGCCCTCCCTGCACCCCATGCCCCATGCCGTAAGCCAGGCTGACTGGGCAGGGCTCACCCCATGGGAGCTTTGGAGGGGCCGGCAGGAGAGACCTGCTGAAACCAGAGGCAAATCATTCAAGTAGGAATTTGGGTATAAAGAATGTGTTTTGGGAGAGAGGAGGGGAGCAAAAGACTGCCATCTGCTCAAAACCTATAGAAAGGCTCCCAAAATGGTGTTCACCCCCTTGCTCCCGGGACTTGCTGGCAGGCAGTTCAGCTTTGGGAACATCCGCGCCATCCCCAGATGGGATGGGTCCCCCCTGCTGCCCCGGCTCTTTGCTGTGGTCCCAGAGGAGCTCCAGGCCACCCTCCTGCTCCTTCCAGGCATTGTGTGCCCCTTTGGTGGTGTCCTGAGCCAGCCCTGCCTGCAGGCTGAGTGCTGGCAGAGGACAGGCAGGGGAGGCACATGCCTGTGCCTGGGCTGCATCCCATCCCCAGTGTTGGGGATGGTGCCAAGGGCTGTGCCCACCTTTCCGAAGGGACACGCCAGGGTGCTTCCTTGCTCCTGCACCTTTGCCGCTTCTGCCCACTTGCTGGTGTTTGCTTTTGTGGGGACTGTGGTGGGTGGCAAGGTGCCTGGAGGTGGGGAGATGGCCAAGTGGTATCCTTGCCACTTAAGCCTCTGCAGGACATCCCCAGGAAGAGTCAAAAGCAGCCTTCAGGTGGGGAAAGGGGCTGCGGTACTTTTGCAGGCTCTGGCGGTGAGGGTCCCTCCTCTCCTGATGCCAGGCAGGACGTGTGGGGGTGATGACGCCAGGCAGTGGCTGGGTGAAGTCATTTTATTCAAGGCACGGTCATAGCAATAAATCACGAGAAGGTACAGACCTCTGGCACATTCCTACAGCGGGGCAGCCAAGGGCAATCAGACCAGCAGCCCGAGCTGCCGAGGACGCGGTGCCGCTTGCAGGCACTTGCTTCCACCCGGAGAGAGGCCACCAGCATTCCCCCTGCTCCAGCCCAGGCTGCCCCCAGAGCAGGCAGTGAGGGCAGCAACTGAGCTGTGGGCAGCCCTGGGGGCACCTGGCCAGGGAGCCACAAGCCCCCCCAGGGTGCTTTTTGGGGTTGGGAGGGAGCAGCTGAGGTCAAGGCTCCCCCAAAGCAACTGCTCAGTGGCTAGCATGCCACAGCCATCGCCCCAGCATGCAGGAGCATGGGTGGGATGGTGGCCATGGAGCTGTCAGCTGACCAAGCTGAGACCCACCAGCCCTGCAGGGATGTCCCACGGCCCACCTGAGTCCAACAGAGACTCACAGCTTGTTGCTGGGCTGCCTTTTAAATTCCCATCCCAGGACTGGCACACAGTTCCCACCCCCCTCTCCCCCAAGTGGCACCAGCAATGCTGTGCGGTGCCATGGCCGAGCGTCTGCCTTTGCACAGCAGCATTCCCCACACCAGCAGCCCCAATGCCGGCAAAGCTGCATTGTCGTTCCCTTCCCTCCCTGCATGGCCCTGGGATGGTGGCTAGAATGGTTCTGAAGCCAGCAGGAAAATCAGGAGCAGGAAAATCAGCCCCGAGGCCAAAGCGGGGCTGAGTGAGGAGCCAGCACAGCCAGACAGGCTAGCCTGGTGGGAGAGGGGCCAAGCAGGGCAAGGATCCGCCCTCGTCCCTGGAGGCCTTCATGGCTGCTGCGGATGACCTGGAAAACCCCAGGGACGCTGTCTGGGCAGAAGCCGGTGCATTTACACTGACGACAGCAGGACTCACACTCAAGAGGCAGTGTGGCTGCTGGAGGAGCATCTCATGGCTGCGGCTTGTGGGCAAGTGCAGGATGTGGTGGACCAGGACCTGGAGGCCGGGGTCCTGCCAGTTTCCCCCCTTCCCATTTCTGTTGCAACTAGGACAGAGCCATGCGAGGTCCCACGGCCAGCCCCAGGGAGAGCGGAAGCACGAGGGGGATGCTGCCAGGGGGGAGCAGGATGATGAGGAGCTTCCCTCACAGCCATTAAACACACTTGTCCCTTGACCTCTCACTCCTCCCCAAGCACCCAAGGGCACAGGCATGGTGCAGTGGTGGCGGAGGGATGGGTGGGAAGGTGGGGAAGAGCTGGGCTTGAGTTTTGATGTCTGCCTTGGGGCAGGACCGCTGGTGCTCAGGCAGACCTGGCAGCAGCCCTGGGCACTCATCTCCTCCACCAAAGCACACACGTCTCAGCAGTCCCTGCTTTAATGGACAAAGCCTTTGAGATGGCAGCGGGGGCGGGTGGGAGCCTGCATGGCCGGCACCGAGAGACAGCCACCACAAGCAGTGGTTGGGCAGGGTGGGAAGCAAGGCTTAGGGGTGGCCGTCCCCTGCCACTGAGGACCCATGGGACAGCGTGGTGGCGGGCACATTCGTCTGAGCTGTCTGAGCTGCATCTCCCTCATGGAGGGGCCAGGGCCTCACTCCCTCCCCCCAGAATAAGGCCTCTCAGAGAGACCCTCTCCCCACACTGCTGCACCCCCTCTTCCCCATGACGGGCTGGAAGAGGCAGGTGGGGATGGGGGAGCATGGGGAGGGGGACTGAGCCAGTCCAGGCAGCGGGAGGGACTGGCAGAGCCTCCCGCCACCTCCCATGCAGTGGGGTCTCACCCTGACATCAGTCCTGTCATCCCCCCACCCTGTCGGCGAGGTGGTCCCCACCAGTGCCGGGAAGGCTCCTTCCTGCCCCCGGCATGTCCTCCGCTCTCAGCACGGTTGGTCCTCCCCCCAGCGGCAGGGATGGTCACTGGTAGCGGGCCTGACTCTCCATCACAGGGCCGCTCCTGTACTCGCCCTCCACTGTCTCCAGCTCCGTCTCGAAGCTCTGCAGCCCTCCGTCCTCCCCATCCTCTGCTGGCTCCAGGTGGTTGCCCATGGTGCCATAGGACTGGTGCGCCGGGGAGGCCGCTGGCGTCAGGCTCAGCTCAGGCTCCTGCAGGACAGTGGCCACAAAGAGCTGCCCCGGGGGGCGGCAGGAGGTCAGGGTCCAGGGGAGTGAGGTGAGGGGGCTGCAGCAGGGCTGGGGAAGGGTACTTACATTGGAGTTGGGGGTGGAGGAGACGCTGCTCCGCTCCACATCATTGAATGCGCCCTCAGACTGGTCAGACATCTGGGGAGAGGGAGGTCGGGAGGAAATGATGGATTGGGGGTCCCCAGCTGAAGCTGGGGGGCAGCCAGGCACCACCTCAGGCTCCTCACAGCCAAGGCACCTCAGAGAGGCAAAGAGAGGATGTAGCAGGGTGAGGGAGCAGGACGGGTGACTGCCCATGCTCACCTGGTAGCTGGAGGGTCTGCGCGGCTGCAGCTTCTTCAGGCAGAGGCCAAAGAAGGAGAACACAATGCAGGAGAGGAGGACCACAAAGGTGAAGAGGGTGACAGGGCGAGTGGGACCTAGATCAGAAAGACACTGGGGCAGCACATGAGTCTCCAAGGACCTGCTGCATATCCATCTGAGACTCGGGCTGGCGCCTGCTTTGGGTCTTACAAGCTCTCAACACCCTTCCCAAAACAGTAGCTGACACCCCCACCCTCATCTGCCAGGTCTCCATCACACCTTCTCCCATGCCATCTCCCTTCCCACCCTCCATGCCATGCCTAACTCAAGGGTGACACCAGTGGTTCATCCCCCCAAGTGCCAGATGTGACCATTAGCAGTGGCGGGGGGCAACCCCGAGCTCTCCCTACCGAGGCGCAGGACGGAGAAGAAGAGCAGCCAGAACATGCAGAGGATGGGGGCCACTACGACCTGACTGATGGCAGCGATGTGGAGGCGCTGGTTCAGCTTGGTAGGGATGTACACGTAGTAGATGTTGTACCGGTCAACCATGTGCTTCAGCAGCATGTAGAGCAAACCTGGCAGGAGGAGAGGGGCAATTTGGGGGGAGAACAACAGGGATAGCCAGGGCTCAGGGACAGTGACCCAGGGGACAATACCCTCCTGTACCATATGGGAAGCTCGTACTCCCACACCGCTGCTGGCAGCCGGGACTGGCCATTCTCAGCATGACCGGGGGCAGCAGGACTGGGGCACGGTATCGTACTCACCAAAGGGGACAATGATGGGACAGGTGATGCTGTAGGTCATGACGACGGAGAAAATGCAGGAGGTCCAGGCATACTCCAGTCCAAACTGGAACTGGTAGGCTTGGCTCTGGGGCACAAGCAGAAGTGCCGTTACACTGCCTCTGTCTCTGCCCAGGCTGCCCTTGCCTTTGCACCCTGGGCCTCCCTCTGTTATTCCCATGGGGCCAGGGCCACCAGCACCCCTTGCATGGTGGCTTGTCCCCACAAGCCTTCCCATAGGACCAAGACAGCCCGAGTTTCCAGCAAGCACGTCTCTGCCGTGATGGGGGTCATGTAGGCTCAGAGGTGACTAGAGCCACGTACCCGCTTCACGTGGAGCCGCTCAGGCTCAGACTTGGCGAAACAGAGACGGGCAGTGTAAACGAGGAGGCCCGGGATGCGCAGCAGCTCCATGGCTGTCCCAATCAGGCTGGAGGTGACCACATAGTTGACAAAGAAAGCGCCATTGTCCGGGAGGAAAACGCACCTGCCCCAGGGACACAGAGAGTGAGAGGATGCTTGGGTATGTGGCTCTGAGAGCCGCTGGGGGCTTGTGTCAGGTGCTCCCACTTGCCCAGGAGCTCCTTGCTACTCACTGGAACTTGATATCAGCCTCATCCAGAAAGTGGGTGTCAAAGAGCCAGCGGAAAAAAAGGTCCAGGCTGCAGGGGGAAGAAGAGGAGCATCTCAGAAATAGGGGGAGCCACAGAGCAACAGGGGCTGCACTCAGCGGGCTCGTGCTTTCCCCTGCCCTAGGTGGACAAGACCCTCTGGACTCTACAATACCAGAGCAGCCCCTTCTGCTGCACAGGACCACCACAGCATGGGAGCTTGCCTCCTGGATGGTGAGGATTGCTGTAGCTGGGTCTATGCAGATACCTGACCTGGTCCTTCAGCATCTGCTGAGGGCTGACCCCAAGCAGGGCACAACCAGTACCGTGACAGCCTGGCAAGCTGCTCCCCTCCCCTCTTTCTCTGCAGGGAAGCTTTCTGTCTGTGACCATCTAGGAGCAGCTCGGCACGGCTAAAGAGTGTTTTCCTCCCCAGAGACAGCCGTGCTTCAGCAGTGTGGGCCCTTAGCCCTTTGGGGCTGGCTTGTGGGAGGTGAGGGGCCCAGGTGCAATCCCGGCTGCTGCAGAGTGGTCCATACCTGCTCAGCCCCAGCGAGGGCAGAATGATGACCATGAACACCAGGAAGAAGAAGCACTTGTGCATGGTGAGCTGATTCTCACTCGATCTGCAGAAAGCAGAGGCAAGAGAAGAATGTTGGCCTCCCAGCCTCCCAGCTTCTCACCTCCTTCACCCCTGCCCTCTCCTACCATCCCTGCTGGTGTAGACACCCAACAACAGGCATCTGGCTGTCTACAATGGGTTCACGAGCCCCCATTTTCCCCAGGAGAAGGAAGGGAGGTGGTGACAAAGCTCCTGCAAGGACTCAGCAGACCAGGCACAGAGATTTGGGTTGTTGAAGGGTCAAGACAGAGAGAGCAAATTGTAGGACCTGGGCAGAGTTTCCTCTGATAGAAGACTTTGAGCATCCTGAACCCATACCTCCACCTTGGAGGGCCTGGAGCACGGCTGGGATGTTCTGTCCAAGTCAGGGCCATGGCCCTGCTGCTGCCAGTCCACCATCACACCATCCCTTCCACAAACTTCTTCAGACCCATTTTTAAACCAGCTCCACCTCCCTTTGTCAGCAGCCTGGAAACATTCAAGGCTATGGCAAGGAAATGGCTCCTTCGGGCATGGACTTGGGGTCTCTTTCCATGGAGGGCAATACCCGTGGGGCTCTGTGGGGGTCTGCTGCTCCACTGCCTGCCTCCCTGCAGGTTGGGTCCCACGAGTCCTACTGACATTTCTCCCATCTACTGCAGCCCTGGGGGAGTGCAGGGACCAGCCCCATTACCTTGTCCAGTGTGACTCGAAGAACGCTGAGTAGTAGACGAGGAAGGGCAGGAAGACGGAGAAGGCCCAGAGCAGCAGCGTGGGAAAGAACTGGGTGATGATGGGGTTCTGCAGGAGAGATGCCGGACACCCCCTCAGCCCGCCGGAGCTCAGCCGTGCTGGAGGCAGTTCCCTAGGCCTCCTGATGCAGGATGGTGTGTGCAATAGGTGGGCTGGGGCACCCCCTCCCTGAGCAGGGGTGTTTGTTTCAGGAGACAAGAGCTTGAGGCCAGTCAAAGGCACCACAGGCACACTTTGAGCCCCAGCTCACAGGTCAATGAGCAGGAAGGAGATGTGCTGCTGGCAGCTCCTAGTGTCTCCTGAAGCTCCTCCCACCCCTCTTCTCTTGCATGGACACCAACCTGCCACCAACTGGTGCCCCATGGACACCAGCACCAAAGCTCAATTTTGCATAGGTGCCCCCGGGCTCTGCCACCAGAAACACATCAAGAAGGGGATGGATGGCAAGCAGGGGCATTAGCACTCCTTTCCTCTCATCAACGCTCATCCCAGTTGCGCTGGTTTTGGCTGGGATAGAGTTAATTTTCTTCATAGTAGCTAGTATGAGGCTATGCTTTGGATTTGTGCTGAAAACAATGTTGATAATACAGGGATGTTTTCATTACTGTTGAGCTGTGCTTACACAGAGTCAAGGCCTTTTCTGCTTCTCATACCACCCCACCAGACAGTAGGCTGGGGGTACACAAAAAGTTGGGAGACGACACAGCTGGGACAGCTGACCCCAACTGACCAAAGGGATATTCCGTATCATATGACATCATGCTCAGCATATAAAGCTGGGGGAAGAAGGAGGAAGGGGGGGATGTTCGGAGTTATGGTGTTTGTCTTCCCAAGTAACCACTACACATGAAGGAGCCCTACTTTCCTGGAGATGGCGGAACACCTGCCTGCTGATGGGAAGTAGTGAATGAATTCCTTGTTTTCCTTTGCTTGCATGCACGGCTTTTGCTTTACCCATTAAACCGTCTTTATCTCAACCCACAAGTTTTCCTTATTTTTCTGATTCTTCTCCCCATCCCACTGGTGGAGGGAGGAGAAGTGAGCGAGGGGCTGCATGGTCCTTAGTTGCCAGCTGGGGTTAAACCACAACACCAGTGATGGCTCGTCTTCATGGGTCAGTGAAAAGCCAGTGCCCTCCCCCTGTCATGGACAAGCCTGGACATGGAAAACCTTTGGGAAAGCTGGCATGGGGCCCCAGGGACTACCTTGAGACTCTCCACAGGCTGTGTGACGTTGAACATGTCCATGGTGTTGACGATGATGGCTGGCGTAGTGAGGAAGAAGAGGAGGACGAAGAGGCAGATATTAAGGAGGATGAATCTCACCCACCAAGATGTGCCACGGACAGATAAATTCTCCCTGTGAGAGGAAAGCACGAGTCAGACACAGCACAGAGGAAAAGCCACATGTCTTGGGTCTCCTAGCCTGGCTCCCTGAAGCTCTGCCTCCCGCTGCCCACACGGACCATCCTGGCAGCCCCTGCTCCGAGTTCAACCTCTGCCCCCTCCCCGTGCTGCTGCGCTGACACCTCCAGAGCCCCCAGGACCGGAGTACGACTGCAGTGTGGGGTCCGTGCCACCAGGAGGCTTTGGAGTTAGGCTACAGAAATCAGAGCCTGGCAATCACCCCAGACCTTGGCTGACCAAGCCCTGCCACTCGCGGGGTGATTACCGCAGTCACCCCGATGATTTTTGCTATGGCCACAGGAGGGATTGTCAGCCCCTGCCACCCTGAGAAGACACCCTAGAGGTATGGGTGCAGGTTCCCTACAGCTATATGGGTTCCCTCTAACTATGGGTATGGGCGCCCTATAGCTATGGGTATTGGTTGCCCCCAGCTGCTTGCCCTCCCTCCCTCTTGTGCCATGGGGGTTCACCAGATGATATCGCTGGGTGCAGGGGCATAGCGAACACCCCAGTGATGTGACTTGACCACGGTGGTGACAGAGGACTGCTGGGGGTGCTTGCGGCAGCGGATGTGGCTGTAGTCCTTCAAAATCCTGCAGGAGGAGGGAGCCAGGGGTTGGGTCCAGACCAAGGGCTCAGGACCACCCCACTCTTCTCATGAGACCCTTCCCACAGCCCCAACAGAGCAGCCATCTCCACAGGTGGCAGAGCCCAGAGGCAGACCCGTGGCCTGGCTTTGGCCGGAGGAGCCAGCAAGGTGCCCCAGTGGCAGTGGCCACCAGGCTGGGGGACGTGCCTGTTGCTGGGGCACTCACACAGCTGTCATCCGCTCGTCCTGGAAGGTGACGAAAGCCATGTCGAGCCGCTTGAGCGTGATGCGGTTGCGCTCAGCATTGAACTCATCCGTGAGCTTCTCCTCCAGCTCCCCGTAGTACTGCTCCGCGTCCACCTGCGGGAGCAGCCGGGGCTCTGCCACGCTCGCCGGGCTGTGGCACAGGCGAGCTGCCATGCTCTGCCCTGCCCACAGTGGGGACGTGCTGCCTGCAGCCCTGCCCACCCACCTGCTCAAAGCCACAGAAGCGGCAGCAGAAGATGCGGGCGCAGGGGTGGGTTTTGATCATGATCTTCCCCTCTTTCTGTGCCTTGGTGGTGAAGTAAAGCCGCCCCTTCATTGCCTTGCGCCTGCCGGGAAGCCGACAGGGACAAGGGTCATTCAGGCAGCAGCAGACGGACAGACAGACTGGGTCCCTGGACATGCTGGGCAGGAGCGGTACACCCCCCCGCGGAGGCAATGGGGGCCTGCATGCACTCACCTCTCTGCATCCAGCTTCATCAGCTTGCGCACGTCAAAGCAGAACTGGACGTTGGTGACGGTGCAGCTGGGATAAGCCTCACTGCGGGCACAGGGACACGGTGGCACCAGAAGCCAGGGGACAAGGACACCCCCCGCCACCTGCCTGCCAGCCACCCTGGCGAGGCTGCGGCACACCCCTACTCACTGGAAATGCTTGATGATAAGGGAAGGGTCTGTGATCTCCTTGGGGATGTGGGTAACCATCAGTGTCCGGGCGACCTGGGGGAGGAGACGGGGCAGAGGGGGTGGGTGGGTGGGGGTCCGTGGGCCATTGTGCTGCCACCCTGCTCACACAGCCACCAGGATGGCAGAGGTGAGCCAGGGCACCGACTGCCATCCCATCAGCAGGTCAGTACAGACCTCCTCAACGCCTGCTCCCAGACCATGGGGCACAGCCAGACGCTGACACCTCCCAGACAGACAGACACAGAAGAACTTCAGTCTCAAGAGACAAGGCAGCAGGACAGAGAGATTTGCCTCCAGGCTGCCAGGTTTTCTCCAGAAGATGGAGAAAACCAGCCTTATCCTTCCCTGCCTGCCCAGTCCCAGGCTGTTTCTAAAGCTCTCCCTACCTACTGGGACCACCCTTTCTGCAAAGCACAAAGTTGTCCATTAGTGCTGAACAAGGCAGGGCTGGAGGAAGGGTGGTTACTCACCTTCTCATTCTCTCTGTATTCCAGGTGGACAGAGTGGTGAGCCATGCAGAGGATGGTGACTATGAAATAGATGAGGGCGAAGATGCTGTGCAGCCACAGGAGACGGTCCCTGAAGGAGGGGAAGAGGAGATCAGTGAGCGCTGTGGTGGGTGTGTGGCACGTGGACCAGCCTGGCGCTCAGCACCTCACCTGCAGCCACCCCCACCACCCAGCAGGACCTCCCCAAGCTGGCTGTTGGACCTCCACTCCTGGGACAAGAGGAGCAGCATCCAGGGTGTTGGCTGGAGAGCACCTCTGCCAGCAGCGGGGTGCAGCAAGCAGTGCCAGCAGCAGGGTGCAGCGAGCAGTGCCAGCAGGCTGCCCACCATGATGGTGCTCGTGCGTGGTGCAGACAGACACGGGGGCTACCATGAGCAGCATGCCGCTCACATGGACCTATCCCCATTCCAGGACTGTGGCGAGTACTGTGCCTGTGCACTCTCAGCAGTGCCCGCAGCAGCGGTGCCCACAGCCCCCCCCGAACACGGGAGCCACGTACTGCGTTGGGATGTTAGCAATGGTTGTCCGGCCAAAGTGGGTGGGATTGTGTCCTGCAGGGGAAGAGAAGTGGGAGGTTACAGGAACCCAGTGCAGTGTGTCCCCCCATGCTTGTAGGGTTAATAGCTCCGGTCTTTGCTCCCTCCTTTTCCATCTCCCAGGTCCCCACCAAGCCCCTGCTGCCCTGAAACTCCCTACCTCCTCCGTTCCCCTGTCCCACAGCTGATGGTTGGTTCCTGCTCACATGGGAGCTCCTGACGGAGGGAGTCCTTCTATCCTCTGTCCCCTGAGCAAGGTGCTCAGCCCGAGCATGGGGAAGCTTGTACCATGCTCCTGAGCCATCCCACAACTGGGGAAGCACCTACCCAGGAGGTCCCCCGAGAAGTTGACAGGCAGGATGACGGCCACGGAGAGCACACAGACCAGCATCAGCAGGACTAGCAGGTGCCGCTGGAAGGAGAGGTAGGTGGTGGCGTCGATCCCACACTTGCTCTGAATCTCCTCATCCCTGGGGGAGAGGTGGGTGGGGGTGAGCGCTGGTGATGCCTCCTCACCACCTCCCACCCCAGGGACATCAGCTGCTTCAGCCTCAGACAACTCATGGCATTCTGCCTGCGGCATGTGGGATTTGGGCACAGAGGGAATGGGGGACGCAACCAGCCCTCCGGCTGCCATCCCATTACAGGACCAGCTCCTACCAGAAGAGGTTGAAGCCTGTTCCCGTGGAGCCAGGGGCCAGGAGGAAACACAGAGGTGAGCGTTCTGCTCTCTCTCCCAGGGGGATGTTTTAGGAAGGCTGACCTCAGCCGCTGGTCCCAGCAGCTCTGGGTGATATGTGACCACCTATGGGCACTGGCTCCCCAGGGGCAGGGAGCAGTGAGGCATGGCTGCAATGCTGAGGACACACTTACTTCATCTGGTAGATAGAAATGAGCCAGGAGCAGAATCCCTGGAAGGGAAGAGAGTTGGGATGAGCCAAGTATTTTCTGTCTTCACCACCTATCAGCCCTACAGCCCTCTGGCAGGTTTCCTGTTCCTGATGTGTGCAGAAAAATACAGTACTTGCTTTTATGCTCTCTACAAACTTCTCCTCAAACTCCTCTTCCTCCCCGCCACCCCTTAGTGTATTTTACATCTAACCTAGCAGAGTTCATATTTTCCTCATTTGGGAACAGCTTGACTTTTAAAACGATGTCTTCTTACATCTAATAATCTCCCTTAATCTGCTCTTTAGCCGTGCTGGCATTCCCTGTGGCCTTTCTCACTTATTTTTTGATGAGCAATATATATTTGCCCAGAGCATCGAGTACTGAGCCTTTAAGCAGGCCTCCTGCCACCTGCAAGGATTTTACTTCTTTACCTTTCCTGCCTATAGTTTTTTTTTAAGAAGTTCTGTCATTTTTTCATTGTCACACCAGTGACTGATTTTTGAGCTTTTGGTGCCAAAAAAGAAAGAAACAGACAGAAAAACATGTGGGTCCATGCTTGTTTCCAACAAAACCTGGTTTGTGCCTGGTGTGGTAGACAGAAACAAAAGACGGCTTTAAAGCCCCCCAGCCCACCATGCCGGCAGAGGTGGAGGTGTGATCCAGGGGACTCTGTCCTGCCAGGGCCAGAAAGGTCCCTGTGAGCATGCAGAGCAAGGCTCTGGCCATGCATCCGACTAGGTCCCTGCAGGCAGCAGAGACAGCCACGCAGCTGGGAGATGCTTGCCCTGGCGGGAGCATCTCCTCCATTCAAGGCAGATGCCTCAAACCAAGCCAGGACAAATAAACCCTCCAGCTTTCCCAGGAATACCCTGCTGCTAAAGGGTGTTAAGCAGGAAACCCCGCACTGGAGGATTTAATTTCTCCCGTTTAACTTCTGTCCTCAAATCAGGACACCTGGGTTTCCCATGAAGGGCAGGGCAGGCTAGGCCAGGATGTGCCCAGCCTGGGCTCCTGCTGCCACGGCCACCAGCACTCACCACGTCCTTGTTGTCGACATCCAGGGGACTGCTCTCCGACGGGGACTTCTCCTTCTCACTCTGCTCTCCGTAGAAAAGTGACGTCAAACTTTGCAGTGAGTGGAGGAGCGGAGGGGTGAAGCAGGAGAGAAGCAGCAGATAGGGGAGGATGAGCACCAGAGGATAGGCTTCTCCTAGGACAGCAACCTGGGAAATGCCTCCCCCTCCCCACATCCTGCACTGGGGCTGGACCAGTGCCTACCGCTGGGCTTGGGGCAGGGGCTGCATTCTCTGCCTCTGCACCAAGTCCCTGTGGCTTCTCTGTGGCCCTGGCCCGCGGCAGGGTGACTGGAGGAGAATTTGCCTTAGCTCCAGGACAAGAGCCTGCTGAACCGGATTTTTATATTCCACTGGTTTCAGCCCTCAAATGGCATTACAGTAAAAGGAATGTAATCAGTGCTTCAATTTTAAGTCTTGATTGCCCTTTTGATCTCCCCAGTGAAGGGAAACATCGCCTGTCCATTGCCAGACTCAGCTCCAGAGCCTGAGCCCAAGAGGAGCTGGAGAGGGGAGAAGGCAGGAGAGGGGCTTTTACAACATTTCCTCCTGCAGGCTGCCCAGCCTTGCAGAGACGCCTCCTGTGTGCATCGCCTGTGCAAAGAAAGATCCTCTGCTGCCTGGGGTGAACCCTGCTCTGGCAGCCAGACAGCTATGGGCAGCACAGCCCCCCTGGAAATCTGGCCCGGGCTCGGCTTTCACCAGGACACTAGTATTTTGGGGGGGATTCTGTACCTAGCCCAAAGGATGGGCCAGGCAAGGTGCCCTGCTGACATGGGGAACAACGTTATTGCTGTGTGTCTCCCTCTGCGTCCTCCGCTGGCCAGCCCTGCTCATCCTGAGACAGTGGCAGGGGGAGAGGTGGCATCTCAGTTCCCACCCAAAAGCAGCTCTCGGGCCTCTGTCTTTCCCAGGACAGTGCCCTCCCGGGCACCGACAGCACCGTCACCAGATGGTGCCTGCAAGAGGGAATCAAAGCTAGCTTGGGATTTCCCTCTCCCTGCAGCAGACGGTGCCTGTGCCTGCACAAGCAAGGGCAGCCAGGCCATTCCTAGTGGGAAGGAGGGACACAAACCCCTGCTGAGCTTCTCCGTTGGCCACCCTGCAGTGCCGACCCTCCCACCAGCCCTCTTGGAGAGGCTGGAGCCATCACCCATGGTGGCTTCACATCCTGCTCACCTGTCATTGTCCATCAGCAGCGCCAGGCGCCCATAGTCCCAAGCTGCTTTCCGAAGGCAGGAGAAGACCAGGAGAAGAAGCTGGAAGAAGAGGGAGGAGAAGAGGTGAAGGGTTTTGCTGCAGGATCTCACCCCGTGGGGTCTCCCCACACCCCTCCTTTCTGTTTTCCCACTCATGAGCCCAAGCTCATGCAAAATTCTTGCCTCAGGCCAAACTGCTCCTGCCCAGTGATCTCACCACTGCTGCCCAAGTGCCACCTGCTGCCCACCATAATGGGGGCAAGGCTCTTGGTCCCCTGCACTCACACCCATTTCCCTGAACAGCCGGGCACACCGGCATGCATGCCACACACCTGTGGCTGTCAGCACAGCCGTAACACACACACTCATGCTCACAGCCAGTCTCTGACACCCCAGCTGGGCACCGTGGTGCCTGTGGACATGGCACCCTGCTGGTCTGCTCACCAGCCAGAGGATGAAGTTGATGGCGAGCACGGTGGGCACGCCGCCGAACGGCAGCCCTTCCAGGACGGTGCTGCGGGAGCGGGCGCTGAAGCATTGCTCCTCTGTGCTGTTCACCAGGGCGTCCAGGAAGCTAAGCACGTCCAGTGAGGTGGGGCTGGCACCGTCAGGTGCTGGCTCCACCGAGTATACGCTCTCCATTGGTGCTGTTGTGGGGCCTCACCCTGCAACACACGGACAGGGGTGCAGATGGATAAGCCTTTGCTTGAAAAGGTGCAGTGGCTCTTCTAGGTCCTCTAGCGAGGTCTGAGGAGCTCACCAAGGGCAGGGAGGGGAGAAGACTGGCTGGTGACCTTGGAGCTTCCCCAGTCCCAGTCTTTCTCAGGGAGGGGCTGTGGGACACAGGGCAGGGGGTGTTGCTGAAGATATCTCACAGCTTCCTCATACCCTTTTCCCACACCATTAAACCCCATGCTATTTGGTTGTCTCTGTCATACCTGAGACAGATCTCTCACCACCTCTGCCCCTCAGTCCTGGAAACTGGGTTGAGTCATGGCCTGGTGTGGTCAGCAGGCAGGAACGAGGAGCTGAAGCATTTGCTTGAGTTTCTGAGAATAAGCGCAACAATGATGTAAACAACTGGGCTGCTGGGTCTTGTGCTTCCTGCACTCCCTCCAGCCACATATCTACTGCGTGTGGAACATCCCCCAGCTCTCCCTTCTCCTCCAGCATCATGGTCTGTGTGACTCAGGAGTCATGGGACCTCCTTTCTGTCTTTCCATCAGAGCAGGATTGCTCCTTCCAAGATACCTTGATGTCTTCAGAAGAATCAGCCTCTCAGAGCCCTAAATGCTAAGGTTCCCCGTATTTCCCCAGGAGCTGATACCACAGGCTACAGCCCTCACTGGTAGGAAACACTTAAAGGCTATTAATGGCCAAGACTGTGGCATGTTTCCAAAACCTATCCTACTGCCATGCTTTAAGCAGGAGAGGATCCTCTCCAAACGTGTAGTGCCTGGGACCCCTGGAAACAAGCACCCTACAGCTGCCAGTATGAACTAGCATGGCTGTCACTCATGGGGATGCCACAGTCCTGCGTGCCAGGACAGTGCTACACGGCCATTGCACTCACTAGAACTACAGGAGGAGAAGGAACTGGCACAGCAAATGCTAACAAACACAAGGTGGGGACAACAAGGTCAGAGTCTCTCCTCCTGCCATGTCTCCATGTGTTGGAGTCCAGCACCTTCAGCCAGCTGCTCCTGTGCCTGAAGAGCTGCATGGCCTTCAGAGGAGGAGAGCTCTGACTGTGGTAAGACCAACCACATTGCTGGGGTGAGAGGCACCCTGGGACAGTGAGGGGTCTTCAGGGTGTTCTCAGGACGGTCCCTTAACCGGTCATTGGGGAGTTTTCAAAATGGCAACCAGGTTGGGTCCCTAATGTCTCTTCTGAAAAGGTTCTGAGGTAGGATGTCTAGTACTTTTTAGGTAGATAAACCCAGAGGGCTGAAGATCCTGCTTAAGGGGAAGACTGAGGTTACTGGGGTGGAAGGGAACAGATAGACAAGGAAACTTTGTCTTTGGAGGCCTTGAGCAACCAAACATAATTTTGAAGTTGACCCGGTCCTGAGCAGGGGCTTTTATCAGCTGACCTCCAAGGAGTCCCTTCCAACCTCAGTTATTCTACGTCCCTATTCTCAGGGACCTGTGCTCCTGACAAAAACGTTTTCTGGCTTGCCTGAAGTTTATGAGGAGTTACATGAGTGCCTTGCCCCACAGACATGCTGAGCGCAGTATATTGTGGCTTGTACAAAGGCCATGTGAAACCTCATCATGCCCATTAACATGTACTCCTGTGAGCTCTATATTCAAGCTGTTGGGCATTCATTCATCTCCTTCCTTTTTATCTATATTCCAGCCACAACTGGGACCCTGCTGCAGCCCCTGCAGTCACCCTGCCACAGCTGATCCCTGCTGCAGGATGCTCACAGCCTACATGGACAGGACGGAGGAAGAGGAGCAGGAGCCACGGTCTGAGTAAGGAATGGAGAAGGATGCAAACAAATGTAGCCAGCACCTCCAGGGACCTGGAGATGCAAAGTGTTTATGGTGGCATATTTTTTTTTTTAACGTCAAGACCAAACAGGACCAGCTCTGCTTCAACACCAAAGGAAACCTGATTGAGAGGTCCTTGGGGAGCACAGAGAGAGCATGCACAAAATGCCTTGGCTTAGAAAGGGGATCTTCCTGAGCTCTATACGGATTTGCTTTTGTTGGGAAACATTTAATTCTGCTGTGTCAGTGTGACAGATGGGAGACTACAGCAGCACGTGGTTTTATGTGCACTGCTGTAGCCTCAACCTCTCTCTCTTAGACCGTGCAGCTTCCTGCTTGAGGAGATTAGTCCTGTCCTAAAGCTCCTGAGCAGCCAAGGCACCCCCACTCCACAGTTGAGCAGAGCCGGTAGGACGGGGGTGCTGGGGCAGGAGCTGAAACAGATTACACACCTGAGACACTGATTCTCTTTGACCTCCTCATCTGGGGAAAGGAAAGATTGAGGAAGAGGAAGGCTTTCAAACACAGAGTTGATGGCTCACAAAAAAAGGGAAAAAAAGCCTCTGACAGCCTGACAAATGCAATCAGGTGGACACAGGGATTCCCAAGGAATTCTCAACTCAAGCTCTTGAGAGGGTTGAAGAGCGTAAGAACTAGTCTTGGTGCTTGCAGTTTCCAAATTAAACACAGAGAGACAGTGACTTGCTATTTTCTTCACTTCTGAAGCCACAATTCCAGCCCAAAGAAAAATCTCCACTGGAAGCCAAAGAGCAGCTGTGATGCTTGGACCAAGGCTATGAGCCCAGCAGAGCCTGAGGCTCACCCTACTCCAGGGTTAGACTGGCATCTGGCTACCTGCATACGGGATGTCAGAAGCTGCTCAACTACAGGCATCAAGATCCCCAGGACATGCAGACCCTTGTACTGTGCATATGGTGCTGTGTCACCTGGGTCATGGGCTTCAGTGTCTGCTACAGATCTGCCCGTGCTGCCTACAGCGTCTTTAGTTCTCCTCGGAGGCCCCTAGACATATATATATTTATCTGGCCAGTCCATGGTGTCTGAAAACATCATAACACAAGCTGGGACAGCTGACCATTAGTGTGGCATCCCAGTAGACTTGGGGTTGAAGTACTATCCCTGCAGCCAGGTGTGAGGTGAGGGATGGGCTGGCAAAGCCACCCTGTAGTTTCCTCAAACATGGCCTGCCTCCCAGCTGGGGTTGGGATTCCTGTACTTCGAGGCCCAGCATGGCCCCATTGGGATAACAACCCCTGAAGAGGGAACTCCAACAAGGGGAGGCCCATGGGAAATGAGTTGGCCACTGTGACAAGCAGCAGCCATTTGTCCCGGTCTGCCTGCCTCCTGCTCACCATCAGGCGGCTGTGAAACCACAGGGGCCACCGGGGCCTCCAGCTGGGGTCAGCCCTTTCCTGTGGAGATGCTCTCAATCTGTTCTCCCCATGTGCACGTCTCCCTCCCTCCCCTCCTCCTGCAAGCAGTAGAGCCAGCGCCATCTGGCATTTTCAGCTGCTAAATAATTCACTGCCTTTTTGTTAACAAGGAGAGTGTGTCTCTGACCGAGGGAGCTGTTGGACTTTCAGCAAATAAACAAGGAGACTCTTAGCAACCTCCAAGTCCCTTCTCTGCCACCACTTCCCAGTGGTACAATCCTGCAGCTTGTTTCTAGGCACTATGTTCATGATTGTAGGAGGAACACCTTGCCGCAGGATGGCGGAGTGAGGGGGACTGTCACAGGGATCAGTAAGGCTTGTCTTTCCCTATCAAGTCCTTATTGCTGCTCCCTTCCTCCAGTAGCAGATATTTTGCTCCTGCTGGCCAAAGCAAAGGGTTCCTCCTGGAGATGGTGCTAGCTCCAAACTCTCCTGCCCACAAACATCCCAAATGCAAGCCTTCATCCACCCAGCCAAACTGGTTCCTGTCTCTCCACCCAGCACTGCACAGAGAAATTTCAGGAGCAGAAGAGTCCTGAAGCTACCAGTCCAGCTCTGTCCCCTCTCTCCCCTGCCTCCAACTCCGCTGCCCAAAGGAGCCATCACGTCATGCTCAATCCTGTAACACAGCCCTTGCAGTGTGGCACAGGTCCCACGAAGCTGATGTTACACTCATTTTCCTGCCTTTTTCCTGGTCCCTTCACCCCCAGATACCCATGGAAACCCACCTCCAAATACCCAAACCGGTACTTTTCTAGACCGTTTGTTCCAGCTAATCTCACCTTTTATGGTGCTGCTCTTAGAAAAGCTTATGCAAATTATATAGCTGCAGCGTTACCATTAAAATAACCATTGGGAACAACCAGCTAAAAGTAAATCATGTAAATGTTCTAGGAACAGCACATGCAGCAGAAACGGGGAGAGATTTCTGCTCACGTGCTCTAGGAACAGCTTGAACTCAGATCTGTAGGACATGTTCAACCACCCTCCAACTGGAGGAGACACCTTACTTGGTATACAGAGTGAGAGATCACATGGACACCGTAGGTCAGTCTTAAAGTCACTGTTAAAACACCTAAGCTGAATTTTCAGACCAAACATATAAGATAATTCAGTATTTTGCAATACTCTAGTGCCAGCACTGCGATTGCCTTAAAGGTCCAAATGAACCCCACAGCGTCACCAGACCAGATCCTATTCTCAGCTATACCACTGTCATTGTGCTTTTCCCAATCTTTAATGGCCAGAGGAGGAAATATTGTTATCAATACCAGATCTGGGTGGGTGCCTTTGCCTCCAGAAAGTGTTGGGAGAGCTTCCCATTAGCTGTGTATGAGGCAGTGCCTCCAGATGCCAATCACAGAGAGGTGTCCCTTGGAGCAGCCACTGTCCTGGAGGAGCGACAGCAACGGGCAAATCACGAAACACAGGAGTGGGCAGGGTTGCAGTTGGCAAAATGAAGGAATAATATCAAGGCAGAAATCACAATATATGGCCTGCCCAATCTAGGTCTTACTTGGAGGAAAGAGTGTAAAATAGGGTCGGAAAACGTGCAGAGTACTAGAGAAAGGCATTCCTTCTTTCTCCTCTTTGCAGTGGCTGTGAATTGACAGTGAATGTATGAGATTTGCCACTGAAAATGATTTGCTTGATAATTTCAATGAAGCACTTCCAGTGTGTAAGGTTTTCCTTGAATATTCAGTGCCCTGTTTGTTTTGTTGATACACCAGCATATGCTTCTCTCCGGTTGGGCGGGCACTAATCCAGAGAATCATATTTCCAATTGAAAATAAGGCATTTCTTTTATGTGAATGCAATTTTTCAAAATTTGTCTTTCCCTTGAAGCACCCTGCCAGCAAACTCATTTGCTAGGGGATTCACGGACAGCTGGAGTAGCAAAACACCAAAACAAAGTCTTGGGAGCACTCAGATGACTAAGCCAGGCTTCTCGGCATGCCTGCGATCACCCAGCCTCGGCTTCCTGCTCCAGCAGGGAGGGCATTACTCATTTCGGCTGGCAGAAGGGCAGTCGGGGCACAGGGCTGCTGACGGAGCTGCCTGTGGCCACGCAAAGCCAGCAGAAAAGCCAGGCTGAGGAGCCAGACCATGTCTCCTAGAAAGCAAGCATCCCTGCTACCTGACTGCCTCTGCATCCTTCTTCCTTCTCAAGGAGATGTTGCCAGGCTCTGGGAGGGGAAAATGAGGACCACCATCACAAAAAGATCAGTTTCGTGCCCTGGTGTGCCCAGGGCCAGGCAGGGAGGTGAACCACTGGTGTCCCACCTTGCGGGATTGCAGCAACTGACCTCGCAGGACTGCAGTGACTGGGACGGCCAGGAAATCTGAGCCACTGCCACTGACTCAACACAACTAATGACCTCCAGCTGGGAAAATGCTTATCAACACCCTGCGCTGAGCGCAGTGCACACCCTGGCAGAAGCAGTTTTGGCACCAAAGGGCACGGTGACCTCTCCATCCCTGTAGCTCAGTGCATGGGAGAACAGGCACACCATGGGCCACATCCATCCCTGAGGGGGATGAGCACAGAGGGGATGGGACGACAGACACGTCTCTCCAAAACCCCATGTGGGTCCAAAGTGTTCCTCCCTAGCTCTCCCTTCACTGTTCTCTCTTAAGAGTCATGGCCTCCAGGTCCAAAAAGCAAGGAGAGAGTGGGCTGCCAGTGGCCCATGGGGGCGAGCAGACACAGGGCAGCAGCATCCCTAGGCAGGGCTCTTCACACCACCTTCAGCGTTTTCAGGGCAGATGCCTGCATAGGAGACTGGCCCCATTGTGACAGCATCCGCCTCCTGGGGGCTGCGTCCCACAGACCCACAGAGAATGGAGCCAGATCCCGCCAGGGACTGGGAACCCAAACACTGACACTGGCGTGAACGCTGTGCCCACACCCTGCTAAGGCTACAGCACAGACAACCCACCAGCAGAAGACCCCCATCCCATTGCCAGCAGGACGGCAGCCACCTCATATGGGACATACGCCAACCCATCCCGTTAGCCTGCTGGAAACAACACACATCTTCCAAACAAAGAGGATCACACCACAAGCTGCAACCTGGCCAGTGCGCTACAGAGGCTGGGGTCAGTAAGGTTTGGAGGCAGAGGACCACCCTTGCAGCAACTGACGACTCCTAATGGGTACAAAACACATGCTCAAAGACTAGCTTTGTCATTGCCAATCAAGACATGATTGCTCAGAGGGGTCAGGAGGACTCGACAGCTGGTGTCCCTTGTCCCCATAGCACCCACAAGTGACCCTGGGCACACGTGCCGGATGCTTGTGAAGATGGGGTGTATGAGTGTGGGAGTGAGTGGGATCAATGAGAAAATGAGCATGAGCGCATGGCTGGGTAAAATAAAACTTGCTTAAAGGTGGTGTAAACAAACATCACCTTCCCCATGAGTAAGCTCTGGCATTGCTTTCCCCTCGAGGGGCACAAACGCCCACCAGGCTCACTGCCAGCCAGGGCAGGTGGGGGGCGCAACTGGCTTGTGAGCCTGCCCAGGTCTTGGGGATGCAAACCCCACGGTGACCCCCCTGCTGGCACCCCCACTCCCATCTCCGAATGCTTCATGTGTCCCTCCTCACCCCCTGGGAGCTTCCTGCAGAAAGGGACGGCACAGAGGCATGGGGACCTACGGCCAGGGACTATGTGGGCAGCAGGATGAGGGAAGAGGCATCTGTTCCTGGGACAGAAAATGCATGTCCTCCCTGCTCCTCTCTCCTCACCCACCACTCCCAAACTGCCCCGCCAACACTGACCATCTAAACTACATGACCCACCACGAGGGAGAGACCATGACCCCGTTTTGTGGAGCCAAGCAAGTTTTTCTGCTCTCAGGAGTGGCGGGTTGTCCCCACCTTCAGGAAACCCTGCACAGGGTCATGCTGCCCCAAGGGAAAAAAACTGAGACTCACCTTAAAGCCAACAAGGCATTTGAGAGCAAAACCCTCCCCTGCCACAGCCCCCTGCGGAGGCTGTCATGTCGCCCCCAGCTCCCTGCCCTCCCTTTCTTCCCAGGCACCATCAGGCATACTCAGGGGTGGCCACATTTTGGGACAGACTAAGCTCCACCTATGAGGTTTCTGGACAAGAAGGTGCCCCAGCCTCCAGCGGGGTTCTCCACAGGACAACGTTTGTGGCCTTCCTCTGTGGTATGGCAGCCACCAGCAAAAGCCCCTTCTCCCCAAGGGATGCTGCGGACCGGGCAGGACAGCACTGACTCACCGCAGCAATTCTGGGCGCAATAATAAAGCCAAACCTCAGGCAACCGTGAGCAAACGGTGCTTAGGGTGAGATCTACAGCCAGGGAGGTTTGTTTGGGCCAGTGTGTGGGAGACACCATGCACAGAGCAGCTCTTCTCCAGTGCCTCCTCCACGCATGTGTGAGCCCTTGGCTGCTGGAGCCAGCGTACGGCGATTGGGAAGGAAGAACCAGAGAGGAATTTATTCGTTCCACCCCCAGCCCTTTTCACCACATTTGACTAAGCTGCCACTGCAGGCCGGCTCTAAGCCGTGTTTGTTTTATATTTCAATATCCCGCTGTGCACACAGCGTGCTTAGCCCCTCACACCGCACTTTGTGTGCGCAAAGCACCGAGCAAACATGAGCTAATTGGGCTGCAAGCTCTCCAGGGCAGGGGCCTGTCACTCATTCTGCATCATGCACCCTTGTCCTCTGATAATGCTTAAACCAACGCTCTTCAGCACAAAGGATTATCCAGGCTGGGCCCAGCCCGAGCGTGGGGCAGGGAGCCACCGGGCTGCTGGTGGGCGACGGCTGGGGGCAGGGAGCCAGGAAAGGGGGCTTATAAGAAAGATGGGGACACACTTTTGGTAGGGCCTGCTGCAATAGGACAATGGGTAATGGCTTTAAACTAAAAGAGGGAAGATTTCAACTAGATATAAGGAAGAATTTTTCTACAATGAGGGTGGTGAAACACTGGCACATGTTGCCCAGAGAGGTGGCAGATGTGCTATCCCCGAAAACATTCAAGGTCAGGCTGGACGGGGCTCTGAGCAACCTAGATGACCTCTAAAGGTCCCTTCCAACCCAAACCTTTCTACGATTCTATGAAATAGCCGGGACTGACTGCAGAGGACGGAGGTTGCTCGCAGGAGGGAAAGGGGCAGGGAGGGTAACATACGCACACGTGCACACGCACGTGCATTCAGGAAAACAGTATTTCAGGAAAACAGTAAAGAGAGCTCCCAACACCACCAGGTCCCTGATCCGAGCTGGGATGCTGAAGGCTGCTCGCAGTCCCCAGAGCAACCCCCATGCTTGCAATTAATTAACAATGATACACGCAGATGAGGACAACTCCCAGCCCCTGCTGCCTGTGTGACCGAGGGCCATGGCAGCAGCCAGCCCTAGGGAAGGGCTTGGGCAAAGGACGTCCCCGGGATGTTTATCGCCTGCCAGTGCCAGGACCACGGCATGCTGCGCTCATGCACGGCCAGTCCGGCAGGAGCAGCTCCCATTCGGCATCAAAGGCCGAGGAAGGCACCTCTCAGCAAGGCTGTGACAGGGATGGGATGTTGGGCATTTAGAGGCAGATTGCTTCTTCCTCCACCCATTCTCAAACAGAGGAGGACTTTAAGGCCTGTGAGAAGGAAAGTGTCACCTCCGTTGGGAAAAAGACTCCCTCATGGAAACTAGGAGCAGCCATGGCATGGTCGGGGCCAGGCTGAGGCTGTCACTGTGGGTCATGGGCATCTTTCACAGTGCCACAACGTGCCAGGAGCACTGTGGTCCTCAGTGATGGGGGAAATGGCAGGAGAGCAGCTCCTTCCTCCCCAAGCCCCCTCTGCTGTTCAGGGAGCAGGGAGCTGTGGGAGGTGGAAGGGAAAGCAGGAGGTTTATCTGCTGCCATTTATAAAGCCTCCTGCTGCAGAGAGAGTGCCAGCCACAGGAACGGCCAGCACAGCCCTTTCCAGCACAGCCACAGCCATCCCCAGCGAGCAGAAGGCACCTCACCTCACCTTGCAGAAGCAAGGAGAGGACTGTGCTTTGCACACACATGCACATGCAAGCACGGAGGGGAATGCAGACTGGGGATCAGCCCAACACTGCACTGTTTGGACTAGGCCATTCTGGTGGCTTTGCACCTGGTGTCCTGGGATGGCACAGCATGCTTGGGGATGGCACGGCACACTTGGGAATGGCAGGGACCTCGCCACTGAGTTGAAATGCCGCAAGTGCATTTCAAGTCCCCTGTGCAGTTACTCTCAGCTGCTGAGCTCCAGCCAGACTGATGGCTGCAAGACTGCCATGCGATGGGGGGCGAGCACGGGTGCATGGGGGGCTAGCAGGGGTCCAGCTCTGCTCCATTCCAGCCCGCTGCTGCCTTACAGGGACCTGGGAGCACCCTACCACCGAGCACCCTCATCCCACAGCCTCCCAGGGGCCAGTATAAGGTGGGCAGCATCATGCTTGTCCTGTTGATCCCCTTCTCCTCAGGTCATCCACACACCTCCCTCCACACTGCTCTGGGAAAGGCCTTGGCACCTGGCTGCTGCCAGCCTCCCCCTTCAGCTCCTTCCCAGCTTTGAGCAGCCACAACATCCCCCGCAGCTGATTCTGCTGCAGGAGCAAAGAAACACTCCTGCCCTGCCCAGCTCCCCCCTCTGCAAGCACAAAAGCTTCTTCCTGAGAGCAGTGGGTTACAACACTATATATATACACACACACACACCAAATATGATTTTAGAGCATCTGCAGAGCTAGAACATTTCTATCGCCTGTGCTCGGTGCCAGGAGCAGAGCGAGGTTTGGGCTGCAGCAGGAGCCCATAAGCACACCGCTCACCAATCCTGGCCCCGACAAGGCTTTCCTCCCACCTCTGCCCAGCTTCCGAGCAGATTTGGGTAACACCAGTTGACCGGGATGAATCACGCTGCCCTGGGAGCGTGGGAGCTGGCAGCTCAGTGAAGGCTCCAGCACCAGCGGGTTGCACAAGCGGGGATGGTCCCCGCAGCCGCTGCGCTAGCTGCATCCAGCTGTGCCAGAGGGATTAGCTCTCAGCATACCGGTTTGAGTCAATAGCGCATCAAAGGCAAGGGGAAGCCTTTGATGGTGAACACAGGGGCCTGGAACAGGAGGACAAGGAGAGAAGGCACTCCCCAAGGCCTGGCTTGGCCCCCTCCATCCCCTGGGGATGCATCCATAGGGGACCCACCAAGTCGCCACCTATCCCCCAGTGTGCAAGCAAATTTGGTCCTTGAAAAGGAGGAGGGAAGAGACTGAAGCTGTCTCATAGTCTCAACACCAGATTGCGCTGCCTTTGCCCTGGCCGCGGGCCAGCCGCCTGCCCTCCCACCAAATCCTGCCCCCGCGCAGGGCCAGCCCAGCGCTGCTTTTCACTGGGGCAGCGGGGGGGAGCACTCAGCCGGTCTCCCCCGGTCACTGGGGCACACATCCAGCCGCCTCTGCAGCCCACGCAGCCTGTGGGGGAGATCAGAGGAAAGATGCTGCTGCTGCGGCGGCGGCTGGGAAGGGAGGCGGCTCTCCCAGGCACACATGGAGCTGCAGACATACAGCTCTGCAAAGCACCGACTGTTCCAGCCTCCTCCCGGCGCGATGGGTGCTCGCACGCACCAACAATACAGCTCGTCCCCATCACTCCCATCACCCCCGAGGAATTCCCCTCGCCCAGGACACCCAAGCACAGCCCCAGCCATGTACCTGCCGCAGGGCACAGCAGAGCCAAGCAGAGCAGACAGCCCATCACACCCATCAGTCTGCTCTCGTGTCCTCCATGGAGAGAACCCGGCAAGTCAAATGGCCCTGGAGCATCAAAGATAAGAGGGAAATCACAAGGCTGTTGGGACGGGCACCTCAGTGCATCCCAAGTCCCTGCTCCCGCTGTCAAGATGCATGGCAAGGACTGGGGTTCAGGATCCCCCCTGACACACACCTACCACAGGCGGGTGGCCCAGCACACAGGGGTGAGCGGGGCACGGATGGGCAGCACGCAGCCTCTGCTGTGCCAGTGCCGCAGGCTGGCGCTGCCTACATCCACTGTGCTGCCTCCCTGTCCTGCTCCGGCCGTGCCCACTGGCCAGCAGCTGCCCACAGCCAGCACAAGGGGTGTCAGGAGCGATGGATGTGATGGAGGAAAACACAACAAATGGTTTCTTTTCCTTCAGGCAGAGAAGGAAGTGTCACATCTGGACATACACGGCAGCAGGCTGGGAAAGGGACAAGGCATCGGGAGGAGAGAAGCCGTGGGCCAGGAGGCACAGCATCGCCCAGAGGACGTGGTGAGACAGATGGCAGATTTGGCAGCATGGTGGTCACGGAGTGACCTGCAAGCTCTTCCCCGCTGCAAGAGCAGGCGACATAACACTGCGCAGAGGCTGTCAGCNGGGGGGGGGGGGGGGGGGGGGGGGGTGTTACATCCTCTCAAACACGCCACATCCAACAGCCAGCATCAGAGATGCTCCGAGGGCAAGTCAGCCTTGGAAAAAAGCTACCTGGAATCGGGGAAAGTGGGGAAAAAAGATCAGGATGGCAAGTTTTAGGGGCAGGGAAGCTGAGAGACTCTCCCTGGTTTCTCTGCGCAAGTCTGCCTTCCCTGCACACAGGGCCACGCAGCCAGGCTGGCGCTCAGGGAAGGGCTGGCAGCCCCTGCGCCACTCTGCCCACCCTGACGGCAGTGTGGGGTCCCCAGGCAGCCACCCCTGCCCTCCACAGCATCACCGCTCACGTGGAGGAGAAAAGGAAAGGGAATTAAACATGAGGCACTGCAGCAGATGGCTGCAAAAAGAGCCTCCCCAAGCCCGTGCCCCTTGTCCTTCCAGGGCGCTTTGAATGCAGCAGCACCAGGAATACAGCCGGACGAAGAGATCTGGGGGCCCAGGCAGGGAGCAGTGTCCCAGCAACAGCCACTGCAAGCCTCTCCACAGCCCAGCAGCGACTGAGGCCCTGCCACAATTAGCAGGAATCAGACAGGCTCTGTGCCCATTTTGGGAGAGATGCTCGGGGACGCAGCATTGCTACGGAGGGGTTTTCACGGTGGCTGGGTGTCCTGGCCCAGGCTCCTGCTTTCCACCTGGTTTTGGATATGCTGTTCTCCCTACCTGCATCCCCACCCAGCACATCCCAAGCCTGCCACCGTGAACACGGCTCTTGCCTGGCTGGGCTGGCCCTGCGGTGAGCGCCCGAGGTCCCATACTCGGCCTCTGCGGTACCAGCAAGGCATTTACTAAATGAGCCAGGGTCTCCCTAAATGAGCCAGGGCCTCTACCTCCTCATCCACTACATGGTTGATGTAAGGGGCAGTTTGGCGCACGCCGTGCTGCGTAGCTGCCACCCCTGCTCTGGGAAGCATCTCCCCACCTGAAAACACAAAAAGTCTCCAGCCGGTTTGAGAAAACCGAGGGTGAGAGTGCACGAGACCTCAGCACAGCCGCTGCCTCCCAGCCTGGCTCCCTGGGGCAACCAGCGCTTCCAGTATAACACGGGCATGTCCTGCCCTGAAACACCCCTCTGCTTCACCAGTGCCAGTGCCACACCTGAACTTACTAGAGACAGAAAGCTGCGCAACCACAGATGCTGCACAGGTTCCGGCTCATCCTGACATTGCTGTGCTGACCACAGCCCCAGGAGGGCAAGCAGAGCTCTGCATGGCAGCCAAACGCTCCTCCAGAGCGACAGGGATGAGTATTTAAGTGATGCTGAATCCCACACTGTTGCCTCTTCCCTGGGGACAGGACCACCTGCAGGGCACACCAGACTCCAAATCCTTCCCGGCAGCTTTCCATGCTTCTCCTGGCAGCACAGCTCCATCATAGGGCACATGGATGTTATGCTGAACGGAGGGGACCAAAAAAGGACCGAAAGCCAGGTGTGAGGAGCCACAGTAGGGCACTGGGAAGGCTCCTCCTAATGCCCACCATGACCCTGTGCTAAACGAGCTGCAGGACCAGCCCAAACCCAAGAGCGGGCTCCAGCGACGCCGCTGGCACTGCACAGAGCACCAGGCCGGCCACGCACACAGGCATGGCCGCAAAACCCAGCTACCCGGATTAGCTCTGTTCAACGAGGGAGTGAGATACCATCCTGCTGACACAAACGCCCTCCCCGCTTCCCACCTCTCGACCAAGGCAAGGTCCGGGGAATGGAGAGCTTTCCCCAGCGTGTTCAGGGAGCGGGCAGCCAGCCTGCAGCACCAAGAGCAGGATCGGACCCAAAGCTCGGCAGGTCCCATCACATGCCCACGCACCCCCTCTCCCGCCCCAGGAGATGAGGAGGACACAGTGCTGGCATGGCAGGCTCCCACGGGCAGCCAGGGAGGTGGAGGGACAACCCCCGAACATCACTCCCAGATGAGACCTTAAAGGCTAGAGATGTACAGAAATTTATTCTGCCCCCAGGATATTTTCCACAAAAAATCCCAAGCCCAAAGAAATGTAGAGTGAAATCCCTTCTCTGCTGAAACCAACCGCAACATGCCTTTCACAAGGGCCAGAAATTCACCTCCTCATTATGGAGGGAAAGAAACCCCTGAAGTTTGACTGCGCAGGGCTGTCCAAATAAACAGCCGGCCCCTCAGACATAGCTGCCGTGATGAAGCAATCCTGAAACCTAATGATTACCCTGGAACACACATAAAGCTGTAGTTGTGATGGCGTACGTACATACCCAAGACAAGGCTTAGGGCATGGTCATAGTTTCTATAAGTCCAGCTACTGAAGTTTTGCATAGCTCGTTTTATCAAGGCTATCAGAGGACTGTATTTGCAGGAACATCTATCCCCTGAGTTTCCTGCAATGACTGAACTAACCTGAAAGTCTTTAAAATGTACTATCCTCAGGAGGTGGCTGCTGTTATCAGCAGCATTTGCTTTGTTGGTGGGGTTTTTTTTTGTTTCTGAACAAGGAAGAATTTGATGAAATTTCATGGAAGAAAAGACAAGAAATTAAAAACTTGGATGAAAGAAAATTAAACTTGATGAAAACCTCCCAACAGAAAAATGCAATGAAACTGGCTGATGACAAGATTAGCAGCAGCGTAGTATGAAAGGAAAAAGCAATAAAGAGGACTTGGAACTAGAACAAATAAAAGAATGATGACTTTTGGAAACATATACCTGACTTAAAAGTAATCAGATTTTGTCTGAACTAAAAACTTTTTAAATTAAAAGACAGCCAATTTAAAACTGGAAGCTATAACAACCTACTGCTAAGACCTCAGATCACTCTTATCAGTGAAAAATAAGTCAGTAGAAATTCATGCAGCATGTCCTTGCTGCCAGACCTGCTCACTGGCTGAGCACCTGGAGCTCAAGCCCGATGAACTGCAAAAGTGATTCTGACAGCAGCAACCTTTTTGAAAGCAGAGGGGAAAAAAAATGTTTCAATTAATTTAGTACACTGGTTAGTTTAGTCAAAGTTCAGAAAATCACTGCAGGTTAATGCAGGAGAGCCTGGTTCCCTTTCCAAGTCCAGTGAGGATGAAGTGCGAGAGGATAACCTCCTCCAGTTCTGAATTCTTAAAAGCCTGAAACAATCCGGTTCTATCACTGGTTATATTTTACATCTCCTATAACAATATTCTGTTTCTATAATATATTATTATAGTAATACAATATAGTATACTAATATAGTATTGTTAAATTCATTACATATACAAAGAATGCCCCATACATTTTAAGCAGTTTTATTTAACTGACTGGAAACCATTTTTTAAACGCTTGCTTTCTGCGTTTTGAATTGGATTTAATCTTCCACTGAAATACAGCTGGACCAAATTTATAATAAATAATGAAGTGATATCTAATAAAGAGATGTGCCACTCACCATTTTCTAATGTAAGAAATATAGACATCAAGAATCTAAACAACTGTATGTTACACTGTAAACCCACTCACTTAAGCATGGTGCAGCCTCCACAACATACTCATCACTGAGAATCAACTTGTCCTTAGGAAAAGAGCAGTAGTGTACAAACACAGCAAGGTTAAAACTAGGTACTTGGGTCGTGGCTTTCTGATCATTAATTTAAATCGTGACTTTAATCCATCCATTCTACTCAGCAGTAGGTCAAGAGCCAAACAAAGCACCGATCAAACTTCTGAAGTCTATGAAGTTTGGTTGCTTTTTCTTCCATTTTACTTCCCTTCCACAAAGTTCTGCCATCTGTGACCTCTCCCTGAGAAAAGCATCGCAGAAACACAAGGAACAGCCTGGAGCCTGCAAGCCCTGGGTGGCTCTTACTGGTGTAGAGACCCCCCAGACCACTGCTCGCAGGCTCAGGGGAGCTAGGCAAACCTCCAAACTTCTGGTCATTTCTCTAATGCTGCCTTGGGGATTATGCCACAGTGACTGAATTTTGTCAGAAGATCAGACAAATAATCACAGAAGCATTGAGGCTGAAGGGAAATTATCTAGTCCAGCCTCTCTTCTCAAAGCAGAGTCAATGAGAAGAGGTTGACAGGGCCACGTCCAGGCAGGTTTTTAGTATCTCCACGGGTGGAGACTCTGCTCCAGGCCAGAGCCACACTGGGAAGACCATCTCAGCCTGCTGTTGCAACCAGGTGGGTTCCAAGCCCCAGGCTACTGGGGGCTGTCCCAATGCCTGCTGGGATCCTAGCTGCGCTGGTGCCCTGTGGTCCATGGTTGGCCACTTCCAAGCCTCACAAGGCACCCCTCAGCTTGCCAGCCCTCATGTGACATCTCAGCACCTCAGCCTGTGCCACTTCCCTGGAGTGTCATCCTAGTGTGGGTCATCTTGCTGCATGCCTAGCACAGCAAGGGGACTCCTCCGGCAGGGTCACCTTGGCTTGGCCAACACAAGGTCCCCAGGCCTTGCCTCAGGCTACCAAAGGCTACCTTTGAGCTGCAGCTGGGAGCTGCTCCCCAGCTATCCTTCTAAACCTGAGGTTTGCCCTAACTCCCCCACCTCTACCTTCTCTGAATTTCTGTCTTCCCTACCCCATCCAACACAGCACATCAAGGGGCTTGTCTCAATCTCCATCACCTCCTTCCCCAGCTGCCTCCAACCACCAACCCCCAGCTGACAATAATGTGCTCTGCAGCAGAGCAGGGCCAAAGCCCCTTCCTCTGTCTGTTCGGAGGAACTCAAAATTACATGACGACATATTTTTCCACCTCACAACCTGCCTTTTAGCACTTGGGGGTGCAGTGGAGCCTGGCTTGTTCAGATCCTGCCTTCCTCTCAGCTCACCCACAATCTGCAGGCAACAAGACACAAGACGTTGGTGCTGGGGGTAGGGGAATTGGGTCACCCAAAGCTTTCACATGCTCCCACTGAACAGGAGCACTGAGCCTCTCTGCTCCGGTACTTCATTTTAAACACATCTTTATGTGAAATCAAACTATGACAGCATAGAGGCCCCTCCTTGGTCAAAATGGTACCCACAGCTTCTCATGGGGACTCTGCTGGGAACTGCACAAGTGATCCCAGGATTGAAATGCTTCCACACTGTGGCATTCACGCTCCCCAGAGGCCGGGCAACATTACAGTAATTTCAATTAGGAAGGCTATTTCTCAGCCAAAGAGGTTTTCTCTGCAGCCCTTAGCATGGCTGCAGGTCTTACACCAACACAGCCATCCACTAAGAGAGTGTTGTACTGGGACAGGCAAGGCAGGACAGCGCTGGGGCTTAGGTAACCAGCAAGATGAGTCATTAAAAGCCAATCTGGACAGGAGGTGAGGGATCAAGCAGCGGTTGAACCACCAGAGAGGTAAGGGTGACACAGGGACCGGCGCAGCAAGCTGGGAGAGGGGAGCCCGTGCCCCCCACCAGGCTACTCCACCCCACCTCCCCCCACCTCTCAGAGAGGCCCTGCCAGACCTGCCCTGCCCAGTCTCACCCATTAACCAGCAACAATAGCGGCCTGGGTGATGGGAAGGGCCGGTGCAGTTGTTTTAATGGTGTGAGCAAACTGCTGCCATTGTCCCCACCTAGTAACAAGTTGTGATCACAGCCCAATTACCAGTCCCAGCTACATGTGAAGCAATAACTTCAAGCAAGCTTTTAAAAGATGTTTAGGCATCTTAAAGCACAGGTGGATGCCAAGTGGGATCCTCAAAAGCTCTAAGACCTCTCATCATTAAGGGATCTGATAGCTGGTTAGGGACTGAATGTAATCACGCCACAGCTGAAAGAAATTGGGAAAGCTGCTTCTGAAATACTCTCAAAGCAAACCTGCCCTGAGTGCAGCGCATCAGCAATGCAATGTTTTCTTCAAACTTAGGGCCAAGTACACAAAATATATTTACAGCAATTAAAGTAGGTAAAAAGAGCTGTTTCACCAAACGCAGAAGTGACAATGGTAGAAGGCTTTGGTGTTTATAGGACTCACAGAGGAGTCAGCATTTGCACAGCACGCTGATGTTTGCCTAAGAGTTTAGGTGACTGATTAGTTTAATATCAATTGAATTCACTTGTGGGTGTTAGAAACATTTCTCCCTCTCCTTGCTGCTTTGGGAAAGCTCTCGCAGTCTGTTAAGACGGAAGTATTTCCTGCGAGGAATATTTTAAAGCAGTGACACTCCTCCTCTTACAACTCTGCAGATGTAGGCTCTGAAGCTGTGATGAAAAATGCCTTACTTTTCCTTGGGCCAGAAGTCTCCGTGTGGAAGGAGGACAGTATTTACCTGTGAGGGCCTAAACGCACCCCTGACCAGCATCTCCAGCCAGCACTGCTATTTCTGTCCCCATTTTCATGACCACCCTATGCGTACCATTGTCAGCAGCCACCAAACCAGGGATGAATTAGTGAACCTCAGGGAAAGCTTTGAAGAGGAGAGCAGCTNAAAAGCGGTATCACTGCCGAGAGCTCAGGTCAGGGCTTGAGCCCATTTTTCTCTAGTCCATCATGTGGGAAAAAAAAAAAACAAACCCAACCAAAAACCTGCTGAAAGGCATTCAGACAGGAGTTGCAGGAAGACAGGAGCCAGGATGCTGCCATAGGAAGAAGGCAGAGGTTTAAGCTTACAGGGAAGCCGAAAAAGCCCATATGTGCTATGGAGTCAGAGGCTGCAGGGGTGCCCGTGGCCTTCCTGCTTTTATTTATTACTTACTCGTTTGCCAATAGCTGTTTGCCAGGCTACTTAAGACAAACCCTTTCTGAAAGAGCTGCTTCTGCCTCCCTCTCCATCTGCTGCCCAGCCCTGACCACCACTTTGCAGGGTAGCAAGGAAGGCAGCGAGGCCAGGGTTCAGGTCTGGTCTCAGGGCCAGCCTTTCTGCCTTCTGCTTCTTCCACACTTTACCCCCCCATCCCCCCGAACAAATACCACAAACCACTTCAACAGCACCTTTTATTCCAAACAGCATATTTTGCCTTCTCCCCACTGCTCATACAGGCAGCCTGACCTGTCACACTGCATCGTAAAACCCCAACATGGGCCAAGGTGCTTTCTCACACCTCTTTTGCCCACCAAGCTTTCCCCTCACCTCCTCGCTCTCTGTCCACTTCCCCCTGAACTCTCTGAAAGGGGAGAAGGCAGCACTGCAGACCAGTGCTGGAGATGGTGGCTAAACAGTTAAAGGGAAAAAGATGTTCATGCAGAAATAACATCCGCCAGCCAGACAAAGGTCTCTCTTTCTCCTGGATAACACCCGTTCCGTTCAGGAGGTTTCTGAATTGCAAACCCACCGTGCAGCACCGCTGCTGCTAGAAAGGATGGGGAAGCAAGTGAGGGAGAAGGCAGGGCCTTGATCTGTGGACAAGCTGTAAACTGGGGGGAGAGCAGCTTGGTCAGAGCATTAGATCATCCTGACCCAACAGCTCTTTCAGAGCCATCAGTCTCTCAAAAGCTGGAGGTAGAAATGGGGAGAAATTCCCCCTTTTCTCCAGTACCAGCATGAAGCATTTCTAACACTGTCAGGTGTGGCTCCTGGAAGGAGGATTCGGTAGCCAGGATGACGTAGGGACTGAGCACAAGGCATGGCATGACACAGCGGTGGGATGACATTTTATCTCGCATCAGAGGACAGCAGCGCAGGGCAGCGCGCGGGCACTGGCAAAGGACACCGAGGGGCTGGGGCTTGCCCTCTGCTTCTGCCACTGATTTACTCCAGCAGCCCAGGGAAGCCCCCGCACCTCGCTGGGCCTCAGCCGCCCATCAGGCAGGTGGAGACAAGCACTACTTAAAGCCACTTTCGGTAGGTGGTCCAGAATGAGAGCAGAAAAACAGTGTCTAAACAGAGCTAAGTACCCCAAAACCTCCTACAACAGCAAACCAAACCCATCCCTGTATCTCGGACCTGCAGAGTCGCCCTTGCGAGCTATACCCAGGTGCTGCCCAAGGCGGTGCTGGCACACTGGCCCAGGGGGTCACCCAAGTTGCCCTGAGCATCCCCCAGCGCAGTCCCAAAGCCAGCCCCGCCCGGGAGGCTCAGCTAAGCACGGGGGAAGGGAGGAGGGGGTGAGGGCAGGATTAGCCCCATGCACGGCGCGGCTACATCCCCGCCCCAATCACCCCACCGGCAGGATGCTCCCCCCCGCCCCGTCCTGCACCCCAGGAGACCCTCCCCAGCCACCCCCCGCCGGAGCCCCGCTGCCCGCCGGGCCCCCCCGCCCGCTGCCCGCGGCAAGGCACCGGCTGAGCCCCGCAGCCCGGACCGCGGCTCCCGCCCCGCAGCCGCCTCCCGCTCCGGACTCACCTGCTGGGGTGAGGTGGGGGGGTCCCGGCCCCGCTCCGCTCCGGGCCCCGCGCCCACCGCCGCGCCGCGCCCGCCGCCTCCCTCCTCCCCTCCCCGCCGTCCCCTCCCCCGCGCCGCCCGGCCGCGGGCTGCCCGGCACCGGCACCGGCACCGGCAAGGGAAGGGGAAGGGGCCGGGGCCGCTGCCGCTCCGCCCCCCCGCCCGCCCCGCTGCGGCGGAGAGGCCGCGGACCCCGGGCTGCTCCCCCCACGCCTCACCGATGCTGGGGCGCCGCGGGGCCTGCGCTGCCGGTCGCCGGGCCGAAAAGCGGCCGGAGCTCCGCGCCCGGCGGGATGGGGAAGAGGGGGGAGCCGCCTCCTGGCTCGAAGCGAGGGCGGGCATCCCCCCCCCCGCCGCCGCCGCCGCCCCCCGCCGCGCTGCCTACCGTGCGCCCCGCGGCATCCGTGCGGGGAGGAGGGGGCGAGGCCGCGGCCGGCGGCTCCGCGGCGGTCCCCGGGCTGCTCCGGCTGCCGGTGCGGGGAGCAGGCAGCAGGCGAGGCGGGGGGAGCTGCCGGCAGAGCGCCTGGCTGCGGGGTCTGGGCGGCTCAGGCTATTTCTGGGTCTTGAGGCTCTGCCCGCCGCATACGGCCTCTCCGAGCAGCTTCTGCGGCGCTCGGGCTCCTCGGGATGGCTGCCCGGGGCCTGTGCCACGTCGGGCGGGGGGGGG
>RSEF01000005.1:42426310-42441626 GCA_003993805.1 Himantopus leucocephalus | reverse complement strand
GGGGGGGGGGTCACCCCCCCAGCACAGGGGCAGGGGCAGGGGCAGGTGGATGGGAGCATTTCAGACCTCGCCAGCATTTGCGAAACCTCTCTCATTGATGCAGCATCGCTCAGTTGCTTGGCAGGGGTGGTAGCTAAGAAACTTCCTAGGGGTCTTATTTCCACGGAGCAGCCGTGCCTTTCCACCATCAGGAGTGACCACCAGGTGGGACAGGGACCTGAGCCACCGAGGTGCACATGGGCTTTGAGAGCCTGGTTTTCCTTAAGCATCCCACCCTGCTCCCCATCTCTCCAAGCCGTGAGGATGCAGGCAGCACATCCCGTGCTGGAGAATTGGCCGGCAGTGCACCCAGGGGTCTCACCCGGCCACCGGTGTTCCCAAACGATGATCAGGGACACATCTGCAAGTGGGCTACCAGGGAACATCCACCAGAACATGACCACAGGGAAGTCCCACTGACATCCCAAGTGCTTCATTGTTACCGCCTCACACTGTGGGCCTGTGGTCCCACATCTGTGGTTTCTCCAGGTGCTGAGTAAACAGTGTTACTCTGCAGCATCCTCTGAAGGTTCATTTGGGCTCATTTCATCTCTTTTGGGCTGAAGAAGCACAATCCAGTTGCTAAGCCTCTGCTACTTAAAGGGCCTTCCAATCTGACAAGCACAGCCATGAAAGTTACCAGGAGAAGCATCAGGGAACCAAAACACGTAATGAGCTGCCAGGCAAGAACCTCCCTTCATCCTGCAGATGGAAATAGGCTGGCACAGCTCACGGATCATAAGGAACCAAGGGGTGAAAAACAGGTGTCTCTCATAGTGTCTCCTTTTTTTCCAGGCTCCCCAAGGCTGAGGTAGCCCTCAGCTGATTTCTGCTCTGCAGGAGCATGGTGCAGAGCACAGGTGGGCTACAGCGTGATGCCTTTTGGTAAAACTGTCATATAAATGAGACCTTTATCTCCGACTGGTGACTTCTAGGAGCTATCATAGCCCAAACAACACATGCCTAAAGGTTTAGGGAACAGCTGAACAAAAAAAGATTTCTATATCTCTTTCACTGCCACCTCCTTCAGGCCCAGCAATATGTATGACGTGGAGAAGTCACGCAGCTTGCCCCCTCACTGCAGACAAGCCAGCAGCAGTCCTACAGCATCACCAAGGCTTAGAGACCTTGCCTGCTGCCTTGCAGCAGGTGACACTGCCTGCCTCAGGAGAGAGCAGAGAGGACTGTTCCGGCTCAGTACAACATGTGCTCTGCAAACGCTGAACAGCGGGGGCTTGTGGGAGAAACAAATCCATGGGGATTTTCTGAAATGCCTTGTGATTGCAATCTGCCACTGGGTCCCCAATACTCGATACCCTACTTCTCAGCAAATGCAGACTGGGCTTTTCATAAGCCATGGCATCTCTGACCCGCTGAACTGGAAAACAACATGCTCCATCAAACTGGCAAATGTTGCTGGGAAATCTTGGCTTCTGAGGACAACTGGCAACCTTGCTGCTGGTGAGCTGCCCCAGTCCCAAAGGAGTGAACAACCGCTCCCCCTCCCTTGGCCTGCCAAGACATCAGGGCTGACACAAAGCTGGGCAAACCGACCCCGTGTGTAACCCGTTCCCTGGAGATACTTGTTTCTTCCTGACTCTGGCTCAGATTGTGCCTAGCTGGAATGGAATGGAATGGAATGGAATAAAAAACCAAGAGGGAAACAGAGGAGTCCGAACAAGGAGAAAAACACCTTCACTTTCTGTTATGTATTGGGCCTCAGTGGCTGTGACTTTGGCTCAAGAAGAGCCTTACAGGTACAGCCTCACAAGGGCTCAGGCATCCCATGGTTTTTAAGTCCTTCCACACGCCTGGGAAGCACAAGCGGCATGTGGCTCAGCCTCCAGCTCTGCGTGCGGAGGAGCCCGTTACCTCCTTCCCGCGCTGCTCACAACCCTGCAGCAGCGCAGGAAAGATGCGGAGCTGCAGCCGGAGGCAGCAAGAGGATGAGGCACAGGGAGCTGCTTCACAGTCGGAGCTGTAGCACTGTGTCCTGCTGTCTGTGTGATGCTCCCAATTGTAATTCCTCTTTTCCGTTGCTTATGGCTTTAATATTTTAGCTGAATTTCTCCAAACAGGCTCAGGGACTCAGGCTGAGTTTGTCTAGACATATTTCAGGCAAGATGGTGCAACTGTTCCTGAGAATGATGTCTGCAGAAAAAGACTATTTTGCCCACGTTTAAAAAAAAGGCTGGTGGTTTCTCCTTGGGCAGCTCATGTGTCCGAGCCTCGGAGCCAAATGCTGGCAAAGGTTTGGCCTTTAGCCAGTGATGTGCCTTTGAATACCGCTGTGAAGCTGGTGTATGTCCCTGGAAAACTGCAGTTTGCCCAGGCCAGGGGCAGACTTGAAGGGTGTGGGAACGAAAATACCCTTTAGTCCCCGCTCCCTGCTCCTGGAGCTGAGCAGGCTGTCTGTGCCCCTGGCTGGCAGCCCAGCCTGGCATGGCATGGCACTGCCAGGATGTCCCCATGCAGGCTGCTCCTCACCAGGATGGGCCAGCTGGGGTCTGGCTAGCACGGGCCGCAAGCCCTCAGCCAGGGCTTGCCTGTAGGCAACCATCAAAGAGAGCCCTCACACACCTAGCGCAGGAGTGGGAGCCAGCGTGGGGCTTCACGGGGCCGTGCGGTGTGGGCAGGCCTGGACACGGCACCTGGGAAGTGTGGCTGGGAACAGGCAAAGGCACAAAATGGCCAGTGCTGGCATAGCACAGCCCCAGATATGGCCCCAGACTTTCTTACCTGCAAACTGCTTCCAGGGCAGAATGACTGAATGTTTCCTTGGAGGATTTTTTTCCTCATCATAATATTATGTCCATGCTTCAAAAGCAGGAATGAATTTCTTCTCATCCCTGGGACAAGTGGGGGGTTGGAGATGGAAACTCACACCTGAGGAGGTTAAAGTTGCACTTTCCCAGCGATGCTGGGCGGTTTCCCCTGCGGTTGGCACAGCACAGCACCGCAGCCCTTCAGCCCCAGCCATGGGCGCCCGGCATTTCTTCCAGCTGAACTCCAGGGCATCGAGCGGACACCCGGAAAATTAAACCCGGCAATTTAGTCACCACGTAAGGGAAGTGTTGGTGAACCACCCTGCATTGCACAGCCCCGGGGATGGCGGCAGGAGAGAGGCTGCTCCCCAGGGCAGCGTTAGCCGCCTTCTCCCGAGACCTGCCTGCCTTTCCCAGCGCTGCCTGCCTCCTTCCCGAAATACCTCCTGCCTGCCGTAACTAAGGAAACAGGGCTTCTGTAGGCAGCAGCTCCTCTCAGTGTGCACCATTGCTGCATCCCCAGAGTGCAAGGGAGCTGCGGGCACCATCCCGGGCTGAGGCAGTGCCAGCCCCATCCACAGCCCGGCCAGGGGCCCCCGGGCTGCCCCCAGCCTGCTCCCAGAGCCCAAATGCAGGGCAGCACCTCCCGCGTACACCCCCGGAAATCCAGGGCAGAGCCGGCTGCGACAGACCCCGTACCCGCCCGCGCAGTGAGGGCTCTGCACCCTTCCCTGGGGTCTGCCTGGCGGGCACCCCAGGCCCCAAGCAAGGTGCTTCTCCCTTCCCACAGGAGACTCGCAGTTTGCAAAAGGAGAGGCTGAAAGGGCTGCAGCGGAGGCTGAGCCGCCATCACACCAGCCACCTCAATCCCGTTAATTAAAAAAGTTAATTTCTTAATTTTCGAGTGCTCACCCCAGACCTTTGCAGGGCTCTTCGAAGGCATCTTGCCAGTGGGAATAGCCGGGAAACTGGGGCCGCAGCTGCTAAGCTGGGAAATCATCTCTCCCCCATGCCAGCTCCCTTGTGGTTTGGTGTCTGCATGCTTGTAATTTCAAATCTACTTCAAACATCACCCACCGCCCAGGCTGCGTGACCAGGCACTAATCAGTTACATTAAAATATGCTAATTGGTTCTTCCCAATTGCCAGTCAGGCGGGACAGTGTGGCTCAGCGCTCGCAGGCATGGGGTTTCTCCGTAGCTCCAGATCTCAGTTTTTTGGCTGGCCGGAGGAAGCAAGGTATTCCCGCAGTGCTGCCCAGCCACCGTCAGCCCCGCTCCAAAAGGCACTGTGGCTGGGCCCTCAGCACGGGTTGCTCAAGTTGTCCGAGCCACTGATGCAGCTTAAACCCAACTGCTCATCTCAACAAGTACCATCCCTGGCCCTCCTGGTTCTCAGCCACCGCTGCCTCCAGCAGCGCCCCTGTGGGTGCTCCCACCCGCTCCTCTGTCACCGCAGGCAACTGGTGTAGCTTCCTGCTCGGCGCTTTCCTCTCTTCACCCCAGCATCCTGCCACTAACCAAATGTTCCTCCACTTTTCCCTCCCCAGATCCTGCCTTTTGCAACACAGGGCACTTCGCTCACCCCTTTGAAGAAGGATCCATCGTAGATCTTCTTCTAGACCTGCAGGCTTGCACTTAGTAATGCCAAGCCAGCTTTTGTGCATCAAACATCCTTCCAATACTCTGCAAATAGCTAGTCTGCACTTCCCCGGAGGTCCGGCCCACTGCCCACCTACCCTGTCAACCACAGACACTCTGACCAGGCCCCGGGTCTGCTCTGAAAGCCCAAGGTGTGCTGTTTTGCTTCCTTGTTGTCCAGAGATGCATGCAGATAGGAACATGGGTCCATTCACTCTGTGGAAAATACATCTCCCTCTCTTATGCACATGTGTATGAGAGAGAAACAAAATAAATACATGGTTATAGGGAGCTTGAAGCAGAGGTCATGGATCAGAGTAAAATCTTTCCTGCAAATCTCAGGGAGATGATCCCTCTGCATCAGGAGGTCCAACGGGTAATTCCTGACAGACGAGAAGAAGATCCAGGCTGAGCACTTGACCTTCTGAAGCAGGAAATGGCATTTGCAATGATGCTTCGAGCAATGAAAGATTGATTGCAGAGATACCGGAGAAAAGTGATGGTAGTTTTTAATGAGAATGTCAGCGGATTATGGGGGAAGGATGTAAGCTGACAGGCTGAGCCGGGAGAGCCAGCGAGGAAGATGCACATCATGTAATGAACCATATTACCATTCTGGCCAAACGCGGGGCTCTGCGTGCAGGCTCTGTCTCTGCCCACATGCCCAGCCTTCCCCGGAGCAAACACTCAATGCACTGATGTTCTCTCCGGCAAAAACAGTTGCCAGGAGTGCAGCTAGCTAATGCACGGTGGTGTGGTCCTTTATGAAAGTCATTAACTCTAAATAGGCTGTCTCATATACAACATATTCAACAAAAACATCTTTACTAACTAATTTGTCGTCCTTTCCTCCATGTGCTGAATAGCATCAGAATGAAAAAAAAAAAAATCAAAAGGAAAGAAAAATGAAGGGTCCTATGTCAGAAAATGGATTTATGCAGACTAGCATTCTGTTTCTGGAAGTGGCTGGTAGCAAACACCTTGAGAAGAGCATAAGAACAGAGCAGGACAATGCTCCTGCAGCATCCTCTCCCACCCCTCAGTGTGAGGTTTCCTGCACCAGCAAATACATCGTTCTTGAAAGAGATTCAGAAGTCGTACAAAACGTGGGCATCCACAGCACCTTGCAGCAAGGTGTTCCCTAGGTAAGCTGCATGTTGTATGAAGAGCACAACATCTCGTGGCTCTTCTGACCCACTCACCAGCTACTTTCACCCACTTCTCAGCCTGGAACCTGCAGTTTGAGCCCTAGTCATCAACTAATAATTAATTATTAATTTCCCTGCTCATGCTGCTGGCTATACCTATGGTTTTACTGCATGTATAATTTATCATCTTCAACTTCATTCATAATGATCTTTGCACCTCCTTTTTCTCACCCCTTTCGTGAAATGAAGCCACCACTCAGGTAGATGCAACATGGGTTTACCAGGCTGGAGTTACACCAGGGAGGAGCTGGGAACTCTACCAAATTGAAGCTAGAAGGGAAGTGCGGGTGGATGACATATTATTGATGGCTAATAGTGCTACCCCATGGCAAAAGCAGAGTCCTGAAACACTGAGTGTCACTGATGATTGCAGCCATGCTTCTGGACCCTCAGGTACTCTCCCAGCCAGGTCAGCAACTGGCAGCTCTGCCAGTGCTTCAGCAGACCTCCAAGAGCCCCAGGGAGAGCTCTGGCACACAGAGACAACACAGATGCAGCAGCTCTTTTGCTCTCTATTGGTGACCAACGTAACGTGGTATAACAAAAAGGAGGAAACACTGGCGCTTCCAAGCAAAAGCTTGGAGAACTCCTGGAGCACATTTAGCCATGTTGCAACAGAGCATTAATTACTGCAGCGGGTAAGATTCACATCTGATGCAGCTTTTAGCCTCCTGCAATGAGGACTGGAAAGTCCTCATCAGTGGCAGTCTGGGGAGGTGTGGGTGGGGGATGGTGCTCTGCAGGTGGATCCTGCTGGGGGAGCAAGCACTGCCCTCCCAGGGGAAATCACAGCTGGGGGGCTGGGAGTTCCCTGGCAGAGCTGGAGGGGGACCATGGGGGGATGGAGGCAGGGGAGAGGTCTCTCTTGAGTTGTGATGGTACCATACCTGCCTGCCCTCCCAGTTCCACAAATCCCCTTAAGATGTTTGGCTCCGGAATCACAATGGTGGCACCCCATGCAGTGGGTGACACAGGGAAAGGATGCGTAACCTGGGCACTTGTGCTCCCCAGCCCACCCCCTGCAGCACGGCTGCACCCTGCACTGCCCCCATCTTACTGCAGGGCTCCCACTCTTCTACCCTTCCATACCTTCAGCCTCCACCAGAACCTCTGTCCACCCCACGCCATCTGTCCCCTACTCCCTTCCCTGTGCCATGAGGGACAGAGAGGTGGGCTCAGCAGAGCTGACTGCTGCAGGACATACACTCCACGCTCATTGCCGGCCAGTGCCTCTCGACAATCCCAGACAGGGCAGCATCTCAGCAGTCTGCTGAGGGGAGCACAGGGCTGTGGCCCAAGCAAGTTCCCTGAGCTCTGCAACCCAGTGGGTCGAAAATACAGCACCGCAGCATCTCATACCACATGGCGTACAGGCCTGGCTTGTACCCATTGACCTACATCTCTTGCTCAGCTGGTTCATTCCCCACAGTACGGTTCCTAGCACTTTGTCCAGTTTACTTTAGCCTCTGACAAGATGGCATGTTGTTAAGAGGTGGGTGTGGAGCTCCCCAGGGGCTCATTTTATGGGGAGGTTGGAGCCAGCTGAACCTCCAGGTTGTCCATCTTGGATGTTCAAGCAGGTACCACAGGAAAAGTCAGTTGTGCTGGAGTGAGTTTGTTGGTCTGTTCTGATTTTGTCTCTGTGCAGCCCCTTCATTTGCTACCCCTTCCCCACGGGTGAGACAATAAAGGCTTTGGCGGGGTGACTTGATCCCACCCCGGCAGGGGAGGTGGGACTGCTGCTTCCCTTTACCTCGGTCATTGCTCCACTGTCTTCGGACGNTGCTTCCCTTTACCTCGGTCATCGCTCCACTGTCTTCGGACATGGCTGATAAAGCTGAGCGTAGGAAGGAGCTATGCTTCTCTGAAGAAGACCCTGTTTGTCTATGCCTGTATTTTCCAGTGGGAGTTGCCCAACGACAGCTGCAAGCCCGGCCCCTCTCCCCGACCCGCAGGGGCCTTCAGCCGGCCGGGGGGTACCTGCTGGTACCCGGGACATCACGGCTACCGGGGTAGGAGCGGCTTTTGGAAGCGGCTCGGGGTGGGGTGGGGTGCTTTTCGGGCTGAGACTGCGGGCAGGGATGCGCTCCCCGCCGCTCCCCTCCCGTGCCGTCCCGTCCCCTCCCTCCCGCCGCTCCCGGCGGGCTCCCAGCGCCACCTCCCGGCTCGCCCGGGCATCCCCGCCGCGCCCGGCGCCGGCTGGGGCGGGGGGGGTGGGGGTGGGGCGGGGAGGATGCTCTCCCGTCGCCGTGTGCCAGCCCACCCTCAGCACCCCCTCCCGGGGGCCGTTCCTCAGGAGGTGAACGTCGCACCCGTCACACGCGGACCTGCAGCTCCCTCGGCTGCAAAGGTGCCGGAGGGGGGCGAGCGGCAGCACTGGAAAACCGGGCGGGGGGGCGGTAGCTGGGTGCCGGGGAGGTCCGAGGAGAAGTAAGAAGGGTTGGGAGGGTACTTGGGAACCCCAACCCCTCCGCTGGCTCTTTTTGACCTCAATCGCCCTCGTCCTTTCCAGCTTTCACCTCACACTGAAGTCCCCTCCATCACCGCATCTCCATCTATTCCGCTCCTGTTTCCCAGCTCCTTTCAGTCCTGCCCTTCACACCATGCCCCATGCCAGGATGCCTCTGGCCTAAGCTCTCCCCAGGGCTCTCCCTGGCCCCAGTGCCCTTGGAGCCCCCAAAGTGACTGTGCCCCTGGTCCCCACCACACAGCTGCTGCTCCCCGGCTCCCGGGGCACAGCCTGCCTGCTGCCCCCTCCAGCTCTATGGGGCAGCCTTCTTCCCCCAGCTGAGAGTGAAGCAGATCCTGGCTTCTGCTTCTGACAGGCTTTTTGGAAACCTGGGTACTGGCTGTGCTTACCCCAAATCCACCAGACAGGAATCTGAGAGAAGCGAGTGAAGACAAGTCTGGATAAAGTCCAAGTCTCACTGCTGTGGGACTTCTCCCTCAGATTTATTCCTCATTTTTCTGTTTCCTCCCATAACTTTACTCTGGGTCTTCAGAGGTGAATAATTCACCTCCCTCCTTGCTGTTTACACTGTGGTCATCTGTAGTCATCCTTTGTGGTCCTCCACTGCAGAGGTCCACTGCTCCTCCACTGCAGTCCTCTGTTGGGTTTCCCTCACTCAGTCACTGCCCCTGCAAGGAGGAGGGAGTGTAAGGCTGAAGGTGCCATCCCCACAGCAGACACTACACCAGCTCTGTAGGTCCTGGACCACTATTGGCCTTTGGAGATGCCCAGAAGCTTGGGGATAAGGGAAATTACCATCTGACAGCAGCATGCCCTTTCTTCAGGCAGCCTGACGTGTGGTTGCCCTTGATGTGGTGCTGTCAGCCTAACCTTGGGCTTACTCAGAGCAGTGCTAAGGGCTTCATTTGTTTGATACCACATACATCAGGTGGTTCCTGGAATCTGACAAAGAGCTACCCATGATCAAATTGTGGCTTTCTTTTCCTTCGGTCAAGAAAAGAAAGCAGCATCTCAATTATTTTCCCTTGGCTCATTTAGGGAGATATTACTGGACCAAAGTTTGTCCAGCCCAGAAAAGGTATTGGCCTCAGGGGTCTGGTGTTCCCCTCCAACATCTGTAGGGTTATCTCCACACCACCCTGGCACAAAGAAAGAGGCGTCTCCCCTGGCAGTCTAGGCCACATGGGGGATGGAAACAAGTGAACTTGGGGCTGCCTCCAGCCGCCTCGGAGAAGGACCTGGTTCTACCTCTCTTCCTCTTCCTGAACACAGCTTTGAATTCCTTCTGTTAAAGCAAGCCAGATCTGCTCCAGGAAAAGATGCTGTTCATAACCAGTAGGGACAGAGAGCTGCCCAGAGGACACCCTGGCTGGTGGTGGGACTGAACAGATGTCTAGCTCAGGGCTGCACAGAAAGCACCTCAACCCGCTCAGGGATCAGCGTGGAAATCCCCTCCACATGGGCACCCGACTGGTGGGGATAACGGCCCTTCTTCTGCACCAAATCCAGGGCTCAGAAAGTGAAGTGCCTGGACTCTAGCTCCTCCTAAATCCACCAGAGTTTGAGCCCAGCGTCTTTCATACCAAGCCAGCCGATGGGATGGGATGGGACCGGCTCCTTCAGTGGAGCTGGGCAACCGTGCGTATGGCACGTGGGGACAGAGGAGGGCAAGAAGCAAGATGGTGTTTGACTTGGCATTGGGTGGCTGGAGGCCTGGTCTCTGCTCCCAGTGCCGTTAGTGGATTTTACGTAATGAATCATAAATGGCAACTGCACCCACCGGGGCGGCTGGAAATGAAGCAGGCAGAATCTGGCCCTGCATGTAGCAAACAAGTAGTCGGTTAAAATCATTGCCACCTGCAGCACGGCTGGGGTGGCGGTTGTGTGCAGTGCATCTAGCGAACTAATTGATAGCTAGCATTTTTGCAGAGCTAAAGTAATTTAGGAACTGCTCTCACAGACCCACTGGAGGAACATCTTGATGGCAGGGGCAGCAGCCATGTGACAGCGGGGAGAGAGATCGCTTCTCCCAGAGCACTGCTGTGGCAGGCAGGAGGATTAATCCAAGTCTATTTTCTGGAATTGATTTAACACTGTGTTCATTTATCTGCAGCTCCTGCTGAAACATTTCATATTTCAGATCTGATTTCACTGTTTCCAAGGCTGAAAGGCTTCCTTCTCCAGGGAGCAGCAGTTCTGCAAGAGAACAACAAGTAGGAGCCCTAGGGAAGCAGCAAAAGGGAAGGAATATTTTATCTTTAGTAACTGGTCATTTCCATTTTGGAGGCAGTGAAAGAAGAACCATCTGGTGGGTGCTGAATATTCACTATGTAAACAGTGACTTGGTTATGAATATGTGCATGCGTTATTGTTGTTTATTATTTATAGGATACCTTAGGTGTGCACGGCACTTCACAAGCAGAAAGGACGACAAAGGCTCTTGCGCCTTGATGCGCCCAATATAAATTTAACACAACGCTCAACAGCAGCACGGCATGGCAAATGAGGCTCGGGCGACCAGCTGGGGGTGGGGAGGAAGATGCCAACCCTGTGAAAAAGGGCAGCGCACAACTTCTGGAGCAGTAGCTGCTCCTGCTGACAGCAGATTGCTTCAGATGACCACCCTCACATATTCATGCCCATTACTTTGGGTTTTAATCCTCCCCTGCAATAAACACCATTTAGATTTATAATTTTAATTCTCTGCTCCTTAAGAGCTCCACTCCCGTTGTGTCCTGCTTGGAAATGATGCAAAACAAAAGGAACCTTGGTCCAATACCTTTCCTTGCTGTGGTATTCACCTGGGGGTGATGGGACTGCTCACTTGGCTTGAGCTTTATGGCTCGGGAGCTTCAAATCAGTCAGCTGAAACAAAAAGAGACATTTTATTGTGCATTTTTCCTACTAGCCAAAATATCTTGAAAGCAAGGAGAAGAGTCCCATCAAGTCCCAGGATGACACCTTGTTGTCAGGGTATAATGTCTAATACTGAAGCCTGCTGGGGATGGTGGGAATTCGAGAGCACACAGACACCTGCAGAGGATGCTCAGAGCTTTGCAGAAGAAATGTCTGTAGCACTTCTCCCTTCTCTTGTCCTCCATTTGCTTTTCACTGCCTCAGCTTCTTTTTTCTACATTTTTTTTTTGCCATGGCATTCAGCCATTCCTCTGGTGCCGAGCCAGTATTGCGGGCAGGGTTTGATGAAGTGGGCAGCTATAGGAACTTGAAGGGAAGCATCTCGTGTCCGTTATGGGGACAATCCCTGGACCATTATGGGGGCAGAGCTCAGGGGCTCCTGCAAGGTCAGTAGGATGGAGGAGTGGGTGCACTACAGCCAGGGACAACATCCCTGGCCTGAGCTCAGGCCCGTAAGTGCCTTCCCTCCTGCAACGCTCCTTTCCACCCATCATCAACATTTTCTCTTCCTGCTGGCATGCTCTGACATACTGAACTTTACTTGACTGCAAAAGTTTGTTTCCCAACACCACCAGCAAGCAGCAAATGAGCCAAATGTTGATTTTTGCGACAGCTTTCCTAACACAGCGGGGTGTGCCATAAATTGTGACTTGTTTCAAACAGGCCTGGTGCTTCATTGCACGGGCCACCTAGAACAGCCCACAGCATCACAAACAACACGATATCCCAGCTCCTTGGAACTACGCTGGGTGCTTGATTGTTCTCCTCCGCTCTGCAAAAGATGTTTGGATGTTTATATGACTCCAAGAGTGAGGGAGACAGGCTAGGAAGGACAGAGAGACATGTGAGGACTTTCACACAGGATGAGGCGATGTTAGTGACTGCTCCAATTTTTTGTGGTGAGAGCTCTGTATTCCTTGTTGAGTGCCTGTAAGCAGCCAGTATCCCACAGTCACAGGACTCCCCCTGCTAGTCACCGCCAGTGTCAGAGGAAGGTAGTCGTCATGGCAGCTCCTTGGTTGCAGGAGGAGAAGCAATCCCAGGTAGCCAGCGCTAATTCAGGCAGAGCATAGAAAAGCAAATCAGCTAATGTTTTGAAGGATGGCCTTCCTTGTACCCTAGGCATCAAGTCCTGTTTAAAAAAAAATACTGTGCGTTAGAAGACCCCTAAGACGCATCTTAGAAAGCAACCTGTATTTTCCTTGTCTAAACATACCCTTGGTGCTCACGCCATGGGAGACACCTGAGTCTTGGACGTTCTGGCAGAAATGACAACAGCCCAGTCTGTGCGGTGGGTTGCTATTCAGATGTTCAGAAGGTGGGTTTTGTTCAGTAGAAATAAAACATCTTTTACAGCCTACTCAAGAACTCATTCTTCATTTGGAGGCAATTGACCTTTTGTCAATAAACCTTTCAGTCTGTTTTCTGAAGTGCTGGAAACCCATTCGCTAAAGAACATCGTCACAGGGAAAGGTGGAGAACAAGCCCTTTTGAAGAGTGGGGTTCTAGGTGCATTTTTTTCCCCCTCATTTCCATTTCTCCTCTTCATTCACATGGCTTATTGACCTGAAAATGTCTCTCTCAAATACAGAGATATGGCATGCCATGGATATGTCGTTAGGTGGCAGATTATTTACTCATTTACTTTAGAACTGTCTGGATTAGTTTTCAATGCATGCCACTATCTGAATCATAACATGTCCCTGCATAAATACCTTGTACACCAAGCATTACCTCCCAGCTTAGTTTTACACTGAATGATAAGCTGGGAGGTTTGTAATGAGAAAATAGCAGCTGTATCAGCCTGGGGAAGGCTCAGCACACAGAGGCAGCAGGTATGGCTGTATAAAACCCCCTCCCTTCCTCAACACTGTCCTTGAAGGAAGGAGAAGGGGAGAGCAGGTGAAGATTGGCCAGATGGGAGCCGAAAAAGAGGTTCAGTAGCTTAAGTCATAAATTCAGATACAGCACGCGCTTGCCAGTGTGCTAAAGTCATGACCATCTGTCAACTGTTTAGTTACCATCTCTTCCCTTGTTAATAAGTGTCCTCCTCACTGAAACCTCCAGCACAACTGATGCAGCACAACTGGCAATCTAGGTCAAAATGATTAAAACCCAGCTACCTAATACTATGCTGCCAGTCTGCCTGACCTCGGTGCTGGGTGCCCCTCGGCTCTCAGGTACTTGCACAACAGATACAGTACCCCAGGTCCTTCAGTCTTTCTTTCAGAGGTTTCCAAAACACAACCCAAAAGGAAAGATTGAGGGAATAGGGTGGCTTCATCTAGAGAAGACATGGTAGCCACTTTCAACTGTGTAAAAGACTGCAGAGAGGAAAGGTTTTGTCTGTTCTCTGTATCCACTGGGCATGTGATAAGGACTGAAGCCTTAGACTGCTGCAGGGGAGTATCAGGTTAGGCATGAGGAAATACTCTGAGAGGATAACAATGAACTGAATGGATTGCCTGGGGGTGGTGGAGAATCTCCATCACCAGACAACTTTGTTGGAACCTGATTAGACTCTTGTCTGCAGGGGGCAGGTATACTTGGGGCAAGGATGTGGAGGAACTGGGAAAGATGGTTGAGTTGGCCTCTGAATGTAATTTCTCATTCTGTATAGGAGCTTTGCATTAGTGTCCTGTTTCAGGAAGATCAGGTCCGTCCTGACAACCTCAGTAGTATAACCCAGAGCTGAATGAGGAAAGGACTGAACTCCCTTTTCCTCTCAGTGTTCGTGTCTCCACCGAGGCAGATTGGAAGCTGGTCAGCATAAAGGCACGCAGCTTTGCTGCCAACCATGCTATATTTGTTTCATTGCTAAATTGAAGACATCAGGCTTCGCCTGCTACTTTTCGTGGCCATTCAACTTTACCTAACCAAACAGGAAACCTCTCCAGACATTGTGGGCGTTCAAATTTTGAAAGCTAACTAACTGGAAAAAGGAAAAAAAAACCACAAAAAACTTCATGAGGCTTCTATTTAAGTGATAATTTAAGGCAAGCAGCACTGGGTTTACCACAGAGAACATTCATTTCTTCCAAACTATCACAGCAAATAGCAGAGATTAACTCACTCATTTCAGAGAAAAATCACCATTAGGCTGCATCTCAAATGCTAAACTAATGGGTCTGTCTAAGGCAATGCACATTTTGAGTTGGAAGAAATGATACATAATTTGGGATGCAATTTAAAGTAAGACCTTGAAAGATGTTGAGCAGGCTGTATCAGAGCATGGCATCAACTGGAACTGTATTTTATTCTGCATAAAATGTCTGAGCACAAGAAGCAGGGAGATCCAGGGACTAAGATACCAAGACTGTCATCTGCCAGTCCTCATCAAGTGTAGCCCAGGTTATTGAACTAGAAAACGAAAACACCAGCTGGCTGACAACTGTATAGATTATGCCTGTGGCTTCCCACCCTGCTTGCTAAAGGGCCATATTGGGAAAGGGTCCATACCAGAGGAAACCCCTCCACACAACTCGTCAGCAGAGGAGAATGGAGTGGTGAGGCTCAGTAACGTCAAGGCTGGGGTGAGAGAGACGGACTGGCTGCAGTATGCTGTGCTAATTTCTGGAGAACATCTGCACAGTAGGTAATAACAACAATAAATTGCTCTTACAGGTGTTCCTCATGCTCAGCTCTCAAGGTCTTTCAGAGAAAGGCACGTAGCATAACCCCTACTCTATCCAAAAGACAGGAACATCCTGACACATGCATGAAGTAATTTACCTGCAGCTGAAAAGCAGGATGGGGAAATACTCCATCTCCTGGGTCACAAGACTCTGTCCAGGGAAACTCTGTCTCCCCAGGGAAGGAAAAGGGAGATATTACTTCCGAGTGCCACACATCCAAGTTTTCTCGTTATGTTGATTTTACAGCAGGAGAAAATCAAATTCCTGCAGTAAATATTGCTACTTTTTAATGCTTGCTCCAAATTAACTACTGTTCTCCTTATTTGCTTACTCCCTATGCTAATCTCCTTATTTACCCATATCTCTCGCATATACACATGCATGTACATAGGCAAATTCATCCCCAGACAACTTCTCCCCCATCCTGCCAACAGCTCATCATATCAACACAACAGCACTGAAAGAGGAATTTTTTTTACTATATTCTAAAATATGAAGCCAGTATTTTGACAGTGACAAATCATAAGCACCAATTTGCAGGAGCATTTTAATGAGAATGTGGGGGATAATCTGCTTCACCAGTCTCCATTCCAGTGGAAAACAGGTTTTCCCTTCCCTTCCCTTCCCTTCCCTTCCCTTCCCTT
>RSEF01000005.1:42405708-42426210 GCA_003993805.1 Himantopus leucocephalus | reverse complement strand
CCTTCCTTCCTTCCTTCCTTCCTTCCTTCCTTCCTTCCTCTTTGGCTACAGCTTATGATGCTCCCTATGCAGGCAGATTAATGTCTTTCATGAGATGCAGTCCCTTCAGTCAGGAGTCTTTCATGACATGAAAAGGTTTCTCTGTAATTTTTTTTTTTATTATTTTGATGTAAGCTGTTAAAATATGGAGAAAACACTGTCTGATTATTTAAAGATAAAATCCAGGCTGGGTCACGTATCTCTATTGCAAGGCTCAGTCTACTTTAAATTGATGAGTCGAGGGAATATTGGAGGATTTTTATTCTCAGTAGTCGTGACAGGAGAATGAAGGAGGTGGGAGTGAAAGCTCGATCGGTTCTGAGCCGCTTTCCCTCCAGTTCTGCCGAAGGTGTCTCTTAGTTGCTCGTCACTGCAGATCCAGTGCCTACAGGCTTGGTTTGCACTTGCTTTTATTATTGCCACTGTTTTTCTCAGAAATGTTGAATCATGAAAGTTATCTGGGAGAAAAAGTTATTTCTGATAAAGAACCCTGGAACACTCCGTTGCTGTCACCACCCTCCACACTAGTGCACGTGCAGGAGACAAACAGCCACTTGCTCCTCCAGGCCCCTCTTCCAAGAAACCAAGACGTGAAACACACTTTAATTTTGCTCTGTACCTTCAGGCGAAAGGAGAGAGTCTCTCCTGGAGAAGCCGCCTGTCACTGGCCGTGCTGAGGGGTTGATCAGGACCTAAGACTAGGTTAAACCCATCTTTCTTTGACTTGTGACCAGCACAGAGTTTGGCTGTATCCAGGGGCAAAGCCGCAGCCCAGCAGCCCTCTTGTCCCTTTCTCCTGTCACGGGTGACTCCTCTGTGGAGGGAGAGAGGGATGCTTTTCGTCGGAGCTGGGAGGGTGCAGCACGTAGGTGTGTGAGAGGCTGTGCACAGCGCCTGTGTAGACAGTACAAGGACTGTGTGGGTGGGCAGAGGGGGATGAGGGTGTGCAGCTGTCAGAGGGCAAATACACGTCTGCAAAGCTTCTACCAGCTTGTCATACTGCCCAGGCACCACCTGCCCAGTTCAAAGCCTTTCCTAGCTACCTGCTGTTGTGCAAAGGTGCCCTGCAAACCCGAGGAGGCTCTGAACCTGCAGAGACCTGCAAATTTCCCATTGCCTCAATGCTGGTTCCAATAGGGGCAGCTTTAGGGCCGCAGGGAGACACGCTGAAGCCTCACCTTGCCTCCCTTACCCACATTGCGGGAAGGAAGGATGCTCTGTGGGCTGGAGCAGGCAGGACCTCCCGTGCCACCTCCCTGTTCTCCCCGTGGGACTTGTGAGGATCTCAGAGCCCCAAGCACACCCTTCTCCTCCCCAGGGCCCCCCGGGTCGTGCTCGGAGGGGGCCGGCGGGACCCGCAGGGGGTGCGGGTGGTGCTGAAGGGACAGCTCCGGGGCAGGGACGGGGCAGGGACAGGGTCGGGGACACGGGGAGGGGCAGGGGGAGACACCGGAGACGGACAGAGTCGGGGGAGGGAGAGGATCGGACACGAACAGAACTGGGGAGGGAGATAGAGAGAGGGAGATAGGACAAGGGCTGAAAAGCGCAGGGACAGGGAGAGAGACAGGGCGGGAGACGGACAGAGACAGACACGGGGCAGGGACAGAGAGAGCGGGGACGGGGACAGGGACGGGGACAGGGACGGGGACAGGGACAAGGCCGAACCGGGCGGGACAGGAAAAGGGCGGGAGGGGAGAGGAAGGGCAGGGCAGACGGCGGGCTGTGCTCCGGTTCGGCTGCCGTGGGGGTCTCGGCATTGCCGGGGGCGGCCGCCGCGGCGGGCGGTAGCGGCGGCTCCGCCAGCGCCAGACACGCCGGTACCGGGCGGCACCCCGCCGCGCCCGGAGACAAGGTGGCGGCGTGCAGCCCCCAGCACCGCGGGGCCGAGGCGGGCCCGACCCCCCCGGGCCCCCGGGGCACTGCAGAGACAGCGGCGCAGGGGAGCCCCTGGGGCTGCCGGCGAGGGGGTGCTGGGGGTGCCGGGGCACCCACACCGCCACCCAGCTAGCTCCCCGCAGCGTTTGGTCCCCCGAGCTTTCCTCCGCCCTGGCGATGCAGGGTGAGCCCCGGGGCCGGGGGTTCGGGGGGGCGCGCCCGGCGGCGGGGATGCGCCGTGCCCGGCGGGAGCCGCGGCTGCGGCTGCGGGGCCGCCCCGGCTCGGTAGCCCAGCGCCGCAGGTTGCATCCGGACAGCACTTGACCAGCTGTTTTGTGCATTTTCTAATTTCATGCAGAGCAGGGCAGCGGTCATAGAGGTAATCTGTAGATCCGTGGCTTTAAAGGATAAATTAGAGCATTGGATTTGATCCGTATTGCAGTGGATTAGAGCAACCTCTCCCCCCTCCCCTTCTCCTCCCCNNCCCCCCCCCCACCCCCCCCTTTCCATTCACTCCCCCCTCCTCCAGCACCACCTTTTTTCCTCCCATGCAATACCAAAACTGACCCTGCCTGGCAGAGGGACTCTGCTCGGCGAGCGGAACCCACATCGCCGGCACTCCGCGGGAGCCGGCTCTCCCCTCCAGCCTCCGCAGCCCCTCCGGGGCATCGCTGCTGCAAGTTCGCCGGAGGCAAACGCCGGGGCCGGGGTGCTTCCTCGGGGGGCCGGAGAGCGGTCGCTGCCCACGGGCTGTCCCTTCGCCCCGGCCCGGCCGGGGCCGCGGGGCGGCGGCGAGAGAGAGAGGCCCCCGGAGGGCACTGCCCGGCGGCAGCGGGGCCGGGACCCGGCAGGAAATGGAAGGATGAAGTGTGCAGCCGGAGCGGTGATGTTCCTTCTCTCCTTGCTTTCCCCTGCAGGAACGTAATCCGCAATGCTAGTTCTCAGGTTGCTCAATGTTGTCGCTCCAGCCTACTTCTTGTGCATCTCCCTAGTGACCTTCGTCCTCCAGATCTTTCTCTTCATCCCCAGCATGTTCAGAGACCCTTCCACCACCCCACTTTTCTCTCCTGCTCTGCTGCATGGGGCCCTCTTCCTCTTCCTCTCAGCTAATGCCCTGGGCAACTACGTCCTTGTGATCCAGAGCTCCCCCGAGGACTTGGGCAAGGGCTCAAACTTGGGTGAAGGAGCCGAAGTGGTGGCGGACTGGCTGGATGGAAGCAGGTCCCCTGGCTCAGCCTTGCCCAGCACTCACTTCTGTAGACTGTGTGCCAGAGTCACCCAGAGGCATGACCACCACTGTTTCTTCACAGGGAACTGCATCGGGAGCAGGAACATGCGAAACTTCATCATGTTCTGCCTCTACACCTCCCTGGCTTGCCTCGACTCCCTGGTGGCAGGCATGGCTTACATTTCTGCTGCACTCTCCATGTCCTTTGCGAACCCACTGGCCTTCCTCACTCTTCTGCCTCACTCCATCAGCCAGTTCTTCTCAGGTAAGGACTCCTTTCTTGGAGATGAAGAGCATTTTACTCCTCCAGGGCTCCCACGGTGTGGGGAACATGATCTTCCTCAGATAGCTGTGTGTGGGGAGTGGCGGTGGGGAAATGGGCAAGAGGGAGAATTGGCTGTGTTCAACAAATCCTCTTTAGAGGCTAGAGACAGCCTTTGCAAAGGACTTTGCTTCACCTGAAATAGAGGCTGGGACCCACTCCAGGTTACAGCCACAGCCCTGTTCCTAATGTTCTGGAAAAAGCCCCATAACCAGCTTGCTGGCGATAGAATAGGGCTATCTATTGTGCAAGGAGCGTGTTGCAATTAGACAGAGGAGAGGGGTTTCACTCATTGTACTGCAGGTGAGGGGACTCTTTTGCGTGTCCTACAGGCAGAGGCGGGGGGGTCTGTAGGGTTTTGTATCCTACAAGTCTGCAGGTTCCCCATATCCCAGAGGAGATATTCTCATTCTCTTCATCCAGGTCCACTCACCCCCTCCACTGTCACCCACCTCCTGCCTCCTGGAGCACAAACTTACTGAGATCTTGCCATCCTTCCAGCACAGGAGAATTGGGGTTCAGGCAACAGAAACCAAGAGAGGAGTTAATGTGACATGATTAGCCACCTCTTTCATGACCCCAGGCTGGGACACAGGTCCACAGAGAACCAGGGGAAATTCTCTGTGCCTGCTCTTTGCATAAGCTCCACAGCAAAAGCAAATATCCCTTTCTCCTTGTCCCCATCCCTTACCCTTCATTCTGATTCTCCCCCTTTCCCCTCTCTCTCCGCCCTTCCATGTGTCTCCACAAACCTTCCCCTTCCCCCTCCTGATTCTGCTACCATAACTCTTCCTTTCCTCTTCCAGCCTTGCCTCTTCACCTCTCAACACGCCCTCAGACTCTCCAACCTCAACCCTTTCTCTGTCCGAACCCAAGAGCCAGATAAATCCTGGTCTCAGAGAACTGACTGTGCAGGTAGCCTAGCCTGTTTTTCTGCCCCGAAAGGCACTGCAGAAAACTGCTATTTCCCCCCCGTGCAGCTCATGCCTCGCACACTTAGATCAGCTTTCGTTAGACTAAAATAGGTATCCCATATATTTCAGCTTTGCAGATTCAGCTGAGCTCAGTAAGAAGGGCCCGGAATCTGTTTTGGCTCGTGCACCATCACCAGAAGTGTTGATTATGATCTGAGTGTGGAGTCTCCGCTGCTGGGGATACAGGAGCCAGAGAGGCCCCAGCTTGCTTTTAGAATTCCAGGCTGGGTTTGCAGGGTTGCCATCTGAAAACAAACAAATATCTCTCTACTTGGCAAATTAGCAGATTTGTCATGGTAATCACTGAGAGACAATAAACATGAAATCCTGCCATGACATTTTTATGGAGTCATTTTTCCAAGTAGAAGAATTTTTGTAAATAATGTTTCATGAGCTTCACTAGCATTAAAAACACTGGGAATGATTTTCCCCTGTGCCTAAGCTTTGATCAGCACAGCAGCCTGGGAGGGGGAGCAGGGATGTGGGAGGAGATTATCAAGGAATTAGTTCTCTCTCTCTCTGACTCTGTGGGCTCATCTGCACCGAGCTGGGTCCTGGCATATGTTTGAAGAGCCACTGAAGTGCCCCAGCTCTGGTGTCAGCAACTGCAGTGCCAAGGACAGCATGGGGAGTGTTTGAGTAGGACACAACGGGGCTGGGTGAAGGGCTGGGAGCTGAAAGCCAGAACACCCTCGAGAGGCAGCAGCTCCCAGCAGCTCCCACTGAACCTCTAGCTCAGCTCGGGGGAGAACTGCTGCCTCACACAGCAATATATGGGCACATGGTGTCCTGGTTGCTTGGGAGGAGTGGCCTACTGGGTTTCTACCAGCACATTTAACCTCCAGTTCAGGAAAGAAAAACACAGCCTGGAACAGTTACCTGGAAGGGTTGTCCACCCAATATTTTTCAGCTAACATAACTATGACTTAAGGGTTATTGTAGGATCCAAACAGACCATTGCTATAGCAGGGAAAAAACTTTGCCTTTCTTCTCCATCGTGCCCGCTGCATTGGAGGAGGAGTAAAGGAGGATGAAGGGTGAATCTGCTGGTCTTATGTCAACTGAGTGTTCCCTGCTTTCATGCTGGGAAAATCCTCAGTTGGCTCATTCTGCCCAGACTTTGCTTGGGCATGGATTTCAGAATCTGACCCAGAGTCTATAATTGCAGTCTGTGATTCAGCTTTTCTAGAATAGATAATGTATGGCAATAAGCTTGAGATCACGCCAGGTCAGTTAGAGAAAAAGTGAATCTGAGACTAAAATGGAATGTGGTGATGAGGGACAAATGGAGAGCACTTTTGTAAACACAGGTCAGATTGGATCCACAAAAGAAATCATAGAAAATGTTTCATGTGGGTAACCTGAGGAAAAGGTTAAAAAAATCATATATCTGGAAAGCACGTCACAGAGATGCTTAATATTTGCAAGGGAAACAAAGGTAATTACTCTCTTGATGTCGAATTTCAGCCGCTCATAGAAATAAAGCTTACAGCCACCTTGCAAAGGCTCTAAAGAAAATAGCTCTCTTTCTCCATATCCCATCTGAATATCAGCAGTAGGAAAGAACAAATGTCTGTCACACTCTGGTCCAGTAAAAGAGGGTCAGAGAAGCCTATATTTGGCCCTGGGCTTCCTACCTGATAAATTAAGTTATTCCGACAGAATTGGTATAAGTATTTGTCATCATGCTAAGGGGCTTGTTATTCCCTTGCTGTATTGCATATGAAGCCCACTGAGCTGAATGGGATCTAATGAGAAAGGAAAGATGACATTGCATTTAGGAAGAAAACTGAATGACTCCTGTGTCTTTTTCAAGTGAGGACAATCTCTGAAAGCTCGAGGCTGTAGTCAGTGTCCTTACGAATCATCCTCAGAGGGGCCTGCTGGCTGAGCCCAAAGCTTGACGTGATTGTCCCGGGTCAGCCCCAATCTCTCACTTACAGCACTGCCAGGTGGAGAAGCTGGGATTCACAGACTGCAAAACCAGATGACACCACCTAATCCGGCCTTCTGTATAAGAGAAGCAAGAGACGCTTATCCAGCCACCTTTGTATTGAACTTAAAACCTGAAGCAGCCATGTACCTGTTTTAGGCAGCACACCTCTACTGTCCGTGCAATCCCTGCTCCAGCGGAATTGCTTTTGTAGGGCCTTAGAGCGACCAGAGCTTTCACCTGCCCCATGGTCATGCAGAGGGATGGGAGCGTGTGAGAGCTTTCTCATTCTTAAACTTCGCAGGGACCAGTGAGAGGATATTGGCTCTCATTTTTTTTTACACATTTAATTTTCTTTGTATACCTGTGTGTAAATATGTGTGTTTAATAATACACCAATATACACAAAATACGTGTGTACACATTCATATGCACACACAGAGGACATTATTTGAATGGGTTTAGATCTGCCTACGCACTGAAAGGTCACTCAGTGATACCTGCTATTATACTAATATTTTCCAGAAGGAGTTCTAAAATCATTGCAGAGGAAAGGGCCCACAGAATATTTTTATTTAATATATTCAGCATAAATATATGTTACAAAACCTGTTAAATTAGGAGCTTCAGACCTACAAAGTATTTTGAATATTCTAGCAACAGCTTTAAAAATGGAATTTGTATTTTATTTTGGGAAGTTTTCTGTTTCTGTTTCTTGCATTCATATGAAAACTGCCTTTGCCCAATGGTGGGAACGTAATTAATGATTTATTTTTCTTTTTTAACATATTTTTAATATATGTATAGTGATTTGAGAGAGAGAGAGAGAAATCCCAAATCTTTCTGCCTAGTATTAATACACACAGTAAGGCTTCTGGAAGTATCTACATGCTGTAGGACCCATATCTCTCTTCAAAAGGAACCCAGAAATCTTAGATTCACTGTGATGAGCAGGTAGATGCTTAAATAAATTAACCATTCTTCAAAATAGTGCTGAGGTCTTACAGACATGTTTCACTTCTGGCTGAATTTGCCCCTGTAATCTAGATGCTCACATTAACAGCAAAGGGAGAAGTGTACAGAGACCATTATCATTTTAGTATTTCCCCAGCGAGGTCCATTGCATCAGACGCTACAATGGAAACAATATTATATAGTTACAGCAACCAGCCTGTATTCCTCCTACCTCCCCACTTGTGACTGGAACATAGGCAGCTGGCTGGTTGTCGGGGCTGAGTGTTATACTGGCATGTGAGGTGTGTCTAAACTCTATTTTATTGTCCTCCCTCTCCCCGACTCTCGCTCTGCAGGAGCTCTCCTTAGCTCTGAGATGTTTGTCATCCTCATGCTCTACCTCTGGCTTGGGATCGGACTGGCCTGCGCTGGCTTCTGCTGCCATCAGATGCTGCTGATCCTGCGTGGGCAGACGCGGTACCAGGTGCGGAAAGGAATAGTGGTAAAAGCCCGGCCCTGGAGGGAGAATCTGCAAGAGGTCTTTGGCAAGAGGTGGCTGCTAGGACTTCTCATCCCCGTGCTGAACGTGGGAAGTGACTACCGTAGGCAGAAAGAGAAATAAAATCCCCAGGCTTGTATGTGCATCCCATGCACACAACACCTCCCCTGTTCTCTCCCACTGTCTCCTGGATCACTAAAGAGATGGGCTACTCCATCTCTTGGGATTGCATCCTCTGTGGGAGGAAAGGACTGGCTATCAAACAGAATAAATTTAGCATATTAACAAGGAGATCACAAACCATGTAGATGAGGAGATACTGCAGCTTAGTAGTCACATCACTGCACCTGCGTACGTGGCAACAGTCTTTGAACTAGCAGAAAAATTAGTCAGACCCTCCTGTGGCGTCCTGCCTGACTCCTCCAGCCCCCAGCCCCATTAGCCACCCTATATAGTCCCTAATGAACCGCAGCAGTAGCTTTCAGAGAGCCTGGGCTGTTGTGATAGACTGCAAAAATGGTGTCTGCTCTTTGGGAGGGGTTTGCAGGGTGCCTTTTTGGCTCTTATATACTTGAGGTAGCGTCACAGTACTGAGAAGCCTTTAATGACAGAACTGCAATGCAATCAAACCGCCCTAGGAGCAGGCTATGCACATGGCTAAGGCAGCAGGTAAACCTTCTCTCCACAGGCTAGAAAATCAGGAAGGAAACAAAGAGAAATACAGAATTCCTCATTTCTGTTCTTGATCTGCTCCCTATGCACTGATATGTCGGGGCTGTAGCTCTGCTACTTATTTTTAGCAGTCCTTTGCCCAATGACACATTCCAGGCAAAGCTGCCCTCCTGACAGGGAGCAGCGAGCAGATAAATCATGATCAGACAGAGGCACAAGGAGAGGAAACCGCGGAGGTGAATGAAAAGGCCGTGTCTGAGAAGCTGTGTGATGAGGCAGGCTATGTGTGCCTGTGAGAGAGCGAGAGGAAAGCGTGGACACACAGCGAGCTGTCCGTAGGGCGCCAAGAGCCCCGCTGATGTGTCTGAGCCCTGATGCATCACCCTCTCACAGGGGCACCTGCACCGTTAGTGCTGTGAAGAGTTCAAAATCCCAGAAGACAGGGAGGTTTTCCAGCTGGTCAGGAAGCTTCACTTTGCACTAAAACAAACAAAAAAAAATATTTACCTCAGACATCCCTGCCACACCATGTTTATAGGCTCTCCAGGGCAATTCCCTCTCGCATTGCTGCAGAGGGGTAAATTCATCCATGTTATAACTCCATTAAGGAGGTTAATGGAATTACTACAGGGATTAATCAGCCTAATGTGTCAGTTGTTTTCTAGCTGCGGCAACAGCCCATGAGATCAGTGCTGAGATCCTATGCTAATAGGTGCCTTAAGAAAGGATACCATGACATCTCTACCAGGATCATAGCGCTGGATTCCCCAGCAGCTGCAACAAAAAGCCCCTGTTTTGGCAAACTGCATCAGCTTATGTGGGCTGGATAGGAATCCATTGCTTCTCTTTAGCAGGCTGGGGAGTATGCTGACAAGATGTGAAAACCGTTATTTCTTCCTCAGAAATGCTCTCGGTGCATCCCAGGTCGAGGAATGTACCTGCTTTCATCCTTGCGTTTCTCAAGAGCCATAACAGAAGCACTCATTGCTACAGGTGTTGTAACCGTCCTTCACTGCTACACACTTGCATACACATTTGGATCAATAACAAACAAAGTCTATTGTGATGAGCAGAGTAACCATGAAAATATACTGGGAAACCCCTTAGCTGGATAATTAAAACATGTAGGATATACATCCTTCCACACTGTGTGTGTTCACATGAATGAACTGCTGTTTCCATGTGTAATATGTTGTATTTTCACTAACAGTGAACAATAAAAAGTGTTCCGATTTTTTACATGAGCTGTATTGTGCTTTCTGACAGTTCATTGGCTGCCTCTGTACATTTGGTGCAGCACACACACGGATGTGTTGAAGGAAAAAGTTAGGATTTGCTTATTGGCTTTGCCAGTAATTCATCATATGATTTTGGACGAGTCCTTTCACCCTTCCTACTTTAATGTAATGACCAATCGAAAAATGCATCTAATAACCAACTTGCAGACCCATTCTAATTTCTATTTATAAATTACACTATCAACCTCAACCGAAAGCTACAGGAAAATTAAGCCATCATCATCACCCACAAACAACATCTCGACGTAAATTATTCCCTACTGGCACGATGGCATCAAGGTGAGCAGACAGTCACCTTGTCGCTGGAACCGGAGCCAGCGCCTCGTGCCATACACCTCGCTTTGGAAGGATTCCCAGGATTATTCTTATTCCGCAGACTGGTTGATCCAACTTCTTCTTTTTTGTACATTTCTGAAGGCAACAGGCTCCCAACATTTCAGCCAGCAGCTTCCTCACGTCAGCAGAAATTATGGTTTGACACCCTCGCCCCCTGCTTTTGGCGTTTGATTGGCACTGCAGTCTGGGGCAGCTTGTGGCACTCGGCGCCTGCTGCCACGCTGCCTCAGGCTGTAAGCTCTTCGGGACCGCATGCTGAGAAGGGCACAACCTACTCAGGGTTTTGGTGGGCCACTCTGCAAGGACAGGCCCCACACAGCACAACAGGACTGGTTGTCCATGAAGCCTGTTGCCTCTTCACGCCAGGGTTGGATCACGCCCGGCCCCTGTGTCAGAGTCCCAGCTGTCTGCCCTCACTGTGAAGTCTCGGTCCCTGCTGAAGCAGAGAGATCCCGGTTTGAGTAACTGCAGCACAGTTCCCCGCAGTTATTCTTTCTGTCAGACTTCTGTGTTCCTGGCTGTAAATTGCTGCATCACCATTTTATGCAGCTAAATGGTTCCTTTGCAGCAAACTACTGGATTTCAGCAGTAGTGGTGGGACTTTCAGATGGATACAGCCTTCACAGTTATGATCCTCTGGGATGAAGAGAGCTATAAAAATGTAACATTAGACTGACCCTGTATATTGGCTTATTTTCTGCTCATTCCCAAGTGTGTGGACTGCCCTGTTTGGGGTAGAGTAGTGGTTCTGCAGGACAGTTGAGAGTAGCTCTTTAATTATCCAGCTGCCCTGACATCCCTTCCTTGTCATACCTGTGCATCCACTTAGAGAAATCCTTGGCAAGAAAATGTAACAGGGCTCAACAACTGTGAACAGAACCTTTGCTCTTAGCTATGATTTAGTAAATGAAGGCTGAGCTCAATGACAATGTTACAAATTCTAAATCTGTTCAATGGCTCCAAAGTTTTATAAGGATAAATAATAAAACCTTCTCATTTTCTGTGCTTAGAGAGCCATCACTTATTATTTGCATTTTATTGAATAGCAGCTGCAATAGCAAATGTATTTTGGAACATGGATTCTTGTGACAATGTCTAAATACTTACAAAGGTTTTAAAAATAAAACACTTCTCTGGCTTTGGAAAATCAGATGAGTATCATTTCTTCTCTGACAACGCTTGTGGCTGAAGTAAAAGCTCCACGTTGCTTCAGACCTTGCACAGAAACCATAGACTTTTGCTTAGTGCTTACCTATTTTAAGTGTGGCTACCTGAAAAAATGGTGCCACCTCTAAGATCTCAGAAGTCTTCGCAATGACAGTGTAGAGCCAATTAGGGAATGCAACGATGAAGTAAACTGGAAAAAGTAGATGGTTTTCCTCTTCATACCAGACTACTTGGCAGCCATCAAGGCCTGCATGCAAAAGGTCTTCATTTGATATCCTCAGAAGATATAGAGTTAAAGCACGAAGAGTCTCAAGTAATAAGGCAGAGTGAACATATGAGAAAAGATGACGTGAAATAGCATTTATCTTGTTTAAGAAATAGCCAACTCAAGGGAGATGATCACAGTCTAAAAATACTTGCAAGGAGACAGAATAAATGAATGAGGAGACTCATTAACTGTAAGGAGATAGCTGGAGAAGGACGGGCAGTCCTGGACTGAGAGAAAGAAGCCAAGGTCAGAGCTTAGGGCATCTATCTTTACAACAGTCAGAAGACAGCAATCAGAGAAAGTGGCCCCAGTGAGAGCAGAAGTGATTTGACGTTGGTAGGGATGAGGCACTGAGAGCTATCAGGCGGTAGGAGGTATGACAACAGAATCTAAGTTATATTAATTGATTATTGACTAGATGGACACAAAGCAAGTCCAGACTGAGAAACTCACTGCTAATCACTTTTTGCGCAAAAACCCTCAAAGCCCTAGCAGAGCCAAAAGGGTTTTTCTCTCCTGAAGAGCCAATGATGTTACAAGCAAGAGGTGCATGGGTAGAAGTCATAAATAGCAACAGCAGAGTCTATATAGTTCTCTTTGAGTTATTTAAAGACTAGCCAGAACTATCATGGTTAGAGTAAAGCAATGACCTACTTGTTCAATATCAACAAATAAAGGGGGATGAAAATTTAAAGCATATGTGGAGTTTCTGTGCCCTGCTAGATGTTTAAATTAATGGAAACACGGTGTCAGACAACTTATATTAAGAAACAGTAAGATCTTCTCTAGTAACTACATGTCCACATGTGGGTTCTCTGCTTTTCCAGGTCTTTTCCAGAAAGCCAGGGAATAAAGAGACCTTGGAGATTACAACAAATGTCAGCAAATACGGACCAATTAGTGCTTCAGTCCTCTTATGGAGCCAGCCAGCCAGCAGCTTCATCTTCATTACAGCAAAGAGGCTTTAACATTGATTGTCCTACTGAATCAAACTGGAAAGTGATGTCAGAGCTCAGGCAGGCCAGTCCCATGTCCCATAAGGCTTTTGGAGCCAGCATCTTCTCATCTCCCCAGATGTTTACAGATAAAAAATGCAAGTTCTCAAGTACCATTGTCAAGTACAGTTTGCGCAGTGCCTCATTTAACATGTTGGCAGACACCTTAATAGTAGTTCCAGAATTGCTATCAATTAAAAATAAATGGAGCATGTTGATCAGTTTACTTCAAAAGAGTCAAAGCGGTGGATGGCAATGGCAAGCTCTGCACGTGAAAGAGAATGCTCACCTTGTGATCAATGGGGATGAGAAACTTTCATTTCTCTGCCACTGATTTTCTAAACACTGTTGTTAATCTACCTTGATCTTAAACAGTTATCAAATTGGGTTTCCTGTGATTACTGCATATCCACCAGCTTAGGGGAGTGCACAGCCTCTGGCATGTATTTCAGCTGTTGTGCTCAGTCTATCTTTACCACCAATGATTCCCAGATTCACGTTATTATCATGCTTGACTGGAAAATTTCCATTAGATGTCAAGTCAATCTTTTAGCTGCTTGTGTTGGATAAGAAGAGATGAAGACATGAACCTATGTATCATCAGACTGCTGAAAATATGATAGATTGGTTTGCCATCGCTATACCCTTAAGAATCTTATATATTCACTGGGCAATGGGGTTAACACAGTGGACCCACATGAGAGTGCCCTAGGAGTCAACAAGCAACAGCTGAATGCAGCCTTGTGACAGAGGCTGTTATCAGGGACTGATGTTATCATCCAGAACTCCTTGAGACCACAGATGAGCTTTATGGTCAGTGACAGAAAAACAAAAGACATATCCAGCATCTTCAGCAACCTCCTTATGGTTTATGATTGCTGGGAAGAAATTGTTGACCAGTACAACATAAGCAATCTTTGCAGGTTTAAACATGAACTGCCAAAGTCAAACAGGTCCACGTAGTCCAGATGCTATGAAAGCTGCTTTGAGAAAAATTTCAAAATAGCATTACCTAAAGGAGAAAATGTTTCACTAGATAAGAACTTCCAAGCACTCAATGCTAAGATCGATATTTCGAGCAATGGAAGTTCCTTCAAGTCTTGGAGAACCTGTCCCCCTACTGACAACTTTCAAGTATCAATTCTTTATTAAGCTCCACTGAGTTTGATATTCAAGGCTGTCACTAGATGTTCTCCCAAAACATCCACTGTTAAGTTAAATAAGAGTGGTTTATACAATACGAAAGACCACCGTAGGTTCTCCCACTAGCATGTATTGATACTATGATTTTCTTCTCCAGGAAACACCTGTAACACTCAGTGAGATGGATTTGTCTGAGAAAACTTTGATTAATCAAGTAGTTTATTACACTAAACAAAACTTGATTGATATTTTGGAAGTGTTATGGCCAAGGCAAAGAACTTTGCTTTTTCTCTTCAAGGCACAGTATAGGGTATAAAAAAATCTTCTGGACCCATCTATCCGTGTCTCTAAACTAGTATGCACTAGACAGCAATTTTATGAGTGCTCTAGATGTCTTCCCTTATACTTCTGTTGTCACTAACAATCCATGGAAATAAGCCAATTTGTGAATATGAAGCCATTAAAGAAGGCACAAGGAAATAAAGCGACTGACTGCAGAAATCAAAAGGTGGCAACAAAGTTCTACTAAGCTATCAGCAATATAGTTCACGGAGATCTAAAATCTCTTTTAAAGCCCCTGGAAACAAGCTTAAAAAAAAACCATAATATTTTTCGTGCCAGGAGGAAAGCTGAAATTTCAAATCAAACTATAAGACCCAGTTTCTGGCTCCCAGAACTGGAGTGTTTTCCAGGTGTATGAATTTAACCCACTGCCACCACCGATCACTCCATTGCTTCAGGTTAGTTAAGTGTTTCAGAAATTTGTCTATATAAATCAATGCAGCTGGCAGGCACAGTCAACCTGGGCAGAGCCGATGTCCTGCAGCAAGAGATGCCATCAGCTCAGAAAGAAATGTTACTATCCAGGCTGTCAACAGCACAGTAAAAGCCCCTTAGCTCAGGCAAGAATCTTTCATGTAACACAGAAGCTTTTGATCAGGTTTGGGGTAGAAGAAATTCTGTAGTCAGGCTGGAGGCATACACCACATCTCTCCCCTTGACAATCTCTTTTTGGCTAACTACTCCTTATGAACTAATTTGGCCAAAACTTGTCCAATCCACTGTTGGCATCTTCTGGGAAAGGATGAATTTGAGAGGGGGCTCATTAGGATATGGATTATGTTGATGGGAAAAGAGTAGGAAAGCGTGAAATAATGTGAAGGAGCGTGCCAACCCAGCCTACAAATTATAGCATGATGGTCAAACTCAACATGAGCCTGCAGACTAAGGTGGCAGCATTTCAGACTGCATATGAAGATGAACTTGAAGCAAAAAAAAAAAAAAAATACAATAAACCTTTTCCATGGTGCTCTGATGCAATAAAGACACAGAATATTATATTCAGCTTTGCCTTCATTAGTCAAACCAGATGGAGTTCACAGAAGAGGCATAAATGATTAAGAAGCTGGGAAATGGATTTATAAGAGGAAAAAAATGGTTATGTTTGCCTAGCTTGGGTAACTACAGCCAAAGTGGATGTGAGGAAAATGTGGCAGCCATCCATGTATTTTGGAGGGTGGGAGAATTCTTGTTGGATAAACAAGCATCAACTAGAAATAGAGTTCAATTTAAGAAAAGGAAATGACATGTTAACATTTCAGGAAATACTTCCAAACATCAGTTCTTCCACTGTCAGCCTTTAGAAAAAGCTTAGGTTGGAGAAGCTGAAATCTTCACATCTAGGGAGCTCCAGAACTGAACAAGGTAAAGCACAGTGAATAGGGAACTGCTTCTTGTTGCTGGAAAACAGTGGGGAAAAATAAACCGGAGAAACTTCCACTCTTTACGTAGACAGTTGCTCAAGCTTAAGCCAAGAGGACCTCGATAACGACCATACTCACCTGGGATTTCTTTATATTATTATGATCCTTTTCTATTCTGCATTGCACTTCTTGCCATCTCACCTGGGTTCAAAATATTTATTCATACCAGTGCTTTATTAAACTGAAGCAACATGAAATGCAAATAGTTGTGCAAATACAGTAATTATATATATGTGGTATGTATTGAAAGAGGCACAAAACAGTGTTTTGGTCTTCTCTTTATAAGCATGGGATTAGAGCATGTGATTCCCACATGGCCTCTGTTTGTAAATGCTACAGCAATGATTGACAGATGGCAGAGAACTTCAAGATTTTATATCCCTAAAATCATTTTCTGTTCAATGATGAGTTAGGATATTTCTCAGCACTTCAACAGGACTGAGAGATACACAAACCACTTATGTTTTTGCCCTCTTTTATACTTTCAAGTACTGCCAGAATGACCACTCTGTGTGTATGTAAACTGAAGAAAACATATCTATATTTCTGTTTTATTTTTTTTAACCTTGAAATGAACAGTTAGTCATGTTAACTTCCCATAACACAACTTTCAGATGGTTTGGACGAACATTGCCAATTAAGAACTTCCAGAAATATCAGGACCCTTAAATAGAGCAGCTACATAAATACATGCAAACTGAGATGTCATAATAGATTTAAGATCATTTTTGAATTCTGACATCATTTTAAGATATTTCTCTTTCTTCTTTACTCTTGCTCCATCTCTCTCTCCTTCCAAATCTAATACAGGGAAATAGTTTTGATAAAACATAGCAGGTCATACAGAAAATATTTACGCGGAAGAATTGGGAGACCTTCACAGTATCTGGGAAATACCAAAGAGGAGAAAGTAGACATTTCAGTAGCTGAGCTATTATTATTTATGAATCAACTAGAATGACCTTTTATACTTTTTTGATAAAATTTACTTACTGAAATCCCAGTGGAAATACAATCAATACATAATTTAAATTTCCAGCAATAGCCTAAAATTAAAGTTTACATTTGAGTCAAAGTGTTAAGAGGCTCTACAGATTTTTCACTCCCGACAGGAAGTCCCTGAGGCATTAGAAATATTAGTCTGGTGGTCAGAATTCTCCAGCACCACATCAGAGAAAGTAATCCTTTTGCAGTTAACTAGCCAAATGTCAAGTCTTTCAACAAATGTGAATGTTGGGAGGAATGCTCAATCACTTGGGCTATATAGGTGCACAAATAGCATGACTGTGCCCCTAAAGTTTCTTCAAGGTGTACACAAATTCCACTCATTAATGCACTACTACAGATTACAAGCCATCTGAGAGAATTATAAATCTTTACACTGTCTCGAAAGTCAGTCTTTATAAATCCTATGTCCTGATCTTTTTCGCCTTGGGCTTTGGCACATCCCAGTGTCTCTCCAACAAAATTGTGCAAACTATGTAAACACACGTAAGCAAGCAGGACAGAAGTTCCATGGATGAAGAGACAATAATGAAAATACTCAGTCCTACTAGTTGCAGAGCACTGTAGCTCAGTCTGGGAAAAAAGATTTGAGCATAGTCTTAGCTTCAAGCACAGACATAGTCCCATTACTTTAGCTGCACTACTCCCACCCTTCATTTTACTCACAGGTTTCTCAGTTCTGTTGGTTAGGCTGCAGTACCCAGTGTCTTCCAGGACTGCATTGAGGGTATTTTTCTGATTTCAAATATTGTAACTTTTTAGACATGAAAATGTAACATCTGATAAGCCTCCAGGCTTTTGACCCCAGTTTCACATGTTGCATTACTACAGTTACAGGAACAGGTTTACATGCTGGGGAGGCAAATGACATGCGTGGGCACAAATTAATACAAGTGGGGCAAGACAGATGTCTGCTTACACCAGTAAAGGGTTTTTTTGTGTCTGCAACACAGCCAGCTAACACTCTCTCCATTCCCCTAGCGTTATCAACCTTGAGATATTTATAAAATTTCCCTGGATTGGCATAGGAGTAGAGATTTTAGTCCCCTATATTCCTTCCTTTCAGTTTTCCAAACCATAAGGAACCAGTCTCTATACTCACTTGTGGAATTACATTAGGGGAAATTAACCCAGGGAGTATATAGTTTATTAACATGAAACAAAATGTAGGTTAGTATAACCACATAAGATGCTCCGCCTTTAGAAAATCCAGCACCAGAACCATGACAGCCCACAGCCATGACTTGTAATGAATACCAACATTGCAATTCTTATACAAGAATCTTTAAGCACTTCATAATAGGGAACAAGTATTGCTTTTCTCATTTTACAGCTGAGAAGATCAAAGTGCCTTCTCCAAGGTGAGACAAGGAACAGAGCCTGGGGCCATCTCAATTCCAACCATTTGTTATTGTGTGAATTATTTCATGCAGCAGTAGTGATGCTGGTGCCAAGTGCTTTTGAGCTGGGTGCAATTTGCAGGATTAAACCACAAACTTAAGCCTACAGCATACTTTTTGGCTGGAGGAAAGAGGAGGGGAGAAGAGCAAGCACTCAGTGAAAGCAGCGACTTCATCTCCATCATCAAGATATATTTCAGCTTATACATCTAGATCAAATGGGAAAAATAATCTTTGCGGTTAAAAATGCAGTGTTCAGATTTCTAAAAAGAAACCTGGAAAACAGGTTTAGGACACTGTGTGGATGGTTACCTTAAAATCTATTTTCACGCATCTGTGAGAAAAATCCTTGGTAACATTGCTGTTCAGTATTCTTTTCCTTTCCTTTGCCTTTGTTCTCCTTCTTTACTAACAGCTGCCACCTACTTATGGCATTAATTTTGTGGAATTTACTTCATCTTTTTCCACTTTCTTCCTCTTAAATTGCTGAGATTTTAGGCACCCGCCATATGGCAACCAGTTCCTCACTCAAAGTTCTCCTATTTTATCTTCTACCTGATGTGACTGTTTAGACTGTAAAAAAGGAATGGAAAATTACAGTGCACCGAGAACAGTGTATGATTTAAAACAAACATTTTGTCATGCCAATACTGAGCATCAATAGCAATCACTAAAACGAGACTGAGAGCTGATGTTACACATCATAAATATCACATCTACATCAGAATCTTTTTTGAGTTAATAAGAAAGAGACCAGGGCAAATCTCAAAAAAAGGAAAAAGTCCAAAAGCATGTGTTAGACATGTCAGTGCCAATGGTACCTGTTGGACATTAAGTGTGAACACAATTGCCAATATCAATTTCTTGCCGGTTTGTGTGTTCAGGTTAGAGCAGTTCTGACCTGGAGCTCGGGTGCCATGGAAATGTATGAGAAGAGTCCAAGAAGAATTGAGTGCAGCTATATTTGCTCTCATCCCAAACAGAAACAATTTCAGGCAAATAAGGACTTATTTTTAGTCACATTTATATTTTGAAGGGACCTAAAATGGATGCAGTAGCCCATTTATTGAAAAATGATGTGCTAAGGACTGATCTTGCATCAAAACAGGGTGTGATAAATTACAAAAGCATGCCCAAAGTTAAGCTAAGCTGTGGAGAACAATGGGGTGTTTTCCTCCCTTCCTCACACCAATGTGAGATGCAGGCAGTGGCCTGGTACTGTTACTGTCATTATTTTTTAAGAGATAATAGTGAACCTTTGCGGGGCTACCCAGCACTTGGTTGTTCCTGAGCCAACTGCCAGAACAGTGAGGTGAAGCAAGCATGCAGGTACTCCTCTAAGGTGTTCACCCGTGGATAAATAGACGTTACAATGACATGGAACAGGAAAAGTGATATCAGGGAGTAATCTCACCCCCAGGAATTCAGGATTTTTATTTTATTGGCATTCATCTGCTTCCATTCACCCAACTAAGCTCGCTGATGAACTAACCCCTTTTACTGTACTACTGTACTTTTACTGTACTATTGTGGCTGTAGTGTCTCAGGCTGGTAGGTGTTTAGGTGCTGGAGAAGCAGTGGAATTTGAAAAAAAGCAAGCCTTAGCAACCGCAACAATGCTTCCCATAACTTTGCTGGCTCCAGGGTCAGGCAGAGGCAGTGCATCATTCTGCTTTGCCTAACATCACTGTTTTAAGTTTGGCTGGGGAAAAAATGGACAGGGTAACAATTTTAATGTGCAGGCAAGTTTTATCTTTGCGTCCCAGACTTTCAGGGAAATAGACCCTTTGGCTTTGGCCATGAGGCACGTGTCCAGGTTGCCCAGCTTAATTTTGAACTGCTAGAAACTAGTCAGGGCCACTGCTGTGTCTGTGCACCAACATCTCATAGGATCATAGAATCATGGAATCGTCAAGGTTGGAAGGGACTTTTAAGATCATCCAGTCCAACCACCAACCTAACAATGACGAGTCCACTATTAAACCATGTCCCTAAGTGCTATGTCTACCCGTCTTTTAAATACCTCCAGGGCTGGTGATTCAACCACTTCCCTGGGCAGCTTATTCCAATGCTTGATAACCCTTTCTGTGAAGAAATTTTTCCTAATATCCAACCTAAATCCTGGTGCAACTTCAGGTCATTTCCTCTTGTCCTATCACCTGTTACCTGGGAGAAGAGACTGACCCCCACCTCGCTACAACCTCCTTCCAGGTAGTTGTAGAGAGCGATAAGGTCTCCCCTCAGCCTCCTTTTCTCCAGGCTAAACAACCCCTGTTCCCTCAGCCGCTCCTCATAGGACTTGTGCTCCAGACCCTTCATCTACTTTGTTGCCCTTCTCTGGACACGCTCCAGTACTTCAATGTCTTTCTTGTAGTGAGGGGCCCAAAACCGAATGTAGTAATTGAGGTGGAGGCCTCACCAGTGCCGAGTACAGGAGGACGATCATTTCCCTAGTCCTGCTGGTCATACTGTTCCTGAGACAAGCCAGGATGCTATCGGCCTCCTTGGCCACACCAGTGGCTCATATTCAGCCAGCTGTCAACCAACACCCCAGGGCCTTTTCCACCAGGCAGCTTTCCAGCTACTCCTCCCCAAGCCTGTAACACTGCATGGGGTTGTTGTGACCCAAGT
>RSEF01000005.1:42395129-42405608 GCA_003993805.1 Himantopus leucocephalus | reverse complement strand
CCATCATCTTGCTTTCTAGGACAACTGCTACCTAAAAATATATATTCTGAACTTCAAATTCTCCTCTCTATTTGATGGATAGAATAAGGATTTTAGGAAAAGTACGAAAGATATTCTACACATTTTCTCACACTTCACCTCTAGGCCTATTAAAGGTATCAGATCAATGGAACTGCCTCCTCTCCTTCCTGTAAGAAGCTCAGAAGAAACGAGCTTATCTTCTGGGATTCTTTCACAAATGGCCTAAGGTACCATCACATCTGTTCTGCCAAATGTCATTAGGCGCAGATATCACAACTGATTCCAGAAGAGCTAGATTGGACATGTCCTACATTATTACACTGTACTATGCTGCTTTCCTGCCTTCTGGGTTTGCTGGCTGAGTTTCGATATTGCAGTGCTGAGAGTTACGAGACATCCTAGTATGCACAATTATAGCAGGTATATTTTAAAAAATACATGACAGAACATAGTCTAAGAACACTTTTCTTTTAATCAATTCCCATGTACTGCACTAATCTTCAGCAGGTGGGCAGGATACCATGAAAGGTATGGCTATTAGTTTGCTACAGCTTCAGTAGGGTGAATCCTGCCACAAAGCTTCTCTCTAGGCCTATGGCTAGTACAAGAATGACTCACATTCCTCTTCTTTATGAGGCATGTACGGTATTTCTTTTCATCAGTCTAAAATGGGGGAAACCCCTTACAAGAGGGAAGCCCCTTACAATTTCTCTAATGCACATAATTGAGGAAGACTACAAAAGCATTTCCCACAGTCTTCTGCAATATTGATTCCCCAAGGCATCAGAAAATGAAAAGGTCTAGTCACAAATTAGCAAGACATCCACTCTACTTTCAAGTTTCTTTTTTTAATAATCTGAAACAGACGATAGAATTGATCAAAGCATCAAAATACCAGTCACCTAGACTGCACAATTTTTCGCAAACATTGTCACACATAAAGGAACGTACCATAAACAATCCAGATTCCTTAATGTTCTTAGACAAAGCCATTCTTAGTTCTCTACAGGCTGCCTCCGAAAAAAACCCTTCAGATTGGAGGGAGTGCCATAGTTAAGTGTCTAGATCAACTAGAATGAAATAAATGTCTATAGAACATCTTTTGTAACACAGCTACTGTGGATCTCTACTACTAAGGCCTAATATCTTATGCACGCAGTGGTGTTAGCTATATCTCAAGGCAAGCAGGCTAGGAATGATACACATTTATGTGGAGGAAAAATATTTTGGGGTTTGGTTTGGTTTGTTTTGTTTTTGTCTTTTTTTCTTAAGTTCAAACTCAGGTAGATAAAATTTTTAGATTATCCAAGCTGACATCTCTCTCTCTTTTTTTCCCCCTCCCCTCTTCTCCCCCGACCCGCTTTTCCAGGTACATTAATCTGATTTCTCTAAATAAAAAAGAGAGAAGGGGGATGGGAGAAGGACTTGTTTCACCACAGGCCATTATGCTCCTTTTCCTTTCACCTCTCTCCTTTTTACTTTTCTTTTTTTATACTTAGCAATCTGATTTCACAGAAAAAAAAAAAGATATACATGTCAAATAATATATAACTAGTCTTGCCAAATTAATCCTGGTGAATGAATATCTTCCTTGTACTGTTTAAAAAAAAAAAGTCACTGCAGTCTTTAATAACAATGTTTAATCTGTTAGCTACCGAGAAAATCCAAAGCCACTTGCCTTGTACGCTTGTTAGCCATTAATAAACATGGCTTTGGAACAAAAACTTCCAGTGTAAGCCTTGTGCTTTTTCACTCACTCCAACTGTACAGACCAAAATCAAAAGTATACTCATCAAAACATTTCATTTCACTTGGATCCTAAGACACTCATCACTTTGACCAAAGACTGCAACGAATACAGAATGCTGCTTCAGCACAAGCAGATCTCCACTAATTCAAATGTGTTAAAACCCCAAAACAAGACACTCTGCTACAACAAAGGACAGCAACAGCCTAAAGCTACCACCCCACCAACATAAGTTTCCTCTCCTTACACCAACTCCCTTCATCTACTTGAAGCTGATGATGGCCCAATATTGGGGCTCATTCTGCTGTTCCATTCTCAGAACTGACTATCTGAAGATGGGAATAGGAAGATGCTTGCTTGCAGAATACTGCAAATGACTGTCTTTTCACTGCAGGAATGGGAACATGCCAGCAGAGTACATCCAAGCTTCTCAAGTCCAAGGAAGTACACAGAGTTAGCACGGAGTTCAAGGTCACACTGAAATAGTAAGTACCCATTCTGTCAAGACCCCACCACGCTATTCCACTCCCACAACTAGCTCTGAAGACAAGTTGTTAACGGCATGCCACTTCGCAAGTCTTGGACTCAGAAAATGCTCAAGTAAAAGCTTGAGACAGGAAATAGGAGGCACAGAAATAACTTGATCAACACCTATGTACCTTTTCACTACACATTGGGATAAGCGGAGTCTTCAAGCTTGCTATCAGCTTTATCAGATCCTGTTAGAGATGCTTCTAGCTCTGCCCATGACTGTGGAGCATTGTTCTTTATTGCCTCTATGAAAAGCTGTGTTTGGTGCTTAAGTCGGTCCAGCTCGGCCTGAGTCACCTGGTTCTGATGAATGAGCTCCTTGGTTTTTAAAGTGATCTCCAGCAATCCTGACCTGCGTAGCACAACAAGTGTATTCTGAAAGCGTCTGCACTTGCTTTGTTGTTGCAAGAGCAGCTCAGGGGTAGTGCAAATCTCTTCTGGTATCAATGGGGGGCTCCACATTGCAGACTGCATTGTAGTCTGTGCTGCACTCTCACTCTCATGAGGGGTGCACTTTGTTGCCTGCAGAGTTCCAAAAGGCAAAAGGGGAGTCAAACCCGGCACTTTCTGAGCGTCACTGGAAACACGATGAAAACCAGGAAGAGCTGACAGTTTTCCACTTGTCACCAGAGTTGAAGAACTTTGCTGGTTAGAGTCCTGAGGGGTCTTAAAGCTAACTGGTAGATGGGCAAAAGGACTAGTAGGCAAGCCTGTGCTCCTCAGTACAGGAGAAGTCTCCATTTTGGGTGCTTCTGTGCAGAGTCGTTTATGACAATTAGTTTCCTGACTTTCTTCTGGATCAAAGGAGTGATCTCTTTTGCAGGGCTGTGGTGCTATTTTGGGATAAGAATTCAGGATGGGCAGGTAATTAGTGGAGTCATTTCTCTTTTTCCCAACAGGGTGAGGGTTAATGGGAGGTGGGATTGATGGACGAAGAAACACTAGCTGTGGCTGAGCTGGAATCACTTCAAAGGATGGCTGCACAGTCCAAGACTGGAGCTGTGATGAACTCCCCTGAGAAGCACAAGCAGGAAAAAACAGAAGTCTTACAACCACATTGTTGAAGAGGATCAAAAAACCTTAAATGAAATAGGTGGACTGTGCCATTTCTCCATATTTGATACAGTGTCCAATTAATACATTCTGAACAGTTTTCCAAACTCACCCTTCTCTTTTTCTGACAACAGAGCATAGCACTAGAATCAAAGCTGTAATCCATAATCCTTTTACTATGGAACAGCAGATACATGTAAAAACAACTCTGAAAAAAGAAATCTGAATTTATATGTGCTTTCCTACATAAGGATTACGGTGCATGCTTATATTGTACAACGCTCATGTAAAAGTTTGACCCAGACTTGGGGTTGAACAGCAAGTATATAGAAAAGTTGAAAAATAATTAAGCATTGTGGTTATGAAATATTTTAAGAGAGTCGAAGAAAGACTACACAGACATTTTAGGAACATTTCAGACTCCCTCTTTGTTGAAAGGCAGCAACTCTAATCTTGTCAATTCTACTCTTACAGCAAGCTTTTGAAATGATTATTTAAAATAGACGACAGCTGTTCAGTAAGTCTTGCAATCTCAAGTACAACAGACAGTTTCAATAAATTTAAAGCCATGAAGTAGAAAAAAAGCAGCTGAATATCAACCAATGCAAGGAAAACCACCTGTTGTAAGCCCAGAGCAGTTTAACTCCACACCTCTGGTGAAATGGTGCACACCGATAAACCTTAAAAGCATTATATTTTAAGAAAAAGTTTTTACTCCCTTCCACAAGCCATATTCTGCAATATAGGGGAATACATCAATTTTTTACAAGATGTTACCTCTTCCTCCTCAAATACATTACTACAGATTTTCACAAGATCTCCTGGACAAAAAGCACGTGTGCTTTTCTCCAAACATACCAAATGGTCTAGTAAGAGATACTATTTCTTTTTGAAGCAAAATCTCACTTCTTAACACATCTATGTCATCACCACTACAATTATACTAACATAATATACTGTCAGCTGCTCTTCCAATTCCTTACGACTTGAAACGCTATTGGCAGGCCTGCTGAAGGCACAGTTTTTAGCCAATGCAAATACATCTTATTATTTTTAGTACTATACTGAGCCATCTGAAATCCACCTCCTTTCCCCAGTCTCATAAGATTTAAACTGGCAAATGCTAGCATGCTTTGCTGAACTCCATTCCCCCAGTAAAGGCTTGAACTTGTCAAAAGCAGGTATTACCCACTGATTAGGACACTGAGACTTGGAGATGAGATTCAGTTACCTACTCTGACACAGAATTCCTTTGGTTCAGTGGGCAAGATGTTTATGGGAGTACAGAACTTGTAAAAAAGAAATATTACTACCTTATCACAGAAGAAAGGACAAACACATTCAAAAGAAAAGTATCTGGAGATGTTAGGAGTGAGGAAGTATATAAATACCATGGCTATACACATACAGGACAGAACATGCAGCCTTAAGGAACAAAGTTTTGGAGTCAGAAGGTGTCATTTACTGCACAATTGCACAGTATCTAGAACAGTAAAGCCCCAAAATCATTGGGGCCAAAAGAGCTGTGGTAACTGTTTAGCTTGTTTTGGTTTTTCCTCTCTCATATCTACTTTCTTGTCCTTTCCACTCACATTGTGTTCTGCTCTTGTTGTCCTACCTAAATTCTCATTTTTACTAGAGAAGGACACATTTATTTTACTAATTGGGCAAAGTGGTTTGGGTTTTTTAAATGAAAGCTAACATCCTGCATGCATCAGTGTCCTTTAGACAAAAAGCCTTCCTACTTATTAAGGACTTTTACAAGACTTATAGAAACCTTGCCACAAGCAGCACTGTGTTTCAGAGCATTAGCATGCTTGATTTTTTTTTTTAGTACCATTATTGTTAGCTGTTTACACTGAAATTGGGACAGCAGGTAACCATCACTGCGCAGGATCACAGTGGTTCTAAGACAGAAGGATGATGCTGATAGAAATTGGAACAAATAAACAGCAGTAACTGGATGCTTATTGCAGTAAACACTTTTCAATTTAACGTTACTGTCCTTAACCATACATAATAAGACCTAGGTGTTATGACACACTGCTCAAGAGAACTGAGTCTGGTAATTTTATCTACCTCCAACTCTTCCTCTCTGAACTCTCTTTTTGCTACACTACCAGGTTTTTATATATATATTTTATATATATATTTATATATATTTTATATATGTATATTATGTATTTTTTAAACATATATATATATTAGCTACTTCTCCTAACTGTTTGCAACACAACCTGGAGTTTAACATTACACACTGATTGCAGTGGTAGTCTAATTTTTGAGGTCTGGGCCAAAAGCTATCAGCCTTTGGTGAAGCTTGCCTACTCCCCACTGTATGAAAACTTCAGCATTTGTTTAGACAGTATTTTTTCCACACATCTAGGAACATGACTATAAAAAAAAAAACCTGTTTGTCAAGACAAAGCACAATGCTCAGAGATCAGAACCACCTCCCTCACAAACAAATAATCTGCCAAATACTAACAGAAATCCATACCTGTGTTAGCATTGATACACAGTATTTTAATTTAATAGGTTTTCCTTGTTGTCATAACAGACTCAGTAGAAAAAGCATCAGGATCTATATTCTTTTCCCCTTTTTAACTGTATTTGCAGAAGTATTCTAATAAAAAATACTGAAGAATTTTGGTCTGCTCAGAAAACAGGAGTACTCAGCAAGAGGTCTAATAATATGGCAATACGTTGAACTTTGAGCTCTCTATCTTCTGTTACAATGCAAAAGCTAGGAGTCTCACAAATGTGCTGAGGAACAACACACAAGAAGATACTGGAGGACATAAATAAGGAATGTAATTGTTGCAATGTGAGCCATCACATGCAACTATGATAAAGAACTGTTTAAGTAAAAATGCCACAGCTAACTTCAGATACAGATTTAATTTTTTCATTTATAACATTCTGGATTAGTGTTTCCCATTGCATATAAAACAACTAGGAAGCAAAACCTATCATCCTACTTTACTGTCTTTACTGAATGAAAAAGAAAACATCAGCTTTCAAAAGGAGAAACGCTTTTTTCGTTTGATCTTTGGTGCTATTTACATAACATTCTTAAAGATTTATTCTTTGGGGATCCCTTTGAGACAAAGAGGTTTAGTAGATGTAGTAGAGCTTCTTCATTTGACACTTTTTTCCATCTTAGTGCCTCTCAAAAGAACAGACTGTCACAATAGAACTTTTCAAGTTACCAGTTACTTTCTGGACTGCAACAACTTTGTAAAATCTTTTCGAAAGGAAAAATATTTTTTAAGTTATGGCAAATATTAAAAAAAAAAACCAACAATTTAAGAACATGCAATATTTTTCAACATATTATTTCTTCCCTACCTGCTTAACTAACACATTTTTCATTACGACCATAGGAGAAAGTGCAGGAAAGGAGTTGCTTGTGGTCACTGGGCATTGCCAAGGCCCATCCTCTGCGTTCCAACACAATGCATTCAGCACATCCTCTGAGTCAGTCTGCTCCATAGCACTCAGGCACTCTGAACTTCCATCTGCCAGATGAAGAATTCAGCTGTTAGTTGTTTCACATGCAGCAGGCTTGCTACCTCCTTTCAGTTCTACTATTCTGCTTCCTTTCAACCAAGCCACAAAGAACAATAAAGTTTAGTTCTGGAATACCAATAAAATTAGACCTGCTGAGAGTCAGCTGTCAAACAGCCTTTAATAAAAAGCTTTATATTCCAGGCCTGTTCTCATGCAGATATTGTCTCCCAAAAAAACTATTACTTTTTGTTCTTTTGTACTTGGTCTCCAAGGGACTGCACACCATCATGAAGGCTGCTCTAAAACCTTGTGCAGGAAAAAACTACAGGTTCCAGCATTGCCACAGCCATATTCTGTCCTGCAGGCATTTTGCGTCTTGAAATCTTCTATCTCTCGCAAAACCTTTTCTTTTTAAGGCAATCTTTGCACAGTTTTGTTGCGTATTAAAATGGCACACCTTGTCTACTTTCTACTGATGTTATAACAATGACTCTCATTTATCAGGCTCTACTGACAATCTGGTCAAATCATAAAGAGATACTACACAGCCTAATCCAACAGTTCATTCATCACTGCAAAGAACAAAAAGTAATTTTGCCATACCCACTTCTAGACTCTGAAGTCTGAAATTCTTCCATTCATTTCTTTATTAGGCACATTTTAAATTCCCATGCCATTCAAATTCACAGGATGAACTTTATAACTACATAAAGCTCCACTCCAGAAAAGTTTGATGGTAGGATGATTGCAGATGCAACCTGTCTTGCATACAAAGGCCCTCCCAGGTAATAACACACAAACTGTAAGGGGCTAAGTCAGATTTGGCAAACATCACCAATAAAAGCAAAGTCTGAGCAAGATAACATAAAGAAAAGGTAATGCAGTGGTTTTCTAAACCTGAATATCCAGAGTCCTTGTCAGATTCAGCTGCCGCCATGCTGAAGTTATGCTTCAAGCTCTTCATTTCCATCACTTTGCCCAATAGTTCCTTGAGGATCTCAGTGGATGGCTATTTTGTCTCCATGCCTCCATAGTGCCACAGGCAATTTTTAACACCTTTTCCATTGAGGAACTACAAAAATAGTCAAGAACAAAAAGGGACTTTTCTAAAGAAAGATCCATCAGTATAAGACAACAAAGAAGACCATGTTTGTCCTTATGGAAATCTGGTTATCAAAGGTTTGCTGCATCGGTTAAGCAATCTGTAGAATTCTATCAAACTCCCAGCTTCACATTTGCTATGTTTATCACACATTTAGGTTAGCAAAGGCTTGCCAATAAAACCACGGTTTATTTCCTGCAAAACTCTCTAAACAATGCATGCTTAATAATATTAGAGAGTCGAAAAGATAGGCAACAATTCTTGCATCAACTGATATTTTGCTTTGTAGGATCTTCTGGACTAAAGTTTTCCATCTGCCTTAGGCTGATTTTTTTTTAAGTTTCAGGAAAGTTTCTGCACCAACTACAAGACAACAATATCACACTAGGCATGGCTGTTGAGTACTTTAGGGTAGGTTAAAAGATGCTAAAAAACCTGTGCCAAGGCACAGGAATTAAGACATTAATTGAAGCAGAAATATAGTACAGATATTTCACTTTTTAAAAAATTTATTTATTTCTTACTACGGCTGTGAATGCCATCAGTGAATCAAAGGTATTTTAGAAGTACTGAAGACATTGATGCAGTTGAAGGGGCAGAATGCACCCGTCTCATTCAGCTCCTTTCTTCAGTGGCTGAGCATGTCAGAGTACAGAGCACAGGTCAGGCAATCTACCTGAAGTAGAATAATTCCATACTTAAAATTATTGAGTAAAGTACATGAATATGATTTCTTGATCTGCTAAAAATGCAATGCCCAATTCTACAAAGTACAGCAACATGGGTAACCATGATAAAATAGCAGATACAAAGTGTATAGTTACCTGTAATTAAATCAATGCCCCTCTGAGTCAAGTGGGATAGTGACATATCTCTTTTTACACTGCCAGTGAGCTAATCGGAGAGTTTCAGAATAGAAACATCTCAAACTATTCAAAGAATGAAATGTAGATAGAACACTAACGTATTAGACATGTTTCTCCACGCAAAAAAGCAAAACAAACTAAAAGCTAAAGGCTATTAATAAAAAACATCTTTTTTTTCAAGAAACAAAAGTTACTCAGGCCATATTTATCTTACAAAAACTTAGTTATCCCAGGAATCAAATCCCAAAATACATCAGCTGTGCTGGGTGAAGCCCATACAGCAAATACACCTGAACCTGCAAAGCTGTGGTTTTGTTAATACAGTCCGTTTCACTCTCAAGAGTAAAGTAAGTTACCAGAGAAAAGAAAGTAAAGTAAGTGATCAGAGAACATGCTGAGGCTAAAGAAATCCATACTGCTAAAAGCGCAACACATTACTATACCTGCAATGCACTCCTAGGGAAGACATGGCCTTAGAAATGCCCTCTTCTTCCCCCACACAGAATGAGAACACTGGAAGGCTGAAACTAAAAGCTATGAAAATCAGAAAAATGTATAGTTACATTATGGCCTCCCATACTACATACTTGTCACAACCTTCAGCCGCTTCCTGAGAGCAGGTAGACTCTAGTAAGACAGAGAAAAGCTTCTGCTTCTCTTAAAGAAGGTAGCTGAGAGTTCGGCTAACAGAAAAATGACAGGATGAAGTGCAGAAATTATGCCTAATATTATTTGTAGAAATTATTTTCCTGTAAAGCAACCCTTTGAAGTTGTGTGTCATATTAGAGCTGTATATTTAAATTACAAATACAGGAACACAGGAGTCTGCATCATAGTCAGGCCAGCAGCCCTTTAATGGCAGTATCCAGTGCAAACTACTTCAAATGACATTCCAACAGACATTCTGGAATAATCTACCCTGAAAGGCAGGTTTCTCCTTAAGGTCCTGACAACTGGTTGTTAGAATTCTGCTCCAAAATCTCGAACCCTAGCATCTCCAGTAATGAATTCTGTATGTTAGATAAAAGTGCTGAGATAGTAGAGTGACTGTCTATATAACTACAAAAAAAGACAGAATAATGATCAGCAGAAGAGAATTTCTCCAGTAGCTATTGGCATCATTCTTACTTTTCATCTTCAGTCACACCTGCTGACCTGCTAACAGGTATGGAGCAAACATTAAGTACATAAGAGCAGCCTAGATGCTATCCCTGGAACGGAAGATGAGGTTTAAGATGAAGTTTAAGTCCCCATCCATGCTTTTGTTACTTAGCCCTTTCCAAAACAAATTTATTTTTTTGAGAAAGTGATACATAAGAAAACAAAACTCCAAAAAAGCACAACTGGAAACAGAAGGAGGGCTAGAAATAAGTAAAATAAGAACATGCCATGTGCTAGCCTTGCATCAAGGGAAGCTTTGGGAAGGGCTGGCACGTCGTCTTCTCTTCCCTCATGGAAAAAAACAAATCAAGAACAACCACAAAACCACAACCGAAAATAAACAAACCCGACACGCCACTCTCTCGAGACGCGGGCGTGGGATCCCTCCTGCCCACCCGCGGGCCAGAGGCGCCCCGCCCGGCCCGGCAGGCACAGGTGCTCCGCCGCGCACCGGCGGGAAGCACCGGACGACAACCCCGACGCCC
>RSEF01000005.1:42364392-42395124 GCA_003993805.1 Himantopus leucocephalus | reverse complement strand
CCCCCCGCCCCCCCCCCCCCCCCGCCGCAGCGGCGACAGCTAGCCCCAGCCGACCGCCTTCCCGGCGTTTCGCCCACACGCCAGGCCCGGGCGGCGGGGAGCCCCGGAGCTCTACCCGCCCGGGCAGGGTACCCTCACAGGGGGCCCGCCGGTGAGGCGAGGCCCCCGCGTAGGTAGGCCGAGCCACCCGGCTTTCGGGCCCGAGCTGCCGCCCGCCACACGGCGAGGCGAAGCAGACCCCGGGGATGGCCGGCAGTCCCCAGGCCCCACAGCTGCCACCGCTTCCTCACGTCCGCCTCCCCCCGCGCCGGGCCGAGCCGGGCCGGGCCGCCCCTCACCTGAGTGCGGGCCGCCACAGCGCCAACTCCGCCGGGCCACGCATGCGCGACACCCTACCATGGAGCACGAACCTCCCTCATCGCCTAGACAAGCCCAGCCCACCCCGGAAGAGGAAAGTTTCCCGCCAGGCTCCCTTCGGCGCACATGCGCACACCGAAGCTGCCGGCGCCGGCCCGCCGCGCGCCGCGCCTGCTGCAAGCGGGGTGGTTGCAGCGCGCGCGCGCGGGGCGTGCGGCGGTTGTAGCCGTTGCGGTCTGTCCTCGCGCTGCGCGGGGCGGAGGCTCGACATGGCGTCGTGGTGCCCGAGGCCTGCGCGCCTCTTAAGGAGCGGAGGCGGGAGGGAAGGGGTCCCTGAGGGACAGCAGGGGCAGGCTCAGGACAGGAGTCCTTACCACAGGCCCTCGAGTGCAGTGGGGATTGGTGTGAGGTGGGGGCGGGCAGCTCTGGCTGCACAAGCAGCCGTGGATGCACACAAGGTCTGTCAGGGAGAAGGGCCTGCCAGCGTGTTGGTTTTAAAAGGCTTCTGGGGACCCATGCCATCAGGACTGTCAGGGACATGACAAAAAGGAGCATTTTCACTGAAAAACCAACCTGTTGGCCTTGCGCCCCACGGCTGGGCAAGTGTGCGAGGGCTTGAAGATGTTCATTGCCTGGTGTGGACTTCTGAGGGAATTGGGGTGATCAGAGACAGGAGTTTGGGATGCTGATGGACTTCCCGAATACTGTGTAAAAGAGTACACTTCATTTCTGCACAGGAGTTTAGACTTACAGAGCCTTTCTCATGCCAAGAATGAGAGATGACAGTGAAAACATGAACACTGACAGGCACTTAAAGAATGAGGAAAGCAGCATTAAACAGGTCCGAAAGCTTTAAAGAGGGAAAACATTGCAAAAGGAGGAGCTGTCATGAGTAAAGGATACCATTATTCTTCTATGTGGTTGGTAAATATGAGCTAGTGAAAGAAATAACGTGAATTTGCTTTCCATGAACTGCATATAAACCTAGGGCAAATAAGTAAGAGGAAGTGGATCCTCTGGTTCAATGAATACAACTAGAATGGCTACTTTTGTTCTGAGAACTGCTTAAACACAACCAGCACCCAGAAGTCTGTCAGAATATTTTGCATTTGGACATGAAAGCCATGTCACTGGAGAAAAGTGAAAAGGCTGTGTGGAAGGGCTGAGCAAAAACACAATGAATTCCCTGCACAGAAATGGATGAAAGAAATACTTCCGTTGTTACCGTGGTCTTGTTAAAGAACCTGAAACATGCTGATTAAAATATCAACATAATCTAATAAATTCCTGAGTGAAACAGAGAAGGACCTTTAATCTCAGCGCAGTCTCATAAATAACCTGTCAAATGCAAACAAAAAATGTCCGGGATTATGTGAAATGACACTGTTAGTTTGAAAATGTGACACAGAACGGATTCCAGTCCTACTAATCCAAAGTGCTGTGAGAGAACGCTAGTGACACGTATTCCTAGGATGTATTTTTCAGTATCTAAATAACAGAGTTGGCTCTGAGTTACAGCTTAACAGTACCATGAGATGTGGGATCTCTAGACTGTGGATTTGGATCCCTTACTGTTTGGGAGGTTTGGGTTCTGAGGAAAAGCATGCTAAGAATGCTGTTGCATCATGATATTTGCTCAGGCATGGTCCTGGTTGCCTTATCCCCAGAAACAACCCTTACTGATCTCCACAGAGACCAGATTTCTCAGGATATGGAGTATGTGTGGGTGCTCGCTGAAAACAGCTCATCAGAGAGCGAGCAATCTGTATTTGGGACAGACAACCTGCCGTTCAGGTGATTCAGAACAGATTTGGAATGTGTGATACCAGGCCTTCATCCACGGTGCGGCAGGTAGGAGCACTAAAATATGGTACTCTTTAATAGAGAAGTTTTCTTGGATAGTCAAGGTAAACCTGTGTTTTTAAATAAACTAAATCTTAGCACCTGAATTCTCCCTGAATTCAGTTGAATTAAACCTTAGGTTTATATTGAGCATTGTCACCTGAATTTTCCCTGCTCCAAAATACGCCCTTTTTTGTGGTTCTAATAATATTTCTGCCATTGTCCTTCTTTCCCTTTTCCTTTAATTGATTCTTCATTGATACAACATCTCATTTATGGTATGCTTTCAGTGATTACTGTCAGTGGTAACAGGATGTTTTCCTATTTTCATATGTTGTTCTGTGGTTTGTTTGTTTATCGTGAAAGTGAGTGTTTTGGCAAATAAGTATTAGCTTTTTGTTCACTTCCCTGTTTATTCTGGTTGTACAAGTGAAGAGTGAAAAGAATATGGGTGAAGTATGACTGCATGTTTACTCAGTTTAGGTGTTTCAACACTTTTATTTAAAAAAAAGTGTTGAATCTCTGCTTCCAGGAAAAGATGCAGTAATCATCTTTCATGGCTTAAGGGGGACAAAAGCAAGTATTTATCCAATGAGGCGGTTAAATAATAGGTCTTGTGTGGTTGCTGAACAATTAATAAAGGTGTTGATGCATGGACTTCATAAATGCTTATGGAACAAAGAATCTTTTGTCCTAACACAGCAGTAGAAAGAAATGTTTGGCAAACTTTGGAAGTAAAAGCATAGCCAGGTCAGAAGAAGAATGTGGTTTCATAATACATTGTCTGAATTGGAGAGGTTAGGTGTTTGTCTGAAAACACCGTGCACTCAATCTTTTTTCTTCATATACTCACCAATGTATTTTGCTATCACAGACAAAATACAATTTAGTAGGTACTGTATTGTGTTAAGTTAGTCTGTAAATAGCTGTATTCATCTCACTTTATTGAACCAAAGTCTAACTTTTATGATATTTTGATACAGATGGCTTTGTTCCTTCTATTATTCATTTCTGTAGTTTTAATACATTAATAGAAGAATATTGTTCAGATGCCTCTAAGTTTTCATTGATCTCAACCAAAAGCAGAGGGGCACTAAATCTCAAACACGTTTCCTTTTATATTTGTGTTAGCTGTGTTGTTGCACATTAAAACAACATTACACTTCCAAATCTGTTTGAAAAGACATTCCACATGTGGGTTTTGTTAATAATTAATATCTTATTTAATAAATATTAAAGCATGAAAGAGATATTGTATGATCACCTTCTCTCACCTGAAGTCTATCACAGGTCATAGAATTTCACCCAGCAATTCAGTTAACAAGATTTTGGTCTAATGAAGGTATTTTAGCAATGGCTTATTTTTCTTCTACATTTCAACTTTATCTAGTTATGTTTCCTTTTCAAAGTACACATCTTTCAGATTCTTGTGTCCGTCTGCAACTTCATCTTTGCTATAAATGTCTCCAAATTAAGGGAAGGCAGAATGGCGATAATTTATCAATAACAAATGATTAGCAGAGATGGCATATCAAGATTAAAGCAGCTTTGATGTTCTTCTGTACTGTGTTATGTTGGAGGAAAACAAAAGTGGGTTTAATACCCCCTTTGCAACTCCTAGACTCTTGGGCCAAATGAGGATTTGGGGAAACTGCAAAGGATAGCCCCAGTGACTGCTTTTAATCTGTGCAGCATCAAACCTTTTCAGCAGTCCAGAGTGCTTTGGAGGGCACCATGCCCTTTTGTACTCCCTCACTTCCCCAGTGCAGTCACCTTCTCTGTCTGTGTTCAATATAGCCTCCAGTATGTGGAAAGCTACAGGGTGTAGAAGGATGGCTTTACTTAATCAGTGCAATGCGATCAGGGAAATCTCCTCATGATACTGTTATTTTGTGATGTAAATCTACAGGATTTACACTGTTGTCATGGAAGAGCTACTGTTTATTCCAAAGTAGGATAGATGACATGTTTTCCTGGAGATCAAAAATTATTTGGGTTTGTATTTCAGATGTTAGTTGTTGCTTTGGGAGATTTTTTGTTTCCTAAATGTAGAGTCTGTTAAGGCCGTCTCTACTGACTCTTTAATATGGAGTGTAACTTGTCCAGTGTCTTAAATTTTCTAGTTGCATCTTAATTTTGTGAACCTGGGAATGGGGATAAGTATCTTCATATTCTACATGGCTTCTGCATTCCTGCGTTATTTCTAATAGCCACTAGGTGTCGTGTGTCTCTTACAGCACATCAGGAAGGTCAAACTTGGTCCAATCAAGGACTGCCTGTGGACTTTTTTTCAGGATGAAAAGGACTTTATCTAATTTACATAAAATTACAATAAGTAATCCCAAATCTTACTTTTAAACAATTTTATTTATATACAAAGGGCAACAAATATGAGATAGGGATACTACAAACAACAACCTAATTCTCTACATGTTTTATTCCCAATACATTTACCCAGTCAACTGAATGATACATTGGTTGGTGGAGAAAAACCTAAGATGTCAGTAGATAATTAAAGATAGCCTGATAACATAAATGCATCATGTAGCAGAATTACGGTTATACTGGTGATCTCAAATCTGTATTTTCCTAATTGATGAGAACTATATTTGACATGACTATATTTCAGAACGTTATTTTAATAAGGATTTTGGCCTGCTATTTCCTGTCATTTTTACAAGCAAATAAAAAGGCAAGAATTCGTTACTTCATGTGCAAGGAAAACAAATGTACCTCTTGCAGCAGAGAATATGAACCTTGAACCTTCGCTACAGACCTCTGCTATGGAGGATTAAAGACCAGCCATATTAGTTGCACATAGAAGGATTAAGTTTTCTACGGACTAGTCTTTAGAGATCATATGATGCGGTAACACTGATATAGCCATGTGCTGTGCCTCATAGTACAGACAGATGAGCCAAGGATACAGACTAGGTTTTCCGAGAAGCTCAGATGCCACTGTGACTCAGTTGCTTTCCCTGTAGGCTTGTTATGTTAGATGGCTGAATTCATCTGTTGCATGTGGGTTCTTTTAGTAGTGGTTGAGGCTTTGCTTAATAATAAGATTGTGAAACGTTCAGAATTACTAGAGCCATTTAAAAGACAAAGATAGAACTGGCTCTTGGTTCGCAGGGGAAAGTATGTTCCGCTATGCTAGGGCGACAGTAGCAGGATACATTTTACCTTTAACTTAGAAATCTATGCTGCACAGACTATCACAGCGAAATGCTGAACAGTTTATGTCCAAGGCTACAGGAACTGTGAGGACTTATAGGAGCAGATTGAGAAAAAGCTGCTGAGTGCTGATTTTTCCAGTGGCCTATGTATACTGTAGCCAAATCTGGATTTTTATGAGGCTAGAAGAAGGCAGTGCCTTGATGATAGTACTTCACAGATCTTCAGACCAACTTTCTAAACTTACCAAGTGTAGCAGCTCTTCTGAAGAGGTCTTGTTGTACAAGAGGATGTTGGTATAAATTAGAACATGCTTTTGTTCTGGAGTCGTTTATGGACCTTGCTGAGGTCCGTAATTACTACGTTTGCAAGCTTCTGGTCAGGGAGAAACTAAAAACCAGTTATGATTTCAAGTGAGACAGCAGAATGGACAGAAGATACCAATTGGATTCGTAATCCAAATGCAAGGCTGATTTCTGTTGTACTGAATTCAGGAGGAGCTACTGGAGGCTCATCACTCTTGAAAATGGGGCCACTTGTTTGCATGTCTTTGGGAAAACAAACAGAGCTTCTTGGAAATGTTGTGACAGTAATTGTCTTCCAGATTTTATTGATTTAACAAAAGCAAAACCTTTAAGGAAAATGTGTCAATATTGATGAAAAGCTCACTATTTTATTTTGACTTTTACAGTAGTACTACAATGTTAATCAGTACAATACAAAACTAAAAAGAAATCAAATGGAAATCAAATTTAGTGATGTTCCATTTTGCTTTTTTTTTAATTGAAATATAGTTATTGGGTTTTGGTCAAAATGTTTGAAATCTTAGAATTTCCTGGAGGGTAGAAATATTCTCCTCCCTCTATTAAAATTAATATAGCCCTTTAAATTTCCAACTCTCTGGAACAGTTTTAATATTTTTATCAAATTCCTCAGGTGTGATTGTTATGCTGGTCAGATGAAATGGAGGATTGCATAGTGGGAATAATAATGCCTGAAAAATGTATATTTCTGATCCCAAGATAATTTATATAATTGGATTTGTGATACCCTGCTGTAATATTTTTTCCTTTGTATCGTTGCTGCATGGAAAGAAATAGCATTGATATTAAATGTTCGTATGTTCCGTATGACCACAGAAAGGAACCTGTACTGGAATATCAGAAATGACAAGCATACCCGGGCTGTCACACTCTTTACCAGCTCTGCTACACCAACAAATACACTGCTTCAGTACGGCAAAAGCAAAGTATACTAAGGGTGGTAAAATATTTAGCAGGTGTTTATGGCATTTGTGGCTCCAAGACCAGCCCTGTGTAGATGTAAGACTGAATTAGATTTTTTCAGTTTTGCCAAGGGCAGGAAAAATCACATCTAGTCAGGGAAGATGTTTTTTCATTTTTTTAGGAAATTCTCCACATGATGGCAGTAAAAAACCTCTGGAATTCAGAGGTGGTTTATGTTTCACCTTCAGAAGCCAAAGGGAAAAAAACAACCCAAGATGAAGAACTGAGTATGTGACTGAGCTTTTAGATTTCCCATTTTTCTCCTGGTAGTCCTTAAATTCCCCAGATAGTTCTCCAGACAGCAAGGCTACATGCAGCCTGGCACAAGGAGAATAGGTCACCTGTCACATTATACTAGGGCACAGTGTCACTCACAGGCACGACTTCAAAGGATATTTTTGGTTTCTTACGCTGTGTATTAATGTGTAGAAGGAGAGGATAAGGAAGAAAGAGGTTGTTTTTAATCCTTACCCGAAAACTTGGCCCTGCCCGAAGAACTTGGAGACTGTAGCTCATCACTTCAAGCCACGTAACAGAGGGCACTTGGATAAGGACCCAGTTTGCCCCAACTGGGCATTTGACCAACTTGGTTTGATTTCTGTAACAATGCCAGAGAGAGATTAGCTGTGGAATGAGTTTGCAGTTGAGACTCAGCCTGTCTAGAGCCCTTGGATAGCTTGGTGTATGGAAGCACTTAGAGGGGAGTGTATTTAGAGAACCCAGAGGCAGCTGTGTGGCTAAAATTAAAATGCGTTTTTCTTGTATTGTTTTCGCTTGGTTTCCTGTTGCACACTCTGGACCTGTCTTACGAGAGCAAATGGGCAAAGGAAGGGGATGAGTCAAAGGGGTGAAATCGATCCTAGAAATTCCTGCTTTGCTTTTTACAGCTTGGATGCACCAGATATTTGACATGAAAAGGCCTGTGGCTAAAACAGTCTTTGAAAGTCTCCTCTTCATATTCATATGCCTTTCATTCCATTCTTCATTCATTCAGCCCATAGATTTTTCTTTTTGTGTGTGCAAGGATTGCTGCTCCATACTTTTCTCCCCATCTTTCCTCCTCAGAACATAGGAGGTCTAATTCTACAGTGCCTAGCACCAAAAGTAGTTATCTATAGCTGATCAAAACGTGTGTAAAAATAGCAAATATAAGTGGCAGAAAAATACTGGTGTGTAAATGAATGCATAAGAATGCAACGTACAGATGAAGCAGACCAAGATCCCTGATAAAGCAAAATTAAAAATATAAACAATGTTAGTTTATAATCAATAGAGCAATTGCTCCTTTAGCAGAAAGATAATTTTCTTTGAGAGAGTATAGTACTTACAAGCCTTAGCATAAAAGACATTTAGCAATAAATTTATACTCAGATGCTTCTGACATGGGGAATTATTACTCCAGAATAGCACATAGGGAATTATGAAATAGATTTTAAAACTTGGTCAAGGTCATATAGGAAGTCTGTGGCAGAGTCAAAAAAACATGGGAATGGTAAGGGCAGTTCCTGTTCACCATTTCCCTCTCTGATCATGTGCCTTATAGAGGTTGTAGAGCCTTGCTGTCAAGCTAAGAGCTTGCTTACTCTCATGCCCTAAAAGCTGCTTTGGAGATAAATACAAAACTCATCAGTTATGGGCAGCTTGGGATATGATTCCATATGATCTTTTAGCAAAGGAAAAAGACATGTTCATCTGTCATAGCAAATGTAAAAAAACACAACCTCCCCCCAAACCAACAAATGTACTCATTCCATCTGCTTAAAATACCCTGTAAATCTTTGCTAATACATTCAAATTAAAGAAAAAAATTTACAAATACACATTAAGCCATGCAGCTTTCCTAAAGAGTGGGAATACTATTAAGGAGTGAGATAAAATGACCAGCCTACCTTGCCACTGATAAATGGGAAAGTAGAAGTCAGGGGCGTTAACTCCCCAGTTTTTGAAACCATAGGTTGATCAGAAGAAATAAACAGAATTTCATGTAGCTCATCCTTCGCTGGTATAGCAAAACTTTATTTTCAAAAGGGATTAGGTTCTTTGTGTACATGTAGCATTCCTGTTCATGACAAGGAGCGTTATACACTATAGCCTGAACCCCCAAGAGAGCAGCACTGAAAGGGTCACATTAGCAGTTTGAACCCTGGCCATGTCAAGAGTACTCTAGAAACAATGAAACCAAAAACCAGGGGGTAGTCAACAGAGTCTGAATAAAACAACAAAACTGAAACTGTTACTTGTCTAAATCAGCCTTCTGCATCAGCAATCATTTTGGCCAGTGTTTTGGGTGTTCTGCTGAAATACCCAAAAGATTGGGGGTGAAAAGGGGGTGAAAGACTCAGGAACAGTAGCCCCATTAAATGCTGCTAAAGACTGCAGCTTTCACAAGTACCAACTTCTCTTTTTTTTTTTTTTTTTTTGTCATACAGATAATGCAGCTCTAGTATCCCTGTACATTTTCTGCAAGAAGGAAGGATGGTGATTACATTTTCTGGTTTGTTTTTCCTCTTCAGAAATAGCTCAGTTGTGAATGACCCTGTGTGATGAGTAAGGGAAGTTCAGTATGCACTTTTGGTGCTACAAAAGGGCCTGTTGGTAATTTCAATGCATGTTTCCCAAGTCCTCGGAAAGGTCATTGGGGGTCTCCATTACGTGCGGTCTAGAGCTTGCTGCAATTTTCTCATACAATTTAATCTGCTGCCTGGACGGCCTCCAGTGTACAAGCAACTGACAATCTACAGTCTTTGGAATTGATTTCCTGGAATCGTGGAAGGCCTGCTTGGCCTCCAGATGACAAATGTGTGCTAGAGCTCTCAGTGCAGCAAGATGCTTTACAGAGATGAGAGAAAATTTGCCTCATTTCAGCATTTTCTGTAAGCTTTTAAATCTTCTTCTAGTGATTTTAGGGATAAAGTTATCGCTAAGATATGAACGTCATTCTGAGTGGGCATTATTAATAATAATCCTTGGCTTTCTGTAGCACTTATCATCTGGGGATCTTTATGGGTTTATAAATATTCTTTAAGACAAACATCCCATTTATGAATTTGATAACTATTGTCGTAGTCATTTTGCAGCTGGGGAACTGAAAATTAAAGGACAGATAAATGAGTTGCCTAAGTTCACACACCAGGGTTGTGTCATCACCAGAAAAAAAGGTTTTAATCTTAGAATTTATTTCAAGCACTTCATATGCATTTGTGCTGTAACTTTCTTGTCTTCACTAGGATTATACCTGTACTTTATTTAAAGCACATGAAAAGTACGTGTTCTTCTTAGTAAACACAATATGCACATAAGTAGCAGAGTGAGAAAATAACTTGAGATTTCTAACTTATTTTCCAGTTTTAAGGCCAAATATTCCCCCCATTTATCTTCTGTATATAGCAAATGCTACTAAATCTGGACTATAGGTGCCATACCTTCCACTCATAGTATATAGCAGCATAAAACACACCTCAGACTGAGCTTCCCCAGAAAAAAAACATAGTGGTGAACGCATATCAGGAAAAGTTTTGGTTTTTTCATTGAAAAATATGAATATAAACAGTTCCATGAGAATGGGCGTTCATTTTCTCCCTTGATGACAGGACAAGCAGGCAATCTGAAGCCCAAATGATCTGCTGTCCTTTCAAATCTAAAAAGGTCTCTTTGAACATAGAAATCAGGAATAGCAAATAGGAACAGAAAAGCTGGAATTCTTAATACAAAACTCCAACTCAACTGGCATAGTAACGGCTTGTTAGAATCACTCATATGACTAAAATATGAGTATAAGGGCACACATGGTGGCTTGTCCAGAAAGAGGATATATACACCTGTCATGAGATCAGGGAGATTTCTGTTGAAATCCCAAGCCAGAAATATCTGTTGTGTAAGGCTTGAGTTCACTTTTGGCTCTTCTGTGGGGGTCGCGCTCTTTTGGGGTGGGTTTATTTTCTTTGAGAAACTAGCCAAATCCTCTAAGGCATAGAATTTGATAAAAACAGGCAAAAAAGTTTATGTAGACTCCAACTGGAAAGGAATATAACAGCTTACAGAGAGACACCAAAATATATTTATTTCTTTTTGTGACAGCCTTGGTAGAGAAAGTAGAGGAATCAACTAGAGAGGTTAGAATGCACTCTACAGCAGCCTTGTGCTAAATAGGATGTGTATGAGAACATGAGAGTGGAAGAGAACTCGTGTGAACATGAAATGAAAGTATCCATGATTCTTTTGAAGGAAAGGAGGGAGAACAGCAAAATAGAAAATGAGGATTTCAGGAAAGCAGACTTCAACAAACTCAGGGTACTGGAACATCACATGTCATGGAAGAGAAGTTTAAAGGAATAAAGGAATTAAGCACTTCCTGATGAAAAATATGCTATTCAGAATTTAATGATCCCAATGCAAGGAAAGAATAGCAAGTATATAGCAAGAAATCATCTGGTTAAATCATATACACTGACCTCAAACATGTGAAAGAGTCATACAGGAAATTAAAATTATGTGAGATTACTAGGATTAGTATAAAGGAATGCTTAAGTATGTGGGGACAGAAATAAAAAAGAACAAGGCACAGAAGAAGTTATAATTAGGAGGAACAAGAAACCTTTTATAAGTGACCGGCTTAAAAAATATGTTTTTATAAAGAACATTGCAGTTTATGACTATTGAGTTTCTACTTGAATTCTGTAAGGAATACAAAAAACACTGAGAAACTATTCAATACTCAGCTGAGAGAGGAAAATAGTAATGCAAGATGTCTTAGGCCAAAACATCTAATGCCTTTTTTGTTTCAGTATTCAGTAAAGAAGTCTACTGTAATCAAGTGGCTAATACAATTATTATGAAAAACAAAGGACAGTCTAATAAAATGGACCCTAGCTTATTGAGAACACTGGCCAAAACTATTTAAAGCTGTCAGCAGGCAACTCTGATAACCTGGAGATGCTTGCTAAGGATCTAAGCGATTGAAAAAGAACAAATGTCATGCTTAAAGGGTAAAAAGGAAGAAGCCAGGGAATTTTACATCAGTCAATTTAATGTCAATTCCTAAAATAATACTAGAAGAAATGATGAAAAAATAATCAAACAATTTACACGTAAACATCTGGAAGACAGCAAAGAAAGGGGTAACAGACAGAATGGATCTGTTGAGAGCAGCCCATGTCAAACCAATCTGTTTTCTCTCTGCTTTGGGCTAACAGGACTGGAACAGAAGATCAATAATAGATGTTGTGTATCTTGAACTTCAGCAGGGTTTCTGACCATCTTTACACGTCATACATATATACCACATTTTTATTAGCAAAGCAGGAAGACTTGATATGAATGCCATGATGGTAAGACTAGTGCAGAATTATTCGGAAAGCATACTCAGACAATAGTTACCAATAGTAGTAGTAGCAAAATAGCAAAAGTAATCAGCCCTGTCAAATTGGAAGGATGTATCAACTGAGTTGAACAAGTATCTCTCCTGTGTCACGTACTATTTGGTATTTTTGGTAGTGGCTTGGGGATGGATTGCAGAGTATGTTTATTCCATTTACAGATGGCAGTAGGCTGGCCACAGCAAGTTGGAGAACAGAATTCAAATTCAAAATGGTCTTGGCCAGTTGGAGAAGCAATCTGGAAAATTGGATTCAGTTCAATATGGGGAAATGAGAAGTTTCATATTTAGGTGAGATTATGTAGCAATAACAGCTTGGAATAGGAAATAACTGCCCAGTCCTTTAGAAAAGGATCTGGGGGATGGAGTAGGTCTCCCTTGGATGCAAAACCAGAAATGTAGCCTGTAAGATATAGGAAATTATGGTACTCAGCATCAGTAAGGTCTCACCTAGATTATTGTAGTTAGCATTTAGTGTTACACTTCACAAAGGAGGTGGGTTACCTGGAGTGAGTCCAAAGGAGAACAATGAGAGTGATCATGATTCATATGGAAAGTTTGAAGAACTGGTGATGTTTATAGGAAAAAAAGTCTGAGGTGAAACATGTCTTCAGATATGTTTTCTGGGCTATCCCAGAAAGAAAGGGAATAATTTTTCTCTGTGTTCAGCATGGATAGGACAAGAAAGAAGAGGTTTAAAATACAGCTAGAGAAATTCATATTAGATATTAGGAGGAATAAGTAGGAATAATGAAGCACTGGCATATTTTGTGAAGAGATTATGTCAAATCTCTGTTACTAGAGTTCTTTCTGTTCAGACTACCTGTGCTCAGATATGTTACTGATATTTCTGTCCTGCATTAGGACAGTAGATAGATGCGATGAGCTTTCAAGGTCCTTTCCAGTGGCATCTTATGTCAGAAGTTTCCCCTTCTCCAACCTTGGCTGCCTTGTGTCTAGGTCAGACATTTCAGAAAACAGTGATGGCAGCCAAGCACTTTTCACCAATATTCACTTCAATAAAAATTTGTAAAAAGGAAACAGGTATTCTGATTGGTATAATAGAAATGTTGGGAGGATTTTCTCTGCGCCTGTTAAGTACCATGGAGAGTTGAGAGCAAAAACTGTTAAACTTCTATGCAGCAGATATTTAAACCAAAAATAACTAACGTATTTTCATTGTAAAATTCACCATCAGCTGTAATCCATCTTCATTTTGCCTTTTCCCATGTTTTTCCTCCACAACCTTTTTAAAATACTGCATTGGGAGCTTCAAATTGATTTCTAATTTAGTAAGAAATTTCTGGCTCCACCTACCAAACTTCTGAAAGTCCTATCTGTAGTTCAGGTAGAAATTGCAATTTCTGTGTAAAGCATCTTCTCACCAAAGGAGATCACAAGGCCTTAGCACCACTCTACATACAAAATGAGAACTTGGAGCATTATTCTTATAGCCCAGTAACATGGTGGTAAGTCACAACACAGTGTATGTTGAACTGTTTAATAGAAAAGTAGTTCCAGACCCCCAGTGACTTGAAAAAATCTGGATGCTTTTCTAGAAAAGAAACTTCAAAATAATACACTTTTCCAGAAGTTAGGTCTCATTTCACTTTTATTCCTGTCTCCCTTTTTTCACATGAAATCTTTGTCAAATACATATTATAAAACTATAAAATAATTTTTCTTTGTACTAAGCATTAGCAGAGTTACAGAACTGGAAGCCTTACAAGGAATGCGTGATATTTTTAGTCACAGGAGAACAGGGATGGAGCTAAATGTTAGATACTGTGAAAGACAAAATAGGTAAGAGTATCCTGTAATCAAGGATGGATTTGATCTGCTAGAAATTAATGCAAGATAAGTCATTGGAGAACACGATTAGCACATCTTATTTTCATTCTTTACAGTTTTAAATTCAAGAAGTGGTTATTTTTATGGTAATTTTAGTAAATATGAAAGCTTTTTATTAATACAACAAATAGGTAATTTAGAAGTAGTTATTACTAAACTTCCATGTATATTAACCTGGGTTGAGAAAGGGAATACTAAAAGACTTAGTGGGAAAAAATGATTGGAAAGACTGAAATTATGAAAACAGCTAATTTTTCTGAAGTGAAATGTAAGCATTATCAAGAGTTGTTAAATCACAAGATAAAAAGAATTCACACTTATTTCAAAAAGAAAATTAGTTTCTTCAGAGTCTCCACATCAGATGAATGAAGCTTTGTCTGTTGAAGTGGAAGAGAAAACATGGGTTTGATGATCTTCCAAGTGAGACATCTTCAGTGTCATTGAAAGTTAGCCACAATGAAAATGTAATTCCCTACTCTAGGTCTTCCAGCAGCTCTTCAACAGCAACCTCCTTTCAGAGCATTCTCAGTTCATCTTTGAAAACGACAATATGACAGATCAATTGGCGACTGCACCTTAAAAAAAAAAAAGGAAGAAAAGAAAGAAATGAAGGCAAAGGCTTGAACTTGATAGAAAGTTGCAACCTTCTTTTCTTCTAAAACCATCACCTTCAGTGTAGCACAAAATGAGCAATTTAAAAGTGATTGAAGCACTTTGCCCTGAATACTCTCATTCAGACAGATTTAAATTTGTGGTTTCATATTTGATACAGCAAGTGAAGAAACAGAAGAAAAAAATTAAAGGAGCAACTAAAAGAATCAACTTTGACGTTAAAGCAGATGGTTCGTTGCACATGAGAAATGATCCAATAATAGTTACAAGTATCCATAGAGAAAAATGAGATTCTACTTAATGCTATCGATTTTGTGTCTGAAAAGAAAAGCAAAGAATATTGTGTCCAGGTTGGTATAGATGTTGCCTACTAGTTCAAAAGAAAAGTATAAAGGAATCTTTTCATTTGTTATAATGATGGAAATAAAGAGAATAAAGCTGTTTACATTAAAAAACACTTTAAACATCTGTATGGTAGCTGTTCAACATACAGTGAAGATATAATTGTGAAATAATGTAGCATCTGACACCATCACATGGCACATTTTGGGAGTTCAAATGCTCTCCTGCAACCATCAGTCTCATGTTGGCTTGATTAAAAGAAGAGGATTGATGCGTACCTTCCTCACAGCATTTGGAGGGACTCCATGGAAAATTGTTGACCTGATTTTCATTTACAGTAAGATAATGGCTTGCCTTGCATAAAGTGACCTAAACACACCTGGAAATCCATTTTACACCATCCAAGCAGTATTATGTCCCCCTTCTGTCAAAAGAAATTAGATCTAAAAGGGTCTCTATACTTTCCTCAGAACACAGGCATTCAAATTTGTGTTGAGCCCAAAGTGAGCTGTGGTCAAAACACAACAGACTTTACTGGTTTTGTTTTACCAAGATGCTGCATTTACAAAAGCTATTATGTTGTGGTTTTGAGAGGCAGAAAGTTTCTGGGCATACAGGTCTCCTCTCATGGTCACAGTGAAAAAATGGCACGTCTAATTGACAGCTAGAACCACTCAGGGAGAAAAGACGTTCTTTGATTGTTATTGGTTTTTTTTATAATTAGAAATGTTATTTAGCCATAATCACTGGTTATTAATACAACTGCTGGATTTTGATCTAAATTAGGAAAAAGAAGCAGAAATGTGGTAGGTAGGCTCTAAGCCTACTTTTCTCCTTTTAACACTTACAGGCTTTGTACATGACATATATGGGAAGAAGTTATGTCACAATTTAAGTCAGAATAGTAAAATTTGGGAGTAGAATCACAATAGCTAGATGCTCAAATTCTGAAATATGTCAGTTTTGCAAAATATATACTGTTCTGTTCAGCAAGCTCATTATGCCTCTGATTCAGATAAATTTGGTTGAACTGTTAATCTCTGAAAATCACTGCTTTTAAACATTCTCAAATGGCTTGTCAGAATCTGGCAGCCAAATCGACTGACCATTCTCTGTCTCTACTGATTTTCCTTCCCCCTGATGGGTCTCCTTTCTAAAGGGAGTAAAAATGGTCCATTTCCAAAAACTCTCTGAACAGACTAGCATGGACCATGACTTTTCCAGACATTGTTCTTCTGGAGTGCCATGGTACCAGAGAGGAAACTGTAAGACTTTTTTCCTCGTATCTTAAAGCTGCTTCTTCTTGCTAAAAGGGGGAATGGAGGAGAGTGAAAGCAAGCTACCTGACATACAGGTATGAGTGGGTCATGGGTCAGATAGGGGAACAATATTTGTCAAGACATGAGAAGAACAGCACAAGCTGGGATCAGTAAACCAAAAAGGAGGAAAATTCTTTAATTAACAGAACATGTAATTAAACCTGAGTCCCAGTGTTCTTTTGCTATCATGAAATATATCTGAAATCTACTAGCAAAGTGCATCTTAGTCCCCTCTACCCTCCGACCTATATTCCAGTTTACCATTTATACCAGTGATTTTGTTAGTACAGTCTGACTCTGACAGCGGCATGTACTATGAATTTAAAGATTAGAACCCTGTTATTATAGACACCAAAATAGGTCACTATGATGGAGTTTGCATTTACCCCTAATTAATTATTTATTCCATGAAACTGGAAGGAGTCATAAGGTTGTGCTAGCATTCTAGAAGGTAAGCAGACTGACCCAAGTAATTATAGATCTGTTAGTCTGGCATCAATCCATGCCAATATAATGGAAAGTTATTAAGGATTTATTAAAAAAAAAAGAATTAAAGAATGGAAATATAATGAATGGCAGTCAAAATAGGTTTACAGAAAAACAGTCTAGTCAAAATAGTCTGATTGACATTTGCATGTTTACTAATTTATAGAAGCAATATATACAGATTCTTATGAGGCAGTTGAATTGGTACTAAAAAACCCCATTCTAATTCAAGAATGAACCCTATTCAGTGTCAACAAGGCACGTGCTGCTCTGGTTGAAGAACATGGAACACAAAAAAGTAGTTGTCAATAGGGAGTCATTATGCATGGAGTTTGCCTTGGACAGGGATTGATACTAATGCTATCAGTAGGCTAGTGGAAGTCTAATGCTATTCAATATTTTCCCCATTGTTTTAATAAATAAATGGTACTAAATGTATTTGGTAAAACTTGTGGATAATATAAAAATGGGAGAAATAGTAAATACTGAATAAAGCCAGGACCGTCTTACAGGACCACTTGGACTGTTTGATTACGTTGTGCCCATTCAAAGAAAGTTCTATTTCAACACTGCCAAAAGCAAGATCATATATTTAGGGATAGAAAACATATTGTCTGTTGGTCTATAGGAAGAGGAGTTGTTTCCTGGAAAATGGTGATTTTGAAAAGATTTCAAGGTCACAGTAGACAAATGACTCAGCATGGGTTCCCATTGTAATGATTTGGCAAAAATAGGCCATTTGAATAGGAAATGACCACTTGAGAGGTCATTTAAATTTTGGATATGGAATTGGCACTGGAATCCTGAATAAGTTTCTGGGGCTTGCATTTTAAAAAGAACGGTGAGCACTTTGAGTGGATGGAGAGCCACAGAAACAACTCTGAAGAAATGCTTTGTAGTATGAAAACTGAAGAGCCTAGTCTGCTTCATTCATGAGAGAGAGAGAGAGAGAGAAATTATTCAGGAGTTATTTGATTACAATGTATAAATACTTTCCTGTGGAGCAAATCCCACATTCAAAAGGGCTTTTCATTTTAGGGGAGATAGGCATAGTACAACAGTATCCTTTTGTGCTGGAACCTGTCTCCAGATAAATTCACATTAGAAACAAAATTCATTTTTTTTAACAGTGATGGAATAAGCTACAGAGGAAAATGGAGATTCTTCATCTCCTAAAATGAAGATTTGAAAGTTTCTCTACAGAAATATGAATAACCTTCAAATCAAAACAGAATTGGTATTTTTATATGCATTAGTGAAAAATACGTTAGTAGCCTTAGTATAGACTGAAATTTAATAGACTGTGATATGCCAGAGATCCAACTAAAGGATTTTAAAGTCTTTTCTGACCTATGAATTTAAAGAAAAAAATGCATTTTACTTACAAAAATGTCTCAAAAGAATTTTAAAGGTCTAAGTCATGCATTCAGAAAAGGGAAAAGCAGAATGTAGGCTTCCTGGCCAAACTTGACTCCAAAATGTTTTATCTGTGCCTTATGAAATAGTCCAATTACATGTTCTTAGATGTTGGAAGTCATGTAGAAAATGGAAAAGGTACGTAAGAGTGTAAAAGGCACTGTCTGGGTAGAGCAGTGGAATAATACCATGGAAATATTATGTGATCATGCAATTATAAACTTATTCTAATGAATATGCATGAACAAAACTACTGCTGGCATTTACCAGCTTGTGAATGCTTGTCTGTGCAACATCTGTGATCCTTTAATGGGAGCACTGAGATCAAAGGCAAAGAGGCAAAGGCAGTAAAATAGGAAAAAGAGTATCCTAAATGCAGATCTCTCTGAGAAGGCTATAGAGTGCTTTAAAAAATATTCTAGAAGAAAAATACCTCTTTCAGCGATTGTTTCTGCTTTCAAAAGAATTATTTAGACCACATTCTTCATTTACTTTGTCCTGTCGTAGATTAACCTGGGACAAACCTTAAAGACTATTACATTAAACTAATTGTCAGATTGATCAGTTACCTTGTTTGCCCACGCATGGTCGGTTGGCTGAGCAGAGCTTGATGGCAGTCTGGAGATGCTGGAATGAAAGGAAGGAGATGTCATTTCTGTAAATTTTGTACATGGTTCTCCAGTCTCAGGGATGATTGAAAAGTATGATTGAAGACCTGTGAGAACTCTATATTTTGTTTCGCATTTCTGTGGGCTGAAAAGGCAGATAGAGGAAATGTCATAACTCTCTGAATAAGAAGAGAATAAGAACTTAATTTCAGTGATTGCTTCTTGTTCTCAGCTGCATATAATGTCATAGGTATGGCTTTTTCTGCTATATGCTACCTCAGGAAGAACTTAAATGGGCTTCTCTCATGGAATAGTAATAGTAAAAAGAAAGCAATACAAAATAATAAGCAGCAAATATAGCAAGCCAGTTATCTGTATGTTCTTCTGTTTACAGACTATAAACTTGCATTTTACAAAGTATACACTGTTTAGTTTGATAAAATTTCATTGCGTAAATCTTAGCTGTTCCTTATTTCTTTTTGCAAGACTTTTCTTCACACTAAAGGGAAAAATTGCAACAACCTTAGTGTATCTAGTAGGAAGTGCCAGTGGGAATTATACCTTGTTGTGAATGTTTTCTTGATTCTTCAGATATCACTGAGCCAAACAATGTTCATGGAGTTTCCTTCATACTGTTTTATACTGTGTAGTCCATTTCTTATATAGCATTAACCACAGCGCTAATATAAGACATGTACTTCCGTTAGTTGGGTGACCTACTGTATCTAAATACAAAAAGAGGTTTTATAAGGAAGAAGTGTGGTCTTCATGATTTGAGAATTAGATGGAGAAAAAAGATAATGATATTCAAAGGACAAGGAAGGGAATAATGATAGGGTAGTAGAAATTACTATCACCAGTGTGGAAGAATATAGAAAATATAGACTTCTTACCCTGAGAAAACAGGAAACCTATATTTTGTGCCAGGAAGAACTGGCACATGAAATTGCAACTCTGCTAGCAAGGATTTTTCAATTAATCTTCCAATTCTGGTATACCATGTGATTGGCAAGTATCAAGAATTGTTTTTAAAAAGAGAGGGAAAAGCTACAGGATTGTTGTTTTGACCTTGATGTTGTGGAAGGTCTTAGAAAAAGTTGGAAACGAAGGAGTAATCAAGATCATGGAAATGGAGGTAAATGGAAAATGGGATAAAATGTGAGATAGTTTTATCAAAAGTAGATCATGTTAGACAAACCTCATCTTGCTTTGGTAAGATAAGAGATTTCTTTAAAAAGTGCAATGCAGTGGACCTGATACATCTGGATTTAAGCAAAACATTTGAAATAGTGTTCATGGAAATCATTATTTAAGCAGGAGAGGACAGAAATTGGAATTAAAAACTGGCTAAAGACTCATAATGGGGAATTTTGAAAGAGAGGTTGTAAAAATGTGGGGAGTTTATTTATGGTATTTTTCAAAGGTTCATCTTGGGACTGATTCTGTTTAATATTTCACATTAGTGACCTTAGTGCAAAACCCAGTTTGTGCTCATGAAATTTGCAGATAACAGAGAGTTGGGAGGCATTACTAATATCACGGAGAATCTGCCTATAAGATAGGAAGAATGAGATGACTGTCAATAGGAATCATCACAATGAGAAAAAAACTAATACTGCAAAGTCATGCATTTAAGAACCTTCTGCTGTAGCTGGAGGCTCATTGGTCAGCAGGGATGCAGGAAGTTAGACCTCTGTGTTTATTAAGATAAATGCACTAGGAGTATTTTTCAGCCATGAAGGCAGCCGCTGTAAATGTCAAACACACATTTTCTGTGGGTATTGGAAAATATTAATACGATTAGGACAAAACAGTGTTAAGATCTCATCTGGATTACTGGTATCAGTCTGGCCATTTGTACTGGAAAAAAAGGTGAATTTAAACTGGAACAAACACAGAAAAGGTCTCCAAGGACCATTAATGGAATGGTAAAAAAGTCTTTTGAGAGGATATTAAAAGAACGTGGCTTGGTTTGGCTGACCAAGGTGAAGATTCAAAGAGGATACAATTCTCGAAATACATTTGGGGGTAAATAGCAAGTAAAGAGAAGAACAATTAAAGTTAGAAGATAAGATCAAATGGATATGAATTAATCAATAATACATTTAGACAGGAAGTTAAAAGAAGTTCTCTAGCCATCAGAGACATGAACTTCTGTAACTGTCTTCCAGACAGAGTAATGGGTGCAAGGAATCTGAATGGCTTACAAGATGAAGCTTGATAAATTAAGGGCAGGCTAGGGATGGTCATGAAGTTGGAAAGTAAAGCATGTGAAATGAGGCTTTGTGCATTGGGTTTGCTGTCATTCTTATTAGAGCACTAAAGGAAGATTGGCTTTCCATGTCCGGCTGTGTCAGGGAGTGTTCGGTGCCACATGTTTTGTTTGCTGTAAAACTAGTGAGTGGAAGAGAGTGAAGCCAGAAAAGTTGATAATGAGATACAATGGCTCAGATAAAAGGAAAGGCTAAGTACTGGCATGGTTTCTGTCCTGCGGGTAGTAGGCATGTCCATGAAAGAAAACTGACTGCCTGTTCAAGGACATGTTTTGGTATGGGATCCAAGGGTTTCTATGGCTGATATGTGTAAGGACAGAAGATTGGGCTAACCCAGACCCACTCATTATATGAGGTTCTTCATCTTTTGCTGGATCATGAGCTTTCAGTAGTAATTGTTGTATTTAATTGTTGCATTTAATTGATGTATCACATGCTTCAGAGTTTCTATTCAATGCCCGAAGAAGAGAAGAAATTCTTGTTTTCTGCTTTCCTTTTTGGTAGTGTAATTTCACTTTTGAAATGTTACTCCCTCTCTCATCTCTCTCTGATGAGAATGACCACAGCTTTGATGGGAATTCAGATTTGGTGCACTGATTTCAGGTCAGAAAGAAAATTTTTTTACTGGTCAAGTTGGCAAGGATCTTTTTGGAGGTGCAGGGTGGGGGTGGAGAGTACCATTCCCCTGTAGTTTGTAAAGTGGATCACTTTAGGATCATTTGAGTTCATTTTACCTAAAAAATCCCCCATCATTATAGGGGCCTTGGGAGTGACTTCCGGAAGACAGAAAGGAAAGTGCATGTTCTTGTGCCTGTAGTGTCCTTCTCAGTTCTGTGTTCTAGGACTGAACTGGTGGATGATATTGATGCTAGAGTTATGATTCAGAAAGTACCGTTTTACTGATGAAGTATAAACTTGAGTTCTTTGTTGTTTGATTTTATCAAAGATCAGTAGCATCTTTCTCAAGAATTGAGGTGATAACTACAGCTTTGTGATTAGTTACCAGCTGACTGACCTCTAAATTTTGAACCAGTCATGACAGACTTCATCACTTCCTAAACTGCTGTGTAGTACTGTTATGTGCTTTTCTGCATTTGAGAATGCATTTAAATTATGAGACAGATAAATTTATAATCATTATCATGCTGTCTTGCAGAGAGCAGTTTCTAAGACACATTGTGCTGAGACATTAACATTTATCATCTTATGTTGTTATTAAATTATTATGACTGGTATTTATACTTCTTTACTATTAAATATGAGATAAAGTATAAAAGCATTCCCTACCTTAAAAAGGGATTGTAATGATAAAACCCCAAACCAGACAAATAGTAAAGGAAAGCATTAAGTAAAGTAGTTCATAGGGTAATTCAAGACAAATGAGTATTTTTACCTCCAGAAAAGAAAAATGCAGCTCAAATGCAAGGTGTAAGGAAGAATTTAAAAGACATATGAGAGGTACTAATGGCAAAGAATATTACCTTCTATCCATTTTTAAGCTTTTACAGAGTTCTTGACATAGCTGAGCTGCTAATAAAATATTCAGTCTACTTTTAAAAATCTGAAATCAGTTACCATGATATTTGAAATATTTGTGTAAAGGTAAATGTTGTACCTATTTATAAATACTGCTAGGAAGGATACTGAATTTACAAACTAAACACAATGAAACCAATGAATTTTTCCGAGTTTATTTCCCAGTAGCTGCACTAGACATCAGTATTCAGAAGAAACTTCTTTCTTATGGAAGAAAGAAATTTGTAAAATTATAAGTTATTTTTAAAAATCTTAAAGGTAGGTTCACAAAATTTATTTTAAAGAGATTATTTTTTGGCAGGTTATCAAATTTGGGACATTTTTAGGCTCCTTGGACCTTTCCCAGTATGGCAGATCCATTCCCAGTGTTTGTTGTTCCAGGGCACAGAAATCGCCTTTATGCCATTGCGAAACATGCTGTTATGGGGTATGGTGTTGGAAACCTTTCCCTAAGGGGTCCAGAAGGGACACAGTTTTTAGCTTGAGAACTTAGTCTTTCAAGCTTTCCACTGAAACCTAAAAAACTATACGATCTCCTAAAAGATCATGTAGGTGTGGCCAGTACGGCTACTTTTCATTTAATCTTTAAAGTAGGAATTCTCTCACAAAGCAAGACTAGAAAAAACTGTAGGGAAATCATGGTAGCCTCCTTGGCTTATAGCGTTTTTTTAGTTTCTTCCTCCCTTCCATGGGAGGAATGTACCTCCTTCCCCCCTCTACCCCTGCTTTCTTATTTTATAGCCTCCCCTACTAAGAAGAGAGTTTTCATCTCTTCTTTCTAACAGTCTAACAAGTCACAGCTGTTAGTTCAAGCAGCATGTAGGAGCTACTTTCCTGTTTTCACACAGTGGGAGAATTTAAATGCAGAGTGAACGAGGAAGGGGTTTATGTGTGTTATCCCTGACACAGAACTGTTAAGTGGGTTCCAGTGGGTAAAAGTTTAGAGTTTGTCAGATGAAGTGAAGGAAAGCAACTCCTGTAATATGTGCAAAGAAAAGAAGAGAAGGTGCTCCAACAGTAAATGGATCTGCTTAGTCAACAACCTTGGATCCTATCTCAAGAATAAAAGCTTCTTGCATCTAGACTGACTGGATCATTCATCTATAGCAACGTGCCGCTCAAGTTTGCCTGGCCAAGATACCATCAGTTGGCATCTTTGGAGGTGCTTGTGAAGGAAATATCAAATAATCGAACAGTTACTGATGCCTCAACATCTCTAGGAAGCATTTTCTTTGGACTAAATGAGTGTCCGGGGAAACGAGTCCTTTGTGTAAGGGAAGTCAAAGTTTAAAGACAACTTTATGTCACCAAATTTCTGAAATCTATAGATCCCATCTTGCTGTCATAAACCTCTCAGAGTCAAGGACCTGGTTTTACATTACTCTTTTGAAACTCCACTTAATAAAAATCATGTTTAAGCAAGAGAACACCTTTGAAGCCATTGCTGATAGTTTAGATACCTCTAGGGTTTGCTTTCTAACTTCAATTTTCTTCCAGGTGTTCCGTAGCATGGGCTGTTGGTGCTAAGGTTCTACGCATCTATCACCCATCCCTCTGGCAAGAAACGTAATTTCTCTACCTGTCAGTGTATAGAAATTCAGGCATCACCCTATTTCAGGGGAATACTTCTTCAGATGGTTTCAGAGTGGCTTGTGGCATGCCTTGCAAGTGCACTTACAGCCAAGTATACTCCCCTTGCAAGTGATCACTTAAAACCTTTTTATTTTTCCCTAGATACAGAAAGAGGGGGGGAAAGGGTTTTGACATGGGGAAAAAAAGCTAAGCAAGATCTTTATTTTGTCCACCAGGTATATAGACTTAAATTTGATCATTCTATACAAAGCCTTAAAAAGTGGTATTAAGTGTCACTGCTATAAAAAAAGTGGACAGGTAGAGACAATTAGTTAGGTGGCATTGAACTGCTGGTGCTGGATGCCAGTCCTGGGTTGGTTGGTTCATTGGTTTGCTTTATAAATTTAAAAAAGGGAGATACGTCGGAAGGAAAAAATAGCATAGAGGGTTAGTGTAACTTTCATTTGTGTCATAGCGTACAGAGTAATTTCTGGGAATTTCTGGCAGGTCCAGCATTCTTCTTAGAAACTTAAAGACTTTTCCTAGTTTTGATTTGTTTAAGGCACTACTTTCTGGTCACTGGCTCATGGAGCATTGTGCAAATTGAGGATTGTTGTGGCTGCCTGCATCAAACCTTCATTAGGCAGAAAGCAAACATAAGGAAGATAGGAAAGCCCAGAAAAGAATTTGTGGGCGAGCTGGGCACACCACTGCTTTGGGGAAGAAAATGTTAATAGGAATCTTAAGTTCATATTCCAAACATTAAAGATTCATCTAAATGTGGTGGTACAGATATCATCCAGTACTGTCTCCTCACCCAACCATTCATGTAGCTTTTTCAGAGACAATTAAAAGAAAAGCCCTAAAGGAGAGATAATAGATATTAAACTGGGTGGGAGAAGAGGGGCAGGAACACGTAGCAATTCCAATGATGAAACTTGTTCCCTTCCCTGTCTCTTGAGTTGTTCAGTCTGACAACCTTCCGGTCTACAAACCTAAAAATGTTGCCAAATAGCTGCAGAAAAGTAATTTCCAGAAAAGGGTGGCATCTGATTTATTTCCTGCATCCTACCCTGTCTTGTTGTGGTTTTGGCTGCAAGATTGCAAGTCTAAAACTGAGAGAAGTGTCATCGGCCCCTAGAGACAACATCCAAACAATTGAACATGTTTGGAGGAAAGGTTTATTCTTTGGCTCTTTCAATACTTGTAGCTGCCAATTATTGAGTAGTTATAGCCAGACACAGACTCACTGTGGTTCATGGCTGGCTCTTGGGTTCAGAAGTATCTGGAATTGTTCAAGGAAGGCTAAGGAGGTGTCCAAACATTTCCTCAAGGTTCCTTTGATATTTTGTGCTGCTGGCAGTCTTTAGGCATGATGGTTTCTCTCAGGAGACATTACTGACTCATATCTCAGAGATTGGGCTAGTAGAGGAACTTAAATAGAGAGATGAGAATTCCTTTTCTGTTCATCTGAGAAACTGGACTTGCTCAGATCTCTTCAGCTCAAGGCAGACAAGGTTTTGGAAGAGCTGAAAGCCACAGAATTCACAGCCAGTTTTCAGGGCTTGAATCAAACTCTGCTTTTGCAGGAAATCGTTTCAGTTCTTTAAGTGACAGCAGTTAGCAGTCCTCTTTTAGGAACTGGCTACCTGCGAAGACCACAAGAATCTGCCAGTCCTAATCAAAGGAGAACGCAAAAAACAACACCCCTCTTGCCGTTCTCCCTCTTCTGCTCCCTCCAAAAAGAAATCAAATTTGCCCCTGAAGTCCCAAGTTAAAGCCAAAGTTGAATCTAGATATCATTTATTGATATGACTGAGATCTGAAGTTAAAGCCAAAGTTGAATCTAGATGTCATTTATGAATAGGACAGAGATCTAAAGCCAAAGAGGAGATATTTTTATTTCTCTCCTTATGATGATTCTTTGTTTGCCTTTTCTTTAGGTCATTTGGTTTGAAAGGCTCAAAAGGGTGGTGATTCTGACTGGAAACAGAACCAAAGCCTGTAGGTCTTGTCCCCTTCTGCTCGTGGTATCTTGCTCATGAAAAAACCCTTGAAGAGGGTTTTTGGCTGTGGTGAAAATGTGAATCATAGAAGACATTGCCAGGAGGAAGCATTTCGATTTCTGTATTCTTTTTCCAAACACACACACACACACATGCTATATGCTGGATTTGAATCTCTGCAATTTGGACAAATACCTCAGTAGAAGGAAGTTCTGCGTGCTTTACTAGAGGAGAGTAATCCATCCTTTCAACGTTCAGGATGGATTTGGGTCTCTAGGCCTTTGAATCATTCCAATCTATATCTCAGTAAGACAAGAAAGTACATCATGTTCTTGGTGGGCTGTGACCATTGCCTTTCAAGTTGTTATCCCTCAGATCTTCATTAGTCCTTAGGCTATCATTAAATGCTTGGCAGTGGTTTTATCTTATCTTTGTTGTTAACGTCTGCAGGTGCATTAGTTATCTGGAGAACTTACTCATTAGAGATCATTTTTACAGCAGGGTAGTTCATGCCTTCTGGGAAACTTATTACTTGAAGAATCCCTGTCAAAATAAGACTTTCTTTTGCCCCTTTTCAGGTTCTTCCCTTGACGGAGACCACCTGGGGTCTCAAAAGGGATCTAGTTTACATACGCTTGAGCAGCTCCTAAAATTTAATGCACACAGGAGATCAAGCTATATCCACAACAGAATACCCAGGGTATATTATTTTATTAATTTTATACTGAAGAATGGTATGCAGGTTTGGATATGATCTATACCAGGACAAGAGAGTTTAAAGTACAAAATACACATTTGAAATTTGGACTCAGTGCATTTTCTACCAACACATGAAAGACTTGATTCAATACTGACCAGATATACTTTGATGGAGATGCCCTTCTTGTAGCCTGCTCCAAAAATCACAATTGGTAAGGAGTATCCAATGCAAAAAAACAGAGCAACTCTTAAATGTTTCTCTGGAGAAGAATGCTAACACAGAGAAAACTTTGCAATCAGTACACTGTGGCCTACCATTTACTTTTACCAGCCCCATTTTCTGGCAGACAGCTTATAATGCTCCATTGTGCACCTGTCAAAGCTTTTTATAGCATCAGTTTCACGGTGAAACGCGCTCATTCTTGTAAAGAGTTTTTCCCTTTAAAGAAGAAGAATTGGGGACATCTGATCCTGGGCTTTAGGAGTCAAGCATCATCAGAATAAGCTTATCCAGATGGCATCTCTGGTTCCAGAGCAGTCCACTTGCCAGGTTCACGCCTAGAAGAGTCCCTAGAAATTGAGAGGTCCACAGCATCTTTCCAGCAGAGGTGGAGGAGGGTTCTACCCTAGCTCTGATTTGTAAACATCTCATCAAAAGAGATACATTTCTTCGGGATCTGCGGTAAACCTGCATATTAACAGAGCTCTTCCGTATTCCTTGCTGGAAGGAAAAAAATGTCATTTGCTTCTTCTTCAAGAGAATCCTTGAATCCCAAGCTGCTTCTGCTTGCAAATCAGAACAGTTAGAGCTTATTTTCCAGGAGCAAGAGACAGACACAACTGAAATAAAATGTAAATAACCATGATCTCTCACTCCTTCTTCACAGGTTCTGAACAATGAAGCAAACTCGCTCTTAGATAACCGAGTAGTACAGCATTTGAGGGCAGTGCCTTACCGCTCCATGCCTGCATTCTCAGTGCATCCCAGCCGTCAGCCTGAACTTCCCCTAGTCTGAGCTTCTTTGCGCAGGAAACTCCTAGCTGCCTGATGTTATCAATCTTCCCATCAGCTCTCTGTTGGTTCAGAGTATGAAGGGGTATTACAGGGTAAAGGAGTTATACCTTCACTAATCATTAATCTCATAGGCAAAGCTTTAGACAAAGCTATTCAAGTTATTAAAGTCAGTGATATGAGGTAATACTTTTATGAATTAGATGCTGATTAAAAGGCAGAGCTGTTAGATTTTCCACATGACAAAAGGTTAATAGTGGGGTGCCACAAGGTACAGTACTAACTACTACTGTTGGGTGTAATATATTGAGCAGTTACCTATAAAAGGGCATTGAACAATGAGATGGCAAATATTGCAGATGACATGAAAGCAAATCAGTAGCTGGAATTCAGATTCATACCCAGCTCTCCTAAGAAATCCCCCTGATCCATTGCATTTTTTATGACAGCAGATTCTTTTAGTCCTTTTCACTGTATTCATGAATCTAACTTGCACAATACAATATCCCAGCAACCTTATGCTTTCCATTCTGCTGAGTGTGGTTTATAGCTTTTCATTTTCATTTTCAGCCTTGGGCTGACTTGAAAGACTGAATCCATGTCCCAGCCTGCAGACTGGAAGCACTTAATTAGTATGCAGGGCAGGTTCTGAGGGAGGCTGTCTCTATGCGACAGCTCTCAATCCACTCCTCTTATTATTATGGCTCAGGGAAAAGAGAGTGGAAGGGAAATGTAAAAAAGTGAAAGAAAAAAAATTACTGCCTTTTCAGATTAAAATATGTATTTTTATATATATATGTGGGTATAAAGTATCCGGAAATATCAACCAAGATAATGTATCTGCCTTTGTATTAGTAGCCAGTCATTCCCCCAGTAAATTTAAAAGCAAATATCTGTTAAAGATGGTCACAAGGGAAGAAGCCAAACCTCAAATAGTAATTACCTGTTGAATGTATTTTTTGTGGACTCTTTTAAGGAAGAGCTTATGACTTTAATATGAAAAGTATCATAGCATCAAGAAACAATCCACTCTGCTGCTAATTTTCTTGTTTTCTGCTTGGGCAGGTGGCTCCCTATCAAGTTTGTAAAGCTAAGCCCATTTTAAATGTGTGCACTTGCTTGTAGGGGAAAGAACAAGGAAGATGGGGAAATGTGAGATATTATTATGATTTATATGTTTGGTTTAGCAAGATATGAAACTATGGGGAAGAAATCTTTGTCTGTTGTCATTCATCCTGAAGGATAGAAAAATGTTTCATAGATAATCAGATCCTCTCCCTCTTTCCAGTTACATATATCCTAGGTGGCTGCTTGTTCATGGCTAAAATACTGCCACTTCTGGGTAGGAATATCGTGGCTGTTATGGATGTAGTATAACAAGGGATTGTTACACTACACAATAGTTTTAGGACTGAAAATTACATAAGGAATCATAATTAATTTCTTCTTAAAATGAGATTATAGGGGTCACCTTTTGTATGGTGGTTACCTTACCTTGCACTAGAGCTCTTGCCTTACCCTCGAAGACAGTGGTGAGAGCACTTACCAATGATGTCCTTGGGGTCCTGAGTTTAGTTTGCTTAAGGAGGTTCAATTATGCCATCTTCTTCCTCCTTAGGAGCCTGCCCTAACAGTTAGCAAACTTGCTGAGGTAGGGGCAGTGTTTTTCTTCCTGTTGGCTCTGTGCCTTCATGCTGAAAGAAGCACAAGATTTACAGTTCCAGAAGAATGGCAGACAAGAAGGGGCATGACTCGCTAGCCTGGTACTCAGAGTTCTCACCTTGAAGATGGGATTCCTGGGTTCAACAGCATTTCATGTTTCTCTCCCTTTATACATCTTTGTGCAGCTCACCACTCATCATTTTTGATTGTCTGATTGGGGCATTTCATTTTCTGCTGGCATAGTATAGAAAGCCAAGGTACCTAATCTTCTTTGAGGGTCAGACAACTGAAATGAGCTGTTACAGTACGTAATTTTTTTATGAGCAGCCTGTGGGTTATTTCAAAGAGTGCACATTTTATCAGAAGCAGAACCCAGGATTTTGATCTTGGAAAATTTACTGGGATATTCAATGAACAGCTAGTTCTGTTCAATAGTGAGTAAGATGAAAACAATGTGGAAGAAATGATGGAGTCAAACTTCAGATGACCAATTCAAGATCAACTGTAATGTCACTAACAGAGGAACATTTCCAAGCTTCAGGAGGTGCTGGGTTTTACTATTTATCAATCAGATGTAATCCAGAATTATCAGTTTAATTATTTGCATGCAGACTTACGTAAAATCAATAATCACCACTGTAAGTGAAAGCTATAATTCCATCAAGGAGAAGTGACACCAAGAATGGTGGAAAAGAAGCCCAAGTCACTACATGTCAGAGCTGGGATTTTCTGGGTTTAAGCTGAATCTGCATTTTTTTCTGTTGTGAATTTACAGTTTATTTCACAGTTCACCTTCAAGTTTGAGGATGGAGCTGATTATTTACATAGCACAATAATTATAATTTATTACTGATTTTGATGGGACTAAAACATTCTGTCACCTGACACTAAGGGGACAGACAGGTTCTTTTAGGGATCCTTGGCAGAATGATGACAGCACTAAGTTGTAGTTACAATTAAAACTTGATTTTCTTAACAGGCTATTATGATTAGAATAGCACAGAATTTATGATTAGAATTGCACAGGATTTCTACAAACAGAATCAATGTAGTACAATTTATACGTAGCATAATACAGAATTTGTACTTATGGTTTCTAATCACCTAGATGCTCTGCAGATCAGATCTAATACATGGTTTGCTGTATCACTATAAAAATCATAATCTAGACTCGAAAATCATATAAAGAATCCAAGTCAGTCACTCAGTCCTTGGAGGAAGCAAACGACAGTGGAGACGTCCCTGGCCATCGGGCGGTCATGGGTCTCACTGTCCAGCAGCAGCTCCGGTCCAAGTTCTCCACTT